>CM039647.1:16938520-17441565 GCA_022405125.1 Anthidium xuezhongi
CCGCGTCAGTGTAAAAGCGAGAGAGAAGAGTGCAACGAGCATCTTACCTCTCACTTCCTCCGCGTCACTGTACGAGCGAGAGAGCAATACTCGCCGTGATCGGACCTCTCACTTCCTCCGCGTCACTGTAGCGAGAGAACAATACTCGTCCGCCGATCGGACCTCCCACTCCCTCGCAGCAATCTCGCAAAGTTACAATTGTAAACGTTAGTTATAAATAATATAATAACTATTGTAAAGCTGAATGTATAAATCATGTAGTTTATTGAATAAATGCAGCTTTTACAGTTAGTAGTTAGAATTAAGTGCGTTAGAATTAAGAATGTAACCTTTATGTAACATACATAATTGAAAGAATTTTCAATAAACATCAAATGAAACTAAAACAATTGTTTGTTCATTTATAAACCTAACTTCCATTATCCAATCCTTAAAAAATTTCACTTAAAAAGCGAGAAATAGTGTAAAGGAACATTGCACAGAAGTTTCGAACATAAAAGTAAAAAAAAAAGCGAAAAATATATTTAAGGTACAGAAAAGAGTAAAATTGGTTATAAAGGGTTTCCGAAAATTCCTGGAATTTGACGTCACTGAAATTCTAGGAATTACCGAAAATGTATTTGAAAATATTCTGCAATTTTTACTTATTCCTTCTGTTCGGATATCCAGCCATTCAGTCAAGAAACTAGACTCAGAAACCAATGATCTCGAGTTTGCAAAATTGTATTTCTCTAGTCATGTATCATTAAACTAAGGCAGCTTGTACATAAAATTACAGGGGCTTAGTCATAACCTCACACAAAAGGGATGAACGTAACTACCCGACCATTAATGAATAATAGAAAACGTAGAAGCACTGGCTAATTTGGTGTCAAATTTTACATTTTCGAACACGAAAAACCGATCTACAATAGTCTGAACCTCGAATAACTCATACTATTAATTATTGTAACGCAACAATTAAAAATTATACATTACAGCCCGCGCCAGGTACGCCGATGCACCAGCTAGAGGAAAGACTCCGCGAGAGCGTCACCTCTCTCACTCGCACCAAGCCTACGCAGTACGCTAATGCGTAAGAGGGAGAGAACACTCGTCCGCCGATCGGACCTTTCACTCTCTCAATGTGCGAGAGAGTGAACACTAGTCCGCCGATCGGACCTCTCACTCTCTCAATGTGCGAGAGAGAGAACACTAGTCCGCCAATCTCACCTCTCACTCCCTCAATGTGTGAGTGAGAGCACCGAGCATCTAGTCTCTCACTCCCTCTACGCCAAACTCGCGCCTGCGCACAACACCAATGTGCGAGAGAGTGAACACTAGTCCGCCGATCGGACCTCCCACTCCCTCCGCTGCAATCTCGCAAAGTTACAATTGTAAACGTTAGTTATAAATAATATAATAACTATTGTAAAGCTGAATGTATAAATCATGTAGTTTATTGAATAAATGCAGCTTTTACAGTTAGTAGTTAGAATTAAGTGCGTTAGAATTAAGAATGTAACCTTTATGTAACATACATAATTGAAAGAATTTTCAATAAACATCAAATGAAACTAAAACAATTGTTTGTTCATTTATAAACCTAACTTCCATTATCCAATCCTTAAAAAATTTCACTTAAAAAGCGAGAAATAGTGTAAAGGAACATTGCACAGAAGTTTCGAACATAAAAGTAAAAAAAAAAGCGAAAAATATATTTAATGTACAGAAAAGAGTAAAATTGGTTATAAAGGGTTTCCGAAAATTCCTGGAATTTGACGTCACTGAAATTCTAGGAATTACCGAAAATGTATTTGAAAATATTCTGCAATTTTTACTTATTCCTTCTGTTTGGATATCCAGCCATTCAGTCATTCCCTTTATTCTAAGGTACGATTACTCTCATAACATTCTATCATTTGTTTTTTACTTTTATGTTCAATATTACTTGTGTTTAACGCTTCCTGTTCTACCGAGGCGACTAGGCTCGACGCTACACTGACGGTACTGAGCGCGCGCCCGAGACGCGCTCTGATTGGTCAGTGTTTTTGCTTAATAATTCAAAAACGAAGCCCCATTCGATATTTTTGCAAAGGAAATTGTTGTTCAGAATAGTCTCAGCTACCCCCTATTTCCGGCTCCTACAGGAGTTCTGGGACACCCTGTATATTACTGGTGACGTGTAAAATAAACTACCTGGGTCTTAGACAATGTACACCTAGTAATCTGTGAATTTGTAATTTTGATCTTTATTTTTTCAGCCTTTTTAAAATTCAGTGTCAAAGAAAAATGTGAAATAGATGGTACATTAATACTTCTTCTAAAAGATGGTGCAAATTTATGAATAATAAATTTATTCCAATATCTGGAAAACAAATGCATAATATTTAAAGGATATGAATTAATTACATTACAGTATTTATCTAATAAGTGAAAAACTGGCGATTTGGTAATATTTATTTGTTGAAATATTATCAAGAAACTTGATAAGTTGAAATAATGAAATATTTCAAGAAACTTGAAATTTGAAATATTATCAAGAAACACCGAATAAAACATTCGATGAACGTTTTACAAGCTCGAACCACGTTTATGAAAAATCGATACTGTACGTGTATTTATCGCAATGTTCACTCGTGTCTTGTACAAGTTTTCGTGTGAACACGTTGACGTGGCTGATATTAGTGTAACGTCAAACTTATAATTGGCGTGTCCCGATCGATATTTTAATTTATCTAAGGGGAATGCTCCAGTGATGCTGTCAGTGTACTTAACGAGTAAGGACAGCTTGCCGAACCGGTGAGTAGAAAATTGAAAACGTGACGCCAGTTATTCAGATGTCACATACCCCACATCGTCCAAGCTATTAGGAAGTAATAAGTAAAAACAGACTTTCCTCCTGAAAGTTACTAATTACTTTAACGATTACATTATTTCTTCTACGATTGAACAGTTTCGAAGATGTAGTACAGTATGATAATGATAAACTAAGAAATAATCAGATATACCGGATGAATCGGTAACAATTACTATCTTTATTTATTGCATCAAACAACATTTTAAATAAACTATGTTACATGGATACAATTTCATTTCTTTGTATTTTATATTTTCTAAGATATCAAAACGACCTTGAGCTTTTTCAAAGCCAGTTTTAAAGTGGATTCAAAATCATCATATTACAGATCACTGAACAACACGGTTAAAAAAACAGATACATTAGCCTTGAACAAATTTAAAACCACCTTAATATTTTAAAAAATATATAGGATATAAAAGAATCAAATTACATCGATTTAATGTGTCTCTTAAAATGCAGCATAATTAATTTTAAATATTTTTTTTTATATAGTACAGGTAACGGGTTGTTTTAAGTAGTAGTTCTTGCTGACTCACTCTGTATCTGTTTTATTAACACGTTAAACATCATTAAACGCAAGTGTATCAGCTATAATGCATTATAATAAGAATGACTAAATATTCAAATATCATCCATTTAATTATTCAATTTACTATTTCGTATTATCGAATATTATTTATAGTACCTTGGATCCCTTTGTCAGCTTCTACACTTGTACAAATTTGTTATTTTATGGCATAACATAAATTCGGAGCAAACAAAACATGGAACTTCAATTCTTTTAACTTAAAAATTCAGTACTTTAATTTAAAATATTGTGGTATCGTAGTGGAAGAAGACAGCTATCTGACGATATATAAAATTTAGTATTAACAGAATTGAGCAGCAAACAAATTTTATTTGAATGAAAAAGAAAATGCTACTAACTTATGTTATAATTCAATAGTTATTGGAGAGTTTTACACTATTCTTTCTGAAGAATATGTCCAAAATTAATATCCATTTTTAATATCTGTTTCAACTTCTTTGTATTTCCATTACTTTTTCTGCCAGTATAAAACATACAGAAAATAAATACAACGTTTATTCCTTACAAATTAATCAATTATTTTATCTGAATTTACTGGAAGGAAAGAAAGCAAAACGAAGCGCAATACTTTTATATTTCTTCTATTTCACTCTTAACAGTTAGAAAAATTGAATCGATCAATTTGAAAAGGGGTCATCTTCGCTCCTTCAAATTTTACAGCAAAAGTAAAAACGTATTGTACTTCATTTCCAGAAAAATTATAACAGTAGTCTTTCGTTGTTAAAGCAGATTACACCTGATATAAAAGTTTCATAATCATTGTTAACTCTATATGATGCTTAAGAAAATTATATTTCCCATGTAGAAATGACCCATTTTAGAAATAACACTGTACAGTCTTGTTTATTGTTGTTTAACCCCTTGTCCTACAATATCGTGTCAATACTCGTCACGCATCCCATATTATATACATTATATTGTATGTGACCTCGATGCTTTATATTTTGATTAACATTCAATTTCAAATTTAATTCTAATCACAGTTCATATGGTCAAGGCTTGACGAGTGTGGTTTATATATGTTTCAAATTTGTTTTAACATTAGAGCGATATATTTAGTTCTAACTGACGCACCCGTTAGAAAAGTTAAGGGGTTAAAAATAAAAAACGAAAAGTTTCATTGAAAGAATCATCAAAATACCACGTATTTTCGACATTTTACATTTCAGTTTAAATTCCTGTACAATTTCTACTGAAATTGTCAATTTTGAGCGCGTAATCAAAGAAAAACATTTACAAAATGTATTTCTATGGGTTTGAAAGAGGCATGAAAACATAATTAGTTTACTGCGAGGTGTTAGCAAAATTATAAAAAATTCTTTACAAAATTATAAACAACCGACAATTTGTTCGCCAATAACGAATTTAAAATAACAAATTATTATTACTTATTATAGCAAAAAATGTATGATTGCGTTCTAAAATATCTGTTAAAAGCAAAAGTTATTTTTTAAATACTTTTTATTCATTTATTCATCCTTTTGTTGGAATATTTGTGTCGGTAATTATTGAAGTGGTTTAAGATGAAAAAAATATATTGAACTTGTTTATTTTTAAATAGATCGAATGACTATATTATAACTATAGAGGAATTTATTTTCAAGATGATTGTAAGTTGAATTTATAACACTAATAGTAAAATACAAAATAAAAATATTCAATATTTTTAAACTAATCTAAAAGCAAAGGTCTAAATGTCTCGAAACAACGAATATAATATGAACTACTCTATTTTCATAATTACCGACATGTTTGTTCCTAAATCTGAATCTTTATAGTCATGATATCGATTTCGAGTTCATTTATTTGAGAACAATTAACAATTAGCTGTTTGAAAATAACAACTGAATCCCAATCATAAAATTGTGAAAAACTTGTTCATTTCTATTGATATAAACAATTTTCACGAAGTATCTAGTGAAACGTCTACTTTTCAAAATACACTATATAAAAGTAGACACATTTCTTTGAATATCTTAAAATTTTGTTTATGTTACTGTTTCAATTATTTATTTTGAATAAAAATTATGTAGGCACAAAGTTTGCAAATAAAGTTGACTTTTTGGTATTTAATTGTTTATATTTCGAGAACGAGTATTCAGATTATAAAATACAGCGAAACCTTGGTTATTCAAATTGATTGGGAGGTATGAATATTCAAATAAAGAAATCTTTAAATAATAAAATAATTATTGCCTTGATTTCCATCTTCATATACAGGGTCCCAAAAAAATGTATACCGACTTTAAGCAACTAATACATACATCAGAATTAGTTAATCTAAATTAAAATAGATAAGAGTAAAATATTTTTAAATTATTTCGAATATTTAAGCTGAAAGTCACTTTGGTATAGGCATTGCTGATAATGTGAAACAATAAAATTAAAAGTATTAAGTACTATTTCATTTAGACACATTCTGTGTCAACGTCTGTTAATAATTCACTGATCATTTTCGATTTTTTGATGTAAGGTGACTCCAGGTCAGGAATTAAGGAATTTTTGGCACATTCTGTATGTGTTTCGAAATAGGACATAAATATCAATAAAAGCAATCACAAATAATGAAATATAATTCGATGAAAGACTTTTGAGTCTTAAGTCTTTCTAGCTGCTAAGTCATATAATTTTCTTAACAAATTTAAACTTCACTAAAGTTTTAAGCATCTCGTACTGTTTCAGCTATATCTTTAGAACCTCGAATATTTCAAAATGTTGGAGAATGTCATCATTACCGTCATATTCAAGCTCTAATTCATTATTCGAGACACACGAAACATTAATATCGTGATCAATTAACACTTTGATTGTCACGTCACCCATATCTGAATGACACCCGAATTTCCATACAAAATTAATTACCAATATTATTAGGAATTCTCGTAATAGTTTCTTGAAATTATAAATAATGGAAATAATGATGCATCGAGAAAATAATAAATAAAACTTTGTTTACCTAATTAAATTTTCAATAGCTTCTGCACGGTAGTCGAAATGTTAACGAACTTTCGTCACATTGAAACGTTCTATCATAATTACTGTGCTAAATTAAATCTTCATTGAATTGCACTATAAATCGTGTTGTATACGGGTCGGTTTAGTTGAACTATTTACATGTGGAATGCTCGGATAATAGAACGTTCGGATAATTGGGGTTTGAATAATCCACAGATTTCTACATAATATACTAAACTGCGAGCGCGTACAAAGCGAGGTAAATTGATACCGTGGAGGGGATGGCGGCCATTTATTAATAGTTACGAACTCTCAATACTAAACTGTAACTCTTTTCAGATACAGATCACCTTTCAATACTAATAACAGCACGAATGTTACAAAATGTGACAACTACGCTTACTTACATTTATAGTACACAGACAATAGAATTGAAGGGGGTTAGGTTGCGGCTCTATTCCCGCCATTTTCCAATACAAGTACTATCCACTATTCGTGTATATCTGTTGACGAATAATCACCAAACTTCACGTTTGTATGCAATGTATATTAGGTTGAGTAAAAAGTCCGTTCATGTGTACCATTTCATTCTATGACCTTTCCCCACCTGTTTGGTAACATGACTATTCCTGTTTCATAAAATTATTGCTTTCTCATTAAAAAATTTAGACACATGTGTTTTTGCTTCTTCTACGTTTTTAAACGATATTCCACCAAGGAAATTTTTCAATGTTCGAAATAAATAAAAATCAGATGGCGCCGAATATGGTGGGTGCAGTAATACATCCAAACTAAATTGCAGTGTTTTTCGTATTATCAAAGATGTGTGCGGTCGTGCGTTGTCTTGATGGAATACTATTCCTTTTCTGGATGAAAGTGAATGCCGTTTTTCTTGTATTGCTGCTTTTAAGTGATACAGTTGTTTACAATATTTTTCAGAATGAATAGTCTGGTTATTTGGTAAGAGTTCATAATACAATATTCCCTTATAATCCCACCAAACCGAGAGCAATATCTTTTCAGGGTGCAGTTCAGATTTGGACGTTGTTAATGGTTTTTGTCCTAGTATATAGTACTAATGTTTCCTTAATTTCACGTTATTAAAAATAATCCATTTTTCATCACCAGTAATAAATTGTTTTAAAAAAGGGCGATCTTTGTATCGTTGTAACAATGTCAACGATCGCGAGTCGTCGTTGTAGCAAACGGACTTTTTACTCCACCTAATAGTAATATGTTCGCAATTTAGTGTTTCAAACAGAAGCTTGTGAGATAATCGAGGTTCTACCGTGCATTTGTTTTGAATCGGCCCGTATGCATGGCATTCCCAACGCAAGGGTTAATGCTCGAGTCACGCGGACAATCGTCATATGTAAGTACTTTCACCGTCTTTAGTTGCAGTAAAAAGGGTAAAGAAGAAATTGTGCGGAGCGAGGTATAGATGCGAGGCAAAGAAAAGAGGGGACAGCCAGTTGATGCAAAGCCGACGAGACACGATCGAATCATGCTGGCCCATTGTCCCGCGGTAGATTGGCTGATTTCGTCGGGACGTTTGACGAAGCTCCACCGCTGTTGTGCTCGAGATTGATTGGCAGTGATAGGGCCGATCGACAAGTACGACCAAGACCGGCACAGAAGCTCAATAAAGGTAATTAATGGTTCAGCCGGTTCGAGGGGAGAAGATCATCATTCCTAACTTGCAAGGAAACACCGACGATCCGGAGTTTACGTTTGTTTATTGCTTCGCGAAATTTATTCTTTCCGTACGAGTCGTTCCAACGAGCGACGAAGAGATCGATGTTACGAAATATTTATCATTCGGTTAAAAATTTAAGACTTCTTTTTTGGTTAACATTATGACATTTACGATTCTTTTATGACGTTAGCGTTCTTCTTATAAAACTGTCAATAATCGTAGAAAAGTAATTTACAATCTTCGTTTCACAGTTTTACATTCATTTTATTCGAAAAATGAATGATAACTCTATGTAAGAGCTAAAGAATAAAATATGTTCGTACCATTCTGTTTCAGTAGAATTGAAATTAATTCTTACACAATTATCAATGTAATAAAAGACTTTAGGTATTTGTTGCAACGAAACAAACAAAATATGTAAATTGAAGAATTGATGTGGAATATATAAATAAAAATGATACAGTTTCATTTAAGACTGAGAGAAAGTTTTAAAGGGTATAACGGAATAAAATGGTCAAAAGTGCCCTTCAAACGATTTTGACTAACAATACACTCTACCTCAACCAGGAGGGTAGTTAGAGGGTAAATTCGAATTATCGAGGTTTACCATATTTTTCTTATTTAATTGCATGCAAAAAATCTGAAAAAATTCTATAATATTTCAGACATGGTAATGTACATATGTTAGGGAATTTTTTCATATTTTTTTTCGTCGAAAACTCTAAGTGTGAAAAATCAAAAACTGAAAAAAAACGTGAAAAAATGCATATTTTATATAAAAGTTTTCAAATGACTACTTTTCCTTTCAGAGTAGTTGTGTATTGACATAATTAATATCCTCAATTTTTTTCAGACTTTTTGGTATGGTGTGTGTAACTCAACAAAGTACGGAAAGTTCTATAATTCATATTAACCCTTTGTAAACAAACATATTTTTTCGTTGTTTAAATATAAGCTAAATTGTTTGTAATTTCTCTAGCGTTCTGAGCATTTCGAAAATTTGTTAATACTTATTGAGACGTCTGTTAATTATATAATCGCCGTTAAAAGCTTAAAGTTTCTAATGATAAAAAATAAAAGTTATGAAAAAAGTACAATTGTGATTGTATCATCAAAGACTCAGTTTTTCTATAAAGGGTTAAATCTACTTTTATATGATAAAAGTAGCGTTTTAATACGAACTTTATGGAGAAAGTATCAATAAGTTTTTATTTTACTATGAGAAAAGTTACTATTACGTTGTGTAATGGACATAATCTTTGTATTAATGAAGTTTGACGACGTGAATTAATCGATATCGTGCTAAAGTACGAATATTGGAAATGCTTGGAGGATCATAATCGTGTAGTCTGTTCTCATTAACAAGCCAGAGGAAAATTGCCTGTGCAACAGGTGCGAGGTCCCAATGTAATTTCTTGGAATATCATTCAATAATAATATTAAACTGATGAAACAAAACGAAAAGTTGTAATTATTCGATACGAGTACAGCATCTATTTCCATACCTGCCATTAATTAGTAAAATGACCGAGTATATTTTAAAGAATTACTATTCGATCAATTCGTTATATTAAAAAGCAGTAGAAGTTTTAATGTGTTAATTCATTAAACCGAAGAGAAGTAATTGAAGCTTAATGAAAAATATTATCTTTACCTAACGTCTGGGCTGATGCATTATTTGATATGCGTCATATCTCAGAAACGAATTGTTTGCTTAACTTGGAAATTCGCTGTGATTCATACCATGTCGTAAGCTATTATTTGGCACAAAAATTCATTCCAAAATCGAGAGATATAAAAGCAACGAAATTCGTAATATCTGACATAACGAACGAGTGTATGATAAAATAAAGACGATGATAAGTGTTTTAAAATTGCTGCAAAATTTTTGTAGGCTTAAAACGGTCAAATAACTGTGAAAGAGAGAAAGACAGCTAATAAAAAGGTACAGTACATCCTTGATACAATTTATTACAAGTATCTCTCAGCAACAGTTAAAAACTCATTTCGACTTTTGCCTTTACCCTATTTCAACAAATTAAAAGCAAAGAACGAATATTTATCAATTTGTAAATTAAACTTATCTCAATGGTAAGAAACGTTTAAGCAATTTTATAAATCGCGGAAATTAACGCATTACTTCGTTATACCGTATAATTAACCATGATTCTACTGTATAGTAACGTTTAATGGTCACTAATTTAAATAACATTTCAATACCTGGTTTCAACAGGAAGGCAATAAATGACTGAATGATTTATTTTATTACTCTTTTTATGGCGTATTACTTTTGAATGTAGTATAGTTTAGACGAATTTTTCCAGGCCCAGAAACTCGCAGCTCTCCTGCAAATGCATTTGTTGTACCGTTACGACGATAGAATGGCCTTGATCCTGCATAATCCTTTCAAGAAATAAACAGTAAGTTATTTCCTCTGATTCTTATATGCCTGTATCCGTGTGTCAGTGATTTAGTCGACTAAAGATCAATAGCATTGATTGAATCATTGAATCTACGAGTATTCGGTCTGCGGCAAGAATGAGACGGTAAGATCAGAGGACCACTGAATTCGCTGACGTCAGAAAGAGCGTACCGTATAACGCGTGAGAAGAGACGAACCGTAGAGTTCCCTCTGTCACTTTGTTCGCTAAATAGTAAGTAAAAGCGACGAGAAAGGCGCTCTGGTCGTGCTCGACGTTCCGTAACAAACGAGTCCCCTGCCATTTGTTTCAATCATCTATGGACGGAGATAATTACGAGTAGCGTTGAATAACGCTCATCTCTCTTCACCGGTCGGTTTCCACGGGCAGCGTAACATGATGCAGAACAGAGCTGAAGGAATAGCCTAGCTATAGAGAACCAGGTCTGAGTTGACATTACTCCAGACAGGATAGTTCCTGTCAGGCTACATGGAGACAAACGAGCAACCGGCAATCAACCGCTGTTAGCCCCGTCCGACCTTTCGCCAACCGCCATCTGACCGTTCCTTTTTGCCCCCAGAACCGTTTCATCATAATTTATTGTGATACTGTCATGTTAATAACTCAATTTATTTCGCTGGAAACCCTATTATTTTTATGGCCGTGCCTCGGACTGTCGACGCAAGCCACGGCCGTGATGCAGATGGTCACGCGTTCTGACCGAACGTTGCGTGCTACTTCGCCACCACCGGTTACTGGTTACAGTATTATTTTTACACGCAATATAAAAACGTAACGTATCGGGTTTCTATGAATTTTTATAAACTCCCTGCTTTGATTGTTTTCTGTATCAACTCCTTTCATGGCACGATGCCAGAATAGCAACGTTACAGTCTATAAAATTTCATAAATTATAAATAAGGTGTTCCATTTCATTTCAGCATCTTAATACTCGCGTATTGATGACTGAGTCATCGAAGATCCGTCGCTAAATATAACTGCCATTAATTCTTTTAATGATGTTTTTATAGCAAAGTCATAAAACGTATGTTATAAGTACTATATGCATAAATGGATATAGAATGTCGTATTCAAATCGACCCACTCGAATATCGAGATTCCTGAGGTTCACAAATATAAATAAAATATAATGTAAATACATAATATTGCACTTGGTATTTATAGACCAATAAAAAATTATTTATTATTGTAGACCACATAAAAAAGAAAGACTTCTTTATAATAGGTGTATAATAATTATTGACATCTGGCAGTTGATTACTTAAAAATGATTTTTTTAATATAAGAACTGTTAAATTTTGACTTGCAAAATTTATTATTGGGGTGTGTACCAACAATTCTACACGTATAAATTAGAAAAACGTATACATTACAAATAGAAGAGTTATTTTAATTAAATAAATATTGTATTTTAGAAAAAAATTGCGCAACATTAAAAGTTCATTGTAAAAGACGTTTTATACCTACAACCTAACATTAAGAAGCAAGTGTAAATACAATTTGAACAAAGTAAAAAAGCACGTGTAATCAACGTCAATTGGATTATAATCATTATCCATGTTCATGGAACGAACGTTTCATCCGAGTGCGTAAAAAATATTTATGCTTAATATAAGCTTGTTAATTAGAAGGAACATTGCCGGTTTAAAATGCAGTTGCGATAAGAAATTCGCGTTCGCTTTCACCTTGGCCGAAGTGACGATCAAATGATCGCGCACCGAAGCGTGTCCATGCTGGAGATCAAATTAAGTGGACGCATCGTGAAATTAATTCGCCAGTGGGTTAGTTGGAATGCGTGTATCGGTTAAAAATATGTTTATGGTACAACGATACTTCTCGTCTAAATCGAATGAATTTCAACGTGGATCAGCGATACCCCGTTCAAATGTACAGTCCGATGTAAAATCACTGCATACCACGAATAATTATGCATTTAAATAGTCTTAACTATGGTAATTCCGTAATATTGTATGCAATTTCAATCCCTAGAAAAACCAATTATTCCTTAATTTATTTAACTAGAAATACTCTTAACAGGTACTTGGAATTATGGATAATGGAAATAAGTAAATATTGTTAAAGCAATGAATAAAAATTTGTCAAAATTAAATAGCTCCAGCGAGGCAATGAAAATTTGAATAAAGAAATGATATAATAATAATGTAATACTGTGATAAATGATATACAGAATAGGTGGAATAAAACAATAACTCATTGTACAGAAAATTATAACTATTAAACAATATGTATGAGGTGGATTATGCTAGCATTTAATATTAATTTATTTTATTTTGTGAAAATATAAACGCTGACAGCAATTTATACGGGATACTTTTCCAAATGTTAATCTTTAAAGTTTGTGTGTTTAACATTATTCACCCGACCGGATACAAAGTTTATATACGTTTGTACCGCTTCTTCCGTTTGTTGATGTTTTGAAAACAATTCTTGCTCCCTTAAATATTACAAGCGGTAGTTTCAACTATCAACTCCGTTTAAATTAAATCTTTCCTTTTTTTTTTGCTGAAGACGAGTATTTTTCTTCGATCTAACATGAGTCCAAGGGAACGGCTCTTTTTATAGGTCTTTATATCTTATTTAATTATGTTTGCTTTACCGAAAAATACGATGCACGGTGTGTATCTGGAACTTCAGCAATTTATCTAGTAATTGCCTTAAAATTAGAAGCAATTTATAAAATGAACCTGACTTTCGTGACTTATTATCGCCCGTGGTCTTCCAAAAAGTTTCTCCTTGCATTATATCACTGACAGCAGAATTCGATCTGTTTCATATTTGTTCAAGGACTTTTCTCGACCAATTTTTAAACTTTTTTCTAAATTACAATAGCCAACATTTTAACTGTGCAATGCCTTGATCCAAACTCAACAAAATCTTTTTCTTAAAACTAAAAAAAGACAAATTAAAGTTAACCCTTTGCAGTCGGAAATTTTTTTCAGATTATTTACCGACGACCCAAAAGTATTTAGTTACAAAGTAGTGAATAACATACGATCGTAAATAAGAATATCGTACTGGGAATAATTATTCTACTTCAATTATATTTGGAAGGAAATAAATTAGTTATACTTCCCTTAAAAATCACTCACATTATTTTCATGTCTCCTCATAGGGGACAGTCGAGTTAAAATCTTAACATTTATTGGTTAGGATTAACTCGTTAGATATTAACAGACAGCGTAAAAAATAAGAATAATATATGAATAAATAATAATATAAGATATACAGTGTAATATAAGAGCGAATTTAGATACCTTGCTCGAAAAGACAAAATTTGTAAAAATATATTTTCGAGTAATACTAATATTTTTATCCAATAATCTAGATATCGAAGTCCACTTAAATTATGTACGCATTGTAGAAAATAAAACAATTATAGTACACGTAATTAAATAACTTATTTGATTAGAAAAAAAGTTAAGATTTTTAGTTTGTAACGTATATATTTGTTTAATTTTCTGTTTCGCCATTAATAAATAGTATAATAATATAATCGACTGAAGACGGTATACGATATAACGATAGAAGTATTAAAAAATGTTGAGGAACATCGAAGTTTCGGAATTTTTACAGCGACTCCTATGTGTGCCACAACACTGTGCATCGTGCGATGGAACGCGGTTTCGAGCGTGTTCCGTCGAGCCGCGTCTGCAACGTATCTACCAGCATGCTACGCTTGTAATTACATTAAATTATTGGATCGAGCATGAAACAGCAAGTTATCTCTCAATCTAGTCGACCACAAAGGGGCCGACGGAATAATTGTGATTGGTGTAACGGAGCCAACCGAGTAACAGACTTTGCTCACGTTTGATTATTATTATACACCATATCCCATCAACGAATGATTAATCAAATAAAACGTAAAATTGAATTTTATACCAGCTTTAGTTTTTAATAAAACTCAACATCTATACATGTTGATTGCGTGGAACTTTTAATAGGTGACACTTTTAGTTGGTACTTTTTTTTATTTCCTTGTTGTTGTATAATCAATAATGATATTTTATGAGGCGGAACATTGATTAGTTAATATTTTACAAATATTTTATTTTTCATTTATTCTTTGGATCAATTGACAGAAAAAGATACAATATTTTCATGATACACCATTTTTATAATCAGTGACATAATAATTATTGAAACTTTAACCAGATTCATATTTTATAATGCACTTTTCTAAAATGATAATCGGTTATAAAATTTGAAGCTTTCCCTCTTTGGCTAACGTTGATTATTATTTTGAGCTACATTTTAGTATTTTTATTTGACTAATATTGAAGTATTTTTAGAATTTAGTGTTTTTATTTGGCTAATGTATACTATTCTTTTTAGCTAATATTGAAAATATATTTTAGGTGTGAATAAAAAGTAAGAAAATAAAAATAAATACAACTTAAATTCAAATTTTATTATGAATTAAAAATGAAAAAAGTGCCAATAACAATTAATTTATATTTTACAAAGGTAACTTATATCGTAAAATATCTTTACTGTCTACGAAATATATGATGCTGAGTTGTATAAGAAAAAAAATTGGGTAATTTTACATGCAAAAAACAGATTGAAGATGTAAAATAAAATTTATTTATAATCCATAGCCAATCCCATTTTTCAGAGAGATTCAGTACAATTGTATTTTGAGCTATTCCTAAACTAACAATTTTTAACAGATTTATGTAGTTCAAAAATGTATGTTTTTATATTTCAGGTTATCAAACATACCAAGGATTGTAATTTTTCAGTGATTCTAATAATAATATTCATTCCAAAACATTGCAAACAAATGGTTAATTATAATATTTCCTTATATATGTTTAAGATCCGGCCATTTTATTTAGTTAGTATTAATAATGGCCGGTTATTATTCAAATAAACCGACTACTTATACCGTAATATATATACAAAAATATATTTTTGGTATCATTTAACGCTTGTTAATATTTTAATGTAATCGATGACTTTTGTAGTTGTTTTTTTTTTATATTGTATATAAAATCGCTGAAAAAATTATGTTTAAAAACATCCATAAAGTACGGTTTAAATTATATACTGAATGAAAAAAAAGTGAAGAACGCTGGTACAAAAAACTACATTTCAAAGTAACGATTTACATGGCACCCGGCAGTCAAAATGGTAATAAAAATCGATGAAATTTCAGTTTAAGTTTCGTTTTATTCAAATGTTTTTACGAACGGTTTGATGACTTTGATTCGAAAGCAAGCAATTAAAATATTTTGTTATTGACACGAACGGAATTAAAGATTATGTTGAATGTCAACGAGTTTTAGTTGAAATCAATGAAACTGGTTCTTCCATGGAAAAGAGATCATTTCAGTAGTATTCCATCGCTGGGAAGATTCATTTAATACGTATCCCTGAATCCTTGAATAAATTATGTTCCGCGAGATTGCATCAAAACAAAAATGACGCGATATCTTTAGCGTTCCAGCTTTACCCCGATTCGTTTATAATTAATTTAACACAAAAATTGGTGGAAAACATCTAAATAACTAACTTTATTACACTCGGTCTTAACATTTTTGTAATACATCAAAGGCTAATTCTTATAAAACTCTGTTAATAAAATTACTATTATACATTTAATTTCAAAATATGAATTTAAACTCTTATAAATTTTGCAGAAAAAGTTTTTTTCATCCTCAATATCATAAGAAGAGCAGATTAAAAATTTGTTTGAACACAATATTTCAAAATATATCATTTTAAATAAGTCCAGTTGAAGTTACTAAAACGCTGGGGAAATTACAAAGAAAACGAAGTATTATATACCTGTTGGAATATTTTGTATAATAGTGATATAAAACTTATAATTTGCACTTGTAACAATATTCTTAATTTCAGAATTCGCGAATCAAAGGAATCTAACTAAATTATATGATATATCGTACAGAATCTTCAGGCTTATGAGTGAAAAATGCCAAATGAATGAACAATTCCAAATGGAGTCCTACGTCTGACAATCTCTATTGCATTTTGCATCAGAATTTATTTATCAGAAAGCAAGGCCGCTGGACGTCGCGTTGTACTTACCTCGATTTCGTATCGTAATGCATTTTATATCAAATACATATCATAATTTTCGAGTAAAATACTAGCGACAAAAGCCGTGTAACAAGGGGCTCTAAAGGAGAAGCAGGAAGTCGCAGACGCCAGGTTGGATGGGACATTGATGAGGAAACTTCGGCTGGTTATAGCCTTGCCTGGTGATAAGGAGCCAAGGAGTTGCTAAGTAAGAGGAGGTATAGCGATACGAGCCGAGGGGTTAAACCCCGAGCTATCTCTTGCCTCGCGTTATCCTCCGAACCTGTATATATCCGGTCGAGTCAAGGGTAGATATACCTTTAGATGGAAAGCGGCTCTGTGTTTCTTATCACGTCATTTTACAATCCACGACGGTTCGATCAAATATAAACGACCGTGTTTGCAAAACACAATCAATTTATTCTTCTGCGCTACTCTAATCTGTACGAATGAGACAATACCTTTATGATAAGGCCGCAGCAGCAAATCAGTTTCAAGAGAAACGTCTGAAAATATTTAACAATTAAGTGAAGTTCAACAAGTAACGAGACAAATTGGTATAGCATAAAAGCTGTTTATTCAATTAATACAATATTTTGGCTACTTTTTAATATAATCCTCCCCAATTTTCTTATGGCCCTAGTGTCAAATTCTTTCGGTTCTACCTACTTGTAAATGTTCGAACGGTTTAAACATCCTTGCATGGATCTCACTACCATTAACACCTTCTGTGACTAGAAATCTAATCACAGCACGTTGTTTTTCCGCGGTGCAATTCTCAATCAGACTAAAACATTTTGAACTGACTGAATTATAGGTTAGGTTTAGAAAATCTTGTCAAACCGCTGATCAGAAGTCGTTACAAGGATGCCAACTTGAAATATAGAAAATTTCGTATTGGTTCATGAAATCGTTTAGGGGCTATGTCAGTTTATTTCGTTACTTATTGAATGGCCCTCGTATGTTAATGAACAAAATAAATTTTAATACGTATGGAAGACGGTATTGATTGTTAACATTGTTTTATATTATTCATTTAATGTTTACATAATATTTGAAAAAAATATATGATATTAAAGCAATGTAGAAACTTCATTTACATTTCTCATGATGCCCTCAATGTCAGTACGTTCGTCCAAGATAAAACTACAGTGTTCTCCAGATTCTACAAGATTTTGGTATTGTCTTATTTAAATCCCATTTATTTCTTCTGTTTTCAAGAAACTTTGCAAAGTCAAGACTGATCGATCTACAAAATTTACAATAACTTCGTCATTTTTAAAGATACAACAATGAAACTTGAAGAACACACGTAGAAAAGAATGTAGAATCTATAAACAATACAAGTCTCATTGAAAATTAATATTTTTTTAAATAAAAAACTAGATACTGAAGGAAATGAAATTAATGAGATATTCTTCTAATATTTTATTTGTAAATGGATACGTTAACAATTCAGTTTTGAAAAGTAAAAATTAAATGAGTGGAGCGTCGCGACCTTCGAATTCGCGTTCACTCGTGTTGTATTAGACGATTTTTAACGACAAACGATGTATTTAGAATGTTCTCTCGACAGACAATTTTGCTAGAATGCTATCTCGACGAACGATGGGTTTAGAATGCTCGACAGACGATGGCTCGAATGCGCTCTGATCCGCAGGCAGACAATATATATATTTGAAACATAGTTGGTGGGGGCTTTCGTAATTTGGTAGAAAAAATGAGAAACTTTAGGCATGTAAAAGGTTATTGGAATCGAAAAAAGAAAAAAAATGTAATTTGTTTGCTAGCCATCAGTCCATGGGAATCGTATCGGGACTGGAGCGCGCTTATGTTTTCGTAGAAACAAGGGAGTGCGTGCGAACAATGAGATTAAAATGATTAAATACTAAGTTTTATTTAACTGTTTGGATATAATAGCTGCAAACATGCCAGGTTTTATTATTATGCACATACTTAAGATTTAAACAAAAAACATAGCCTCGTCGTTAACATAATTTACTTTTAATGATCATTTTGAATCAGAAATAACTATAATAACCTCATTAATCGTACGCTTATTAATGTAATTAAATCTTAAACGGATTTAAGTATACGTACTTACACGTATTGGAATATAGGGAAAAAAGGCATCGCTTAAATTTTCATTCGTAAATGATAGTTAGCTGGAAGATCCTTTGAATTTTAACTAGGTGGAATTATGAAATCACATCGTTAATATTCAATGCAAAACGATAGTTGCATTTTAATCGAAGCGGCGATTGCCTACGTTGTCAGCCCCGACATATCCCTGTCCTCATAATCGCGTTCGTATCGCCGTCGAGCGTCTGTGACACTTATTTCATTAGCGTCAAATAGAATTATACAAGCCGCAGTCGGTGCAAGTCAACGGTGGGGATGTGTGAGTGGCTTAAGTGATTCCGAGTACGGCGATTCAATGAGTGGCTTCAACGAATTCCAAGGAAGGAGGAAACGGTTCCATCGAACTGCAAATGCAGATGATACATTTGCTGATAGTAATTTAACATTGATTCAAATTAACTGAAATGATCTTGCTCAAATTTAAATGCAACTGTAGATAAGGATGGCCTCATCGAGCAAACATTAACAGGTATGACGAATACGTATGACTAATTAAAACAATAATACATAAATTCATTTGCCATTTATTCTTCCAACGCTTATAACAAGATGATCGTATCTGTATTTTGTAATATTCTATTTACTCTTATTTTTTCACTTTGTTTAACCTTCATTTTGGAAGTAGTTTATTCCCTGAAGATTTCACAGAAGTTTAAGAGGATTGCAAAATGGATCTACAATGATTTAACCATTTCTTGCAAATTATTAAGTGGTATAATAATTTTTTAATTTTGAATAATTTTATTATTAATTCAAGGTAAACAATTACGTTTTTGAAATTCAATTTGGACAGTCTTACAACATTATTTTTTTTTTTTTATCTAAGATTACATTATTTTTCAAACAATTTCATCCATACAATTATATGATCTTTATTAAGTTTTTATCAATTGTATTATCATTCATTCGTAATAATGTCTAATATATAATAACATTGAGATAATAAATAATTACTTTTATGTTGATATTACCTCAAAGGTAATATAATCTGATATTATACCTTTTATCTTCAGTTAATTACGAAAAGAATAATTTAATAAAGCTGTTCATGTAACCTACTTAACTTAATATCTACTTGTTTTCCAGATAAGATATATAAAGAAATGTAATTTAATTTTTATTATTATTGTATTATTATTAATCTTTGCATAAATGTATGAATGCAGTTTCAGAATTTATTAAATTTATTTATTTATTATAATTGACTATTATTATAATCTCATTTTATGTTACTTATATTTTACTTAAGAAATAATTATTATCCTTCGATTAGCACAGCAATTAATTAATTACAATCTGTTTTTTGAAGCATTTTAATAAATATGTTGATCTTTCGACCACTTCAATTGTATTTTTTAAGTTAATATGAGTGAAAATATAGAAAGTTTTATAGAATTTGAGTAAAATAAATTCTTTTCCTTTTGACATTTAGATATTCCGCCACGTTTATTAAAACTTTTATCGTTAAAAAGCTTAATTAATGAGACATTATAACATGAAAGAAAGGCTATATCATTTCCCTTGTTAAACATAATGTCTTAGTAATTAATAAAGGCAACTATTAATCCTTTGCGGTCGATTAACACATATATGCTTCTACATGGAATAGTTATAGCAACTTACAAAATATTGTACTACGTTTTTGGCATAAATAATAACTACAAGTGTGAACAACAGGGATTTATAACATATGCTTCGAACAAGGGTGAAATGAATAATATTACGCGTGTTCACTATCCCAGATTAAAAGTGCTTTGTCCTCAAAGGATAACGTTTCCTTGAGCCTTTGGATTTTATCATAGATCGAAAATGTGGTTTTAATTTAATAATTAGAAACTGTAGTATTATCACATACAGGTTTGGTGTCGATAACAAGCCTATTATTGCAGTAGAATAATGAGTTTCATAATACAGTTCTGTATTGCTCGTTATTATTCGTTTACACAGATTCATGCATTATTTTCCATTGTTCGTAGAGAGAATATTAATGAATATTAATTCAATCGTTACTTTTAAAAATTCTGATCCATACCCCGTGTACTGATAGTCTATCGAACATTATACATATTTTTTCTTCCTCAATTAAATACCTTATTTCGTTTCCTACATTAACTATCCATGTTTCCTTTCATGTAAGTCTAATTTGTATTACAATTTTTTTTGTTCTTTACGGTATCTTAGTATTTAAGTAATCAGCTTTGGCTATTTTATCCATGCTTTTAATCTATTTGGATATTTCACTGTAACTCAATTCTTTCATTCATTTCATGCCTGAAAAGAAATGTAACATTAAACTTTCACCATTTTTCATTTATATTAAAACGTGTTCTCGCTCCCTGTTTTATTTCAAATAAGCCAAAGTAATATATAACTGTTGCACTTAAATAAGCAACAAATCTATTTACTGATTTTGACAAATCCGACTTGAACGTCTATCGTATAGTTATGGTTTTATTAAAAATAAGAATATTTTTTCGAACACTTCAACTTTATTAAACCCCTCATTTCAGTATTATGACTTCGATTAAAATGATATGTAGGGCACACCGTGTTTTTAAAACAAGTTACAAGTTTCTCTTTTGTCTTGAGCAATCGTCGTTTCCGTGAAAATAACAGCCTCAAACATGTCATAATCCAGTAATAATTCTGTGGCAGAAATTATTAATAAATACTCATTATTGTCAATCTATGTTATACATGTTGAAGACATTACACAAGCTATCAAGGATAAACAGATATTAATGTTCAAGGTATTCGTTGCGAACAAATTGCAGATTTTCAGACAAGAGCTGTGTAATATGTTATTAAATATTATTATTTAAAATGGATGATTTTGTTAAAGTTGTCATACTTTTTATCACAATTCAACTACTCGAAATTTTCATCATTTAAAAAGAAAATTTTATTTTTTACTTTATATATTCAAAATCCTTTTCTTTTGTTATAAATGTATAATTCAAACTGAAATGAATATCTAAAGATATTAGTAGTTTTAATATAAAGAATAAAATTTGTATGTTTTTTATCTTTGAAAGTATACAAATTCCACAGAAGGGTTATATTAATACGCACACGGTATTTATTTACTACACTGGACATTAATTTTATTATCGCGATAATAATACTAAAAACATAGTTTACAAATCGTAGAAATTCCTATTAGCAAATGATTATTTATTCATTTTTCTTCATTTCTAATATATTATTTAAACAACTATATACAAACAAAAAGTCATTTTCATTTATTAATTAATATTGTTCGTTCATTGGCGAAATTTTAGTTCAATAAATTCTATTATTTTGATTTCTCAAATTGAAGTCTACGTGTAACAAAAGTGTGTAAATGTAAGAAACTTTAATTTTCGTTTTTTTACAACATCATCATTTAAAAATCATCCCTAATGATAACTTACTAGGTGATTCTGTTGTTAAATAACAAAATTTATTTAAACAATTTTGTCGAAATATTAGTTAGCCTTTGTCAACATAAAGTTATTGTATCATTGGTGTGTTTACCTTACGTGGTTACTTTTGCAAACAGTGTTTATTTTAAAGAATGAAAATTGTATTTTGATCGAGCAAACAATGGACAAACGTAAAAAAATCGACAGTAAAACATTTTCGTATCGATTCGCGACAGTGTTTCCTTCCAGGCCATCACCGATGTAACATTTTCGATTTTACGATCGTGTTCCCTAAACGTAGCAATTCATTCGATGTTGGAACAGATAAATATCTATCGTAGATATTTACGATACTATTAACGAGTGGAACATCCGATGAAGATCCCGATTCAAATCCAAATACTTCGTAATTAAAAGAAAAATAAAATCCTACGATCTGTCCGATCGGGGAACGGATTAACAACATCCTGTCTCGTTTTGTTGACGAACTTTATTGCGCCTCAGAAACGATCATAAACGCACGGTTAAAGAGTTCAACCAGATTTTTCAGACTTTTAAATGACGTAATCGAATGATTCGTTTTCGCTTGTCAACAGGTTGTTACGTTCTCCGCCGGCTGACATATTCCGAAATCGAATAAATTAGCAGTTACGCGTATATTTTATATCGCCGTGCAAAAGAAAAAGATATAAAGCCAAGGGGTGAGGAGGGGGAGGGGGAGGAGAGGTGGAGGAGAAAAAAGGAAAGGAGAGAAGCGGTTCTTTATAATAGCCTGAAATGGAGGTTCATTTGAAATTCAACGGGTGGATCCTCGCAAGGTATCGTTGTTTGCGTGCCGGTGTGCCGTAGTGAGAGAAAGTCGGTGAATTACCACCATAATTCACGAAGAATAATGAGCGCTTAATTAGCCATGTGATGTAATGCAGACGCGGTAGAAACGGAACGAAACGAAACGAAAGACACATCGTGCCGCGCACCGCTCGTAAACCAGCAATTCTTACGATTAATGCGAACATTGTATCTGCGTTGTATCTGGCACACTGTGTTTATGAAGTGATTAGCCAGCAGGAACGGAGGAGTGTCTATTAAAGTTGGAAATTAACGAGCATGCCTTTACTGTTCTTCATTAGGCTCGCAACTATCGTCCGCTGGTGTCTTTTTAACTTTGACGATTTACTCGACTACAGGTAGCCCTCCTACAACACGGCATCCTATAACCCGGTTTCGCCCTAACATGATAGGATAAATTGTAGAAACCCTCGTATAGCACTGCGACTTATAACACTGTTCGGCTCTAACACGACAAGGAAGTTGCGAAAATCTTTGTGCAACACTGTACTTCTACAGTATTGGATAACATGATCTTTGTTTAACATGTTTCAAAACTAAATTACCTTAAAATAATAACGGAAAGGAATAATGAACTACATATAGTGCCTTTACATGAAAATAAATTATCATTTACCTGATTTAATTTATTAAATTAAAGTTACATTAAATGAAAATATTTTTGTTATTTGTGTTTTGTTATACATACATTTATATTTGTAATAAAAATGAAGGTACTTATATGAAGTTAAAAAAAAAGTTCGTTTTTAGTAAGTGTTCGGAACGTAACCCCGATTTTTGTACTGGCTCTGGGTCTCATACAACACGGTTTCACACAACACGGCATTTTCTAGAAACCTATCTACCGTGTTATAGGAGGGTTTCCTATAACTCGGTGCCATATTTTACTATAAAAACGTTTATGAAACTATATAATATCCACTATGTTACCACCTCTATTAAAATTATGATATAGTAACTTTATCGCAATATTACTCTTTGAGCAATCAACGCTAACACTAAAACTACCAAACGGGTAAAAATCACTGGGTTCAGATTTTTTATTTTAACTTGCAAAATTTATTAATTACCAAAGTGTAAACTGGCTTTTATTAAAATAAAGAATTATTTTATATGCAAGCTAACGCTTCATCCATCATTTATTTTGTTTTCTATTTTAATTTTAATTTAAAAGTAAAGATACACTAAACGCTGGTAGTTATAGTATTAAGATAAAAACTATTTTGTAAAATTCCATCCAAAAAAGTCATTATGCAGATGTTGAATAAAATTCTTTTGATGTAAATGAGCAAATAAATGTTTATTTTGAAATTATTGACTATCTCGTGGAATCACAGTACATCACCTTTTACTCATTTACTTTTTGATACACAAACAATGAAATCTAATTTGTTATCAATGTATCTGAAGATATATAAAGCAAATTTTATAAATATAATCATATGAAAAGAGAAAATAGAAAAATTTGCCCTAAAAAGGTTGAACGATGTCGATGTAGAGAAATTTTTATTAATCGGTTATAAAATATTCTGTCGAATACTAGAATAAAAAGAATTAAATATAGTAAATTTATCAATAAAATAACTGCTAAGTATTTATTTTTTGGACCACGAAGACAGCTAACAATTTAAATTGAATTTTGTGCTACATTTCAATTCTATTTTTTAAATTTCAAAGCACTCCTTTAAATAATTTTGTTACTATATAATAGAAATATCGTGGAAAATCTACTCGACTTTGCCATTCGAGTGTTAACACGAAAACCAATTATAATTGTTAATTATAAATAGAAGTGAACAGAACTGTAGGAACACTTGAATTAAAAATACTTAAATCTTATTTTAATCATAACATATTTCAATAAAAAGATAACTCCTAAAAAATTATTTTTTCATCTTATTTTATGTTTTTAAAAATGACGAAATTTTTTACCGATTTACCTCGCCGTACTTATCTCTCGGAGAAAATCTGAAGATTAATACCCACAATCAGGTCTTTAGGGTTCCTGTAAGCTGCGGATTATTCAGCATTTCGTTTTTAAACGAAAGTCTCGTTCTTGAATTAAATTTCAGGTTTAAACAATTATTTTAAGATATTTTATGTAGGCGACGTGCGAAATAAATTGTTTTTTCCAAATTAAATACGATAACGCTTGTGCGTCTTTTATCAGTTCATTAACGGGGACAGCGCAGTTATTTTGAAACCGAATAAACGCTGTAGCCCGAAGTGAAAAAGAAAGAAGTGCGTTTCATTGAAACGCTATAAGCCCATGAATCGTACGACGGCTTGCAGCAGTCCAATAAAGTGAAAAACCAAAAGCGTCGATCAATTATCATTATTCATTATATTCACGACTATTCATCAAGCGCGAAGGGGACGCGCGGAACTGGAGGTTCGACTTAGAGGAAGCCGCGTTAAAAAAGGTTAATGCTATCCCATTAAGAAGGCCACAATATACGACTTGTACAACATTATCAGCCATTCCAGCGAAACGGTGGTTACCTCTTCCCCGGTCGACTCGGCTGATCGCTATGCCACGCTGTCGTATTATGTAAATTCTTGACATCAGCTCTGACCCTACAATTAGTTATTCGCATACGTAAAGTTTCGTGAAGATTTCCTTATACCTTCCCCCATTGGAATTCTTAACGATCGCGTATCGACGCTGCTGTACGCTTCGAACGTGCAATTTCAGCGTATTTTTCCAAATTACCTACACAGGCTATGGCGGAATCTGTAGTAGAAACGAACAATTCATATTAACGCTAGAAGTAACGTCGTTCGGTGTAACCTTGCATCTGGATTGAAACTAGAATTGAAAACTAGTAAACTAGTAAAAGAGATCGGGGTAAGGTTATGTCCTGATTTTCAGTTGAATTAGTTACTTAATAACAAAGCTGCCAAAATATACGATGTTTCCTTTTTATAATATCTATATATGAATGAATGAAGCAAAATATATTAACACTTTGACTGCCACGCTGCAGCTACTAAAAACTCCATTTGATAGTAATTTCATTTTTGACAAATTTTATATTCCACAATATTTTGTTATCTTTATAATATGTAGCTTTTAATATCTATCAGGAACATTTTCAACAGAATAGATGAAAAAATTCCTAATTATGTGGGCGATGGTTTCTAATGAAAAGTCGAGTGTCACCCATATGTGGGTGATGTAGTTAAATAAATGGAACAGTGCGGGGAAGTTAATCTTGGGATAATTCTTAATAATTATTTTTATTAATCAAAATATGTTACTTCAGTCATGTTGATTATGATATTATTTTCTAATTGTAACAGTATAAAAACCGAATTGAAAGCTGCATGAGTGTAAAATAATATTAGATAATCCATACATAATGAACAACTAATTAATAATTATACTACTAACAATAATAAATAATAATGAAATTTACAAAATTAAAATCTTAACCCAATTAAATTTTAAACAATAATAAACAGAAATAATAAAAAAGATTCAATTAAAGGTAATCTAGGAAAATAAATATTGTAAAAAAATGAAACAATATAAAGGAAACAACAAAGCATAATTTTTTTACCTTTATAACACTCAATGTGTGACCAAACTAATCCAGAATCTCTGATTGTGAGATAGTAAAGGCAGGAATAATTGGTTTCCGGTAAATGTGATTAACCACTAAATTTGGTAAATGTGATGAATTCTTGAATATTTATTAAATTAACTGAAAAGTTTAATCCAATATGTCTAAATAAGTAAACTTAAAATATTGAATAATTTGTAATAGTAGCAATAAACATTATTTGGAAAAATGTTTTTTCTCTTACTGAAATTTCGTTCAGGCTACATCCATGTGACTTAAAATAGTAATTTATTGAATTTTTAATTGTAAATCCATTATATTTACCAAACCTAGTGGTGATTAGATATAATAACCGGCAATTATACATAATTACCTGATTAATCACATTTACCGTAACATATACACAGTAACGAGATAATATCAGTATATCAACTAGCTTCGGTCTCCCCTATATAAAATAATTCTTTTTCTTAATAAGAATCAACTTACATTACTTGCAAAGGGGTTTTAATCAATTTTATAATTTCAGATAAGAAACCTGAAACAAACCATTTTGACCATTCGATAATTCCAACGTTAAGGTAAATGACCCCATTACATAAGAACGAGATCGATCGTTTAAAAATAATTTTTAATAACTACACGTCTCTACATTGTTATTTCCACTGGAATACATAAAAATCCAAAAACTATATTACCGAAATCAAATTAAAAGTACGCGAAACTTATATTTATAATTGTATAATTATTCATGCTTAATGAAATTTCTGAATTAGAAATTAAAATAATCTGCACGTGGCTCGAATGTATTAAAATAAAAAAATATTGATTCTTTTGTAATTTATTAAAAAATTTATTTTGTAATTAGTTTGTACTAATGAAGTTAAAAGCATCTTCAATATATAAGTATATATGTACAACAATCTTGTAATTCTAATTATAATTTTCTAAACTTCTATTAATCTTTTAGGATAAACAAAAGCATTTTGTCAGCAAAAATTTGATAGGTTTTATTAAGTCAATATAGAACAAAAATTTAGGGATGAACGATTATATAGTAGAAACAAATTTTCTACTTAATAAATGAACCGAGATATTAATTGAAATATTAATTATTGAGAATACTGATCCTCAGTTTTCTAGGTAAATTCATTTTGAGGTATAATATGAATGTTTTTAATAAAATCCCTAATAAAAATAACATTCAGTTTATTACCGCCTTTACCGACCACCGTGCACCTTATCCAGTAGTTATTAACTAATTTCTATCCAATATTAATTACATCGGCTTTTCTAATGACGTTATTTACAAGCGTTCGTTTAATAGCACAACCTGTTTTCGACATATGTACTACCCACTTCCAGCCAACTGTATTAAAAAAAACTATATTAATTGAATCTTTCTCGTTAATTTGAATAAATTATCATATATGAATTCATACATTTCTGTTACGGAATTGATGACTACAAAAATATGGATTTTATAACGCGCCTTATTAAAGTCTGTCTGTTTTTCTGCCGATAAACGATGCGCACGCTTACACATTAATTATATTCGTTAACGAGTGCTTTAATAAATTAAAATTTATACAAAAAATTAATTCTTTCGAGCTTTGATTAATGTATCATTTTATTTGTCACGTTTAATGAAACGAAGTAAATGATTGGTCGTAAACGGGAACGTGGCCGCTAATGAGGACATTCTGCTTACCACGTTCAAATATGTGTATGTCGAAGGAACAATTTAAAATTTCATCAAATAGGCATACACTTGCCTCTTTATGTTTATAATTATACCGTAAACTAGAGGAGCATTTTATATGTTATTATTTTATTACAGGTATAAAAAGCGTACACAATGTTTGTTCTTTTCATTCTTTAGTTTTTCCTACCTATACGTCCATCAGTTAATTAATGAAACTCTTCTTTTTTTTCTAAATGAATTAGTTTATTCATGTAATTAAAGATCTAAATGATCCAAACTTTTGTTTACTTATTTATGTTTCACTAATGAAGAAGGATTCCCACTCCGTAAATTAAAAAAATTATGAAATTTTTGGCATATGTAGAAGATTTATAAATATGTAGCACGCAATGTTTTTTGCTGGGGTGAAATTGATTTCTAAAAATTGTCGATTTTGTATCATAATTTTAACTATAAACAGACAAAAATTGCTTCTGTTAATTGGTACTCTTATGAGTAATAAATTGAGGAATAAGCGTATCTTTAACCCTCAATTTTGCCTCATTACGATTTTTGGCAATAACAAAAAAATTGCTTCTTTTTTTATTTACTACAGCAACATAAGAAATAACACAGATCCAATAACAACACGTTATGCACTGTTCTCAAGTATAACACGTTTTGCAGACATCTTTTAATGCATTAATATGATTATTTGTAATAGCTCACAATTCAGATGTAGATGATGTACGACTATCTATGTTTTCAAATTGTCTAAAGGTTCCTCGGTGAAGCGCTTTCTCTGAAATTATTTTCCTACCTCAACCCCTTTTCAGTATATCATTGTTCAATTGAATATGATATCGCATGGGAACTCGTATATTCGTATGGTATAGCTGTCAATGTAATCCCAGCGTATGCCAATGTGACCCAATACTGCCAATGTTCTCTCAGTTTACGGTATTATAGTTAATCAAATGAGAGTCGATACTGTATTAGTAATAACTCCTGATTTCTGAATAACCAATTAGAATCGTGCCATTATGCAGTCAATACCAGCGTCCATATTTCCACCAATTTTTTACAGTTTTGTACTCCGTAATTGTAAGATTGGAAGTTCCAAAGCATTATGAGAAAAAAATATTGAAAAATATATTCTCCAACATTATTATTCGAGTTACTATTACCTACAGGAATGAATAATAAATACACTTTCTTTAAATTTAAATTTAAAAAATTACAAGTTTTCAGACTGAAATTTTAGAAACTTTGGATTATGTCAATGATTGGTAATGTTAATTAATGCATTAAGGAAGTTGAAAGCATAGAATAAATATGGATAAATTATAAATGAATTTTCAATTTTAGAAGTTCATCTTTATACAAAATATTATTAACAAATATTTGTTTTGTCATTTTTTAATTAGGAATTCTTTAACAGACCTAGCCATTATAAATATACAAATAGTTAAGTGAAGTTAAACAAGATCATGGCTTTAAATTTATAATTACATCACATGATCCAAAAATCATCCCTTCAGTCTTGATTTACATTTTTTAAATTATAAATAGTTACATTTCGTCAGTGTGAAAATAGTAGTTATTTACTTACCAAAATTTAAAAGTCAAGTAATTTCAAGAAATTAATTTTTTTATACCATAATAATTCTAAACATATAGCAACAGTATATAAAAATGATTTAAAACGATATTAATATAACTTGAATCTTATAAAACAAAAATGACATGACGAAAAGACATTAAAAATGTGAAATATACTTAACAAATAGCTTTATTTGAGAAATGAAGTAATTTTACTGCGGGAACCAAAAGTGAAACAATTATTAAATTTAATGAACCCTTTATAGTTTATAATACGTAATAACTCAAACACAGTTTATATATACGTAAGGAAACATGAATTTATAAAAAGTCTAAAATAAATATGTATTCAAGACGTAAGTAAAAGTAAAATATTTGTTTAATTGGTAGCGCCTCCGTTCTTTACACTGCTATTTTCCCTAGGAAAAGCTAGGTATAAGAACAATGGTACAATTTATATAAACTCATGTTACAGAAGCATCTGCTATGTTAACGGTGATATAATTTATTACCTTCCTGCTATAATTTTTAAAGCACATTAATTGCATTTTGAACGCCCCATCTCTTTAATAAACATATAGAGTGTCCCGTGACGATACAACTGATAAAGTGGTGATTTTACATAACAAATAAGTGAAGAAAAGTATAGAAATACAATTTTCGAGAAAATTGTGTTTAAATGTTCTTCAAAAACCTTGACATAAAAGTGTGTTGGTAAAAATAATTTTTTCAATAATTCAGGAAATGATAGACGTTCTAAATTGATAAATGTTACTGTTCATTATTCTTCGTGACATTCTTAAACTACTAATCTACTTATAACGTGATGGATCTAGTTACTACGAAATGCGATACACGTGACAGTATATTGACTGACAATAAATTTGAACAGTATCGATATTTACATTTATATATTAATCGTTAAATTAATAAAAAAATTGTCTTCTACATTTTGGACTTATTTTTGTCACGCGGAATTGACTTCTTGCTGGTTATACCACCAGCTATGAGACAAAATGCTACTACATTATAAATTAATAATAATTATAAAATAAATAAAGTAAGAGTAATAATTCTTACTTTTAATTTTTTCTTAATCTTGTGATATTCAACTTTGATTATTGCAGCAGTTTTATGCACGAAAGAATACTAATCAAAGGTGTATTAGTCGGTTTTCAGTCGGCGATCGATAACACCGACAATGAGAAGCCCATTAACAGGTTTCCGGTAGATAAGGCGTTAATACGTAATATCGCAATCTCGGTGAAATTTGCATATTTTATTAATTGAATCCCGCGCGCAATTGAGATTAATCTTAGGACGCTTTCGCGTTCCGGCGTACGTCAAGGTCTGAAGGTTAGATTGCTCGGTTCGTATGGAAAATCGAAAGGAAACAAGGAGGGGTTTCGCTGTTTCAGCCGAACCGACGCGCAGGGTCATCCTTTACGGCGTTTCCAACGAGCTGTCCGACGATCGAGAAGATGAACGCGCATAGTCAATACGAAGTCAACGTCCAGAGACGTGTGGACGTGTACGTCGTTCACGAAGACAGATAGAGAAAGGGGATAGGGATAGAGGAATAGTGGAAAGTTGGAAAAGGAGGAGCAGGCTAGAAAGAGAGACGTAGATGGAAGTGAGGTCGAATAACAGGGTGTGCTCCGATCAACATTAATCACTATCCGAAGCGAGTAGATAGCCATCGAATGCTCGCTTTCTGAAGCAAGGTGAAGGGGTGGCTGATAGATGGAGGTGATGAATGGCTCCGTGACGCGAGGCGATCCATCATCTCGGGGCCGACATCACGGGAGCTGCCTACCGCGAGAGCTAGCAGGAGAGATTTCGCGCGAGAGGTCACCTCGGCTAATTCATCATCCGGTCCGTCGCGTTTGCTCTCTTCCTTTCTCCCTCTCTTTCTTCTACGCCCTCCCTTTTCTTCCACATGGTGCACGCCTGAACCCTCCCCTCCTTTTTCCACCCACTTTTCTCACCTCTTCTTCCTGCCGGCTCCTCCAGTGGCTTTAGTTTTGCTAGTTTTCGCGGTTTCTCTCTCGCTCCCTGTACCCGCGCCGCGCCGGGGAGAAATAATCTTAGTTTCACCTTGCTCTAGCCCGTGATGGAAAGCTTCTTTTTCGTTTTGGTAATCGCGTGAAACGTCGTTAACGCCGTTACTTTGACGGCAACGTGATAGATGGACGACGAGAGAGATGCATATGCAGTCAGGGTATTCCATACTGTATTTTGCTAATTTTCAAATATCTCGCCACCATGGCAGTTAGATCGAGGAAAAGAACGTAGATAAAGCACACCTTGTTCATGAAATATTGAAATAATTGAAACTTTTCAAAATTAATACGGTTGTCTCAAAATGTTCATTTTTAAATATAGAATGCAAACTATTATAATTAACCTTTTAAGTTTCCACGAAATAATAAAGAATACAAAGCACGTATTTTTTCACCGATGGAGACTCAAATGTAACTCTGCTGTTCTGTTCGGGTTCATTAAACCCAAAATCAATTTAAAACTAAATTAAAAAGTTTTTAGAAAATTTAGTACGCTTTGATAGAAGTGAGTGACCAAGCTGACTACAAGCATCTGCAGAGTATCTAATAATGAAGAATCCGTTTCGGAATATGAAAATTACAAAAGCGAGAGGCCCAGAACTAAATGGTCTGATGATGACATTGCAGGTACCGGACAAATATAAAAGGCTGCGTAACATATTCGTTCAAAAGATGATAAAATAAAACGAATGATCAATGAGCATCAAACATGCAGGGTGAGTCAGTAAAAATTATCACCTGAAATAATTCGTTATCTACCTAGTTTATTGAAAAATATTTAAAATTAAATTGAATATATTCTGACTTTTTGATAAATGAAATATTTTCTAAGCTAGTTGCTAAAAAGACAAAATAGACCACCCACAATATGATCACTTTTAGTTGATTCTAAATCCCAGAATAGAATGAAAAGAGAAGACTTATTTTCATTGTTTCTGTTTGAAGTAGGTGTTCAAAGATGTATCACTTAGCCCTTAATTTGTATAATTTTCAGGGTACAACAATCTGCTGCCAATCGCATAATTTACAAACTGTTTAAAATATTTTTAAATTCTCCAAGTATTTTAATCCTTTGCACTCCGAAGCTTTTTTCAAATTATTTACCAGCAACTCGAGAATACTTAATTACAAAATAGTGAGCAACATATTAGGAATAATTATTCTATCTAAATTATATTTGGAAGGAAATTTAGAAAAAGATAAAAAAATTAGTTGTGTTTGTCGCAAAAATCATCTGAATTCTTTTCATGTTCCGTCAGGGGGGACAACAGAGTGAAAAGGGTTAATATTTTACATTTTCTAAAACTGTCGTAAACTTAATCATGAATTTAAATTAACATCGAAGTAAAAAAAAATTAACGAATTTCCTGTGTCTTGAAAAAAAAAAATAATTAGAATTATAAAACAAAATGATAGATAACGCAAATATTTTACTGCATATTAAGAGTTCAACAAGTATAGTTAGTCGTATAATGATTTAAGAAGTGTGTATATACTAAATTTCCAGAATTCATTGCAACAATTTCGACTAGGAAACCGTGAATCGAAATCGAGCCTCTTGCTTTAGTATTCGACCGGCTTATCTTGTCATCTCCCACTTTTACGATCCTGCTTATCGCGTTTAAGAGTGGCGATCCCGCGATAGCAACAATTAAATATCTGATACGATCGATTCCGTTCTTCCGAAAGGAAAGATAAAGCGTTAAGTGGTAAGGTACAAATTCACGGTCCGTTTTGTCGCACGGCGATAGAGAAAGGGTAAATAAGAAATATGCGTGGCTATTCAAACGACAAGCAAGAATTGATTCGCTACACGGGGAACGAAGAAGTACCTTGAATAGAGGCAGCCACAGGTAGGTCGCATCGTCGAAATTAAACGTGTTCATACGCGAACAGTGGCCTGCGCTCGTGCTGGGTGTAAATGGAAGTAACAAGGAGGCACAATGCATCACCGTCCTCGGGTTAATTCTTACGTGCAACGCCGCCGTGCCGATACGGGAACGCCGCGGGAGACGATGTTACAGATACGAAATTCGGCTATAAATATTTATCATTTGCATAATGCTTTGTTTCCGTGTTGTAGAACCACCATTGTTTGTCGCAGTTTGCATTCGTATAAATAAATTATATTGGGTAAATAAACAATCATTATGCAAAGGAATATATATAAATTTTAAATTAAAAAAGTATTATATATTCGTAAACAAGATGTAGTTACACTTTTAATATCCTATATTTTTAATTAAACGTATTAGCAAAAAAATAAGAAGTGTTAGAAATATTTGAAAATGCAATCGTTTGCTGGAAATTTATATATTTTGCATTTTATAATTAATCTAAAAAAATTGAGATAAAAATTGGTAATAATGTTCATAAAAGTTTAAAGAAAAATAAATGTGTAATAAATAAATTTTCATATTTATAATAAATAAATATAATATTTATATTCAAATACTTAATTCAGATATCCATTTTAACAATTTTAAATGAAACTAACAACTTAACATTTTTAAATCAATTAACAAAATTCTGTATAAACAGGTATTAAGATATATTATTAAAGAAATATTTTTAATTTATCATTCTAGCTACGTTAAAGTTGTTAAATAATATATTGTGCAAATTACTGCTTATAAAATTTCCAATTTGACGTATACAATATGTACCTATACATTTACTGCTGAATTCAAAAATAAGTAAGAACTCGACATTTATAAGTATTTTCTATAAAACTATAAAGTACAAGTAGCAACTTCCGATGTTTTATAAACTCTTTCTTTTCTGTCTTTTGTAATCGCCTCTATCATGTCAATATTCAAACTAATTAAGTAAGTAAATAAATAAAATAGTGTAAATTCAATGTATTTATTAACCCTTAACATAAAATATATATGGTGAAATAGCAGCCAATCAAAAAATTGTAAAAAGCACTACTAGCTAAATTTGCAACAACAGTCAATTAATACACTACAATACACTACAAAATAATTAAAAAATTCAATACTTTTAGAATTGTAAGAAAACTATATATTACGCTGAGCCAAAACTTGACTATACTAGTAATTAGGAGGACTTTTTCAAATTCTTTCCCGGCAAAAATACTTCGAGATCCATAAAATAGCCGACGTGTTAAGTTAAAGAATAAATGAAGTGGTTAGTATCAAGGATGGCAATGGCGAAAAGATTAAACGTTGCTGTAGCGAAAGGGTTAAATAGTTGAACGTCGAAACAACAACCCTTAATCCCTGAAAAATATTCAATTTTCCACGAGTGAAACATGAGGCATCGTAAAACCTTCGCGGCAACGTTTGACCTATCGATTTCGTCTTGCACAATTTCCGCCGAGGGGGATCGGCTTATAGATGAATTATAGTTGCTCTTTGCTGTCGCGCCATTCACCGGTGATGTATGACTCGGCGGGAGACGGTAGGTAGAAAACATCCACGATGTACGGCCTGTTAATAACAGCAAGAATGAACGAACGAACGAACGGCTGCAGAACGCTGTACACAGATGCCGCTGGCGGCTAGACCCCCTTTGTGTTTTATTACAAACGATACGTCAGCCAGGATGTATGGGCTGCTTTTATCTGCGGCTTGTTATTGATGTGCTAAATTGTCTGTTCTGACTCGTAAGACTGGTCAGGATCGGCTGATAGACGTCTTTCGGGGACGTGTTTCCGACGACAAAAAGATTTAGTCCAACGACACCGTGGCTTTCCTTTCATTGAAATTGCTTCAACAAACTTGTCCGGATTGCAAAAGATCGACTACCTTGCTTTTGTCTTGTTTCCTTTATTTTACTGCTACATCATTATGCTTAAATATAACCAATATTCCCGTTACGTACATTCTTCAATTTCGAGCAAAGAATTTAGAAATATTAACCCTTTGCGCTCGAATGGCGCCTCCAGGGCGACATCTGTAATTTATTAGAATATTTTTAAATGTGAAATTTGAGAATGAAAATAAATGAATTCGTAAACATTTGTAACTATTATCTTTCAAAACAGTACTTTCGAATTTTACGCTAAAAAAGAAACTTGGACTTAATTATATTCAAAAGTGCTTGGAGTGGAAAAGGTTAAAGGTATGATAAAGTTTTGTAACATAGAGTATCCCAGAGTAGAACTCGTGTCACATCAGGATGAGTCACTTAACTTATTTAGCTTAATTATCATCATTATCCCTCGAAATATGATATGGCATCGAGAAGATCACAACACGACAGTAATATATAACTTTTTTTTGGGTGGACGATTTTCGAAGATTTTAAATCAACCCTGTTCTTTTAATTTTATATATTTTTTTAGATTTTTGAAACGTTTTAATTAAGTGAAATGTTTAAAAATTCTTCACTTAAAGAAATAAATTATTACTACGTTACGGCCTCTTCGATATTCTGTAATTAACAAACAACAAAGATAATTAAGGCGTGAATGTTGAGCTGCTAATAATAAATTATAACAAATAATAAGAATAAAACTAATACAAAAATTAGTAATAACTTAATGTAATGCACGAAAAATAATTGAAATTCAATAATGGTCTGAAGTGCAGCATTTCAATTTTGGAAAGATAATCAGAAATGAATTATTACCTTCAACAGGACTGAATTAGCTGATAAAATACTGTTGAAAAATGATTTAATTTAATATTGCAAATGATTCCATCTAATCAAAGTGCCTTGACGCTTAAATGCATATCAAAGGAAATTAATTGATGCAATGAAAAATATGCTAAATTGCAATATGTAAATATGACTCATACATCATGAAGTTTGATATGACACAGAACGTAAAGAGAGACATTAATCAAGCTTAAAGCTAAACACAAAAAATTGAATACTATTTTTAATTTTGACGACATGGAAATATGATTTAACATGACAATTTAAGATATTGAATATAAAAAATATTAATTATATTATTTTTTTGTAAACTTTATAATTAAGGATTTTGTTTATATCAAGGAAAAATGAATAAATTTTAAGTAATTTTTATAGGACTTCAACAAGCTCATGTGAACAAGACGATAATATTTCAAAAAGTCATTAAAAAATGAAATGTCTTCGCTATTATACATGTATATATTTTTGCATACTAATGTCAACTAGATGATTAATCTTTTGCAATTATTCCGTAATCACATAGTAATTTATTTTAACTCAATACTGACTGAACTTATAAATTTTGTAAAGTTGCATAACAAAAATTCTATTTTATTTTGATAAAATGATTAATGGTTATTAAATATTTAAGGGCACTGGTTTTAATGTTAAGTTAAACTAGCCCATATTTGTTTAAACCTTAACTTTGTAATTTTTACTTTAATTAATTCTATGAAATTTCACAAATATTTTAGATAACTTTCAATTAAGCTAGTATCTACTAAAACGTTAAAAAACGCAAAATTATTACTGCTATTTTTTAATTTTTTTAACTATAGCCATCCAGTGCATTCCATGTACTTTTTGAAATATGGAACATATAATTGAAACTTTAAAATAACAATTAACTACAAAAATACCACATTGTAAGTAAAATGTAATAAAGCAAATTATTCTAATTTGCGTTTGTAATTTAATGCGATCAAGTAACTAAAAGGAAAAAGATTCAAACTGAATAAGTGGAAAATTCAATTTTACAAATAAAGCACTCATATTCCGAATAATTGCAATTATAGCGTGTTTTATTACTCGTAATGTGTTCACCGAGACAGCAAACACGTTAAGCGGGCCGCCATTTGATTTCCAAATAAACATTTTATTGTCTATCTCGACCATGGAGGTAAGTTATTGCTCTCATTGTACGCCGGATAATAAATGAAACAACGGAATAGGGTATCTAATACTTAAGTAACTCATTAAATGAGACGTTTAGCTCGTAAGATAGCAGGAACGTGGCGTTTGCGTGAAAGGCAACCGATGATCGTACGTGATGTGTCTAAGATTATGCTCTTCTTTAACAGAGAGCATTTTCGAGTGCCGAGTGCCACGTTGTCTTTCTGAAAGGAATATAATGAACAGCTGTTCGAAATATATTAGAGGATCAACCAAATTACCAGCCAAAACTCTACCAAAGTCACGCACAGGGAACAAATTGTTTGGCCGTTCTTCAAGTAGAATAGTTAACACGAGGATTCGGCTAAAATAGTTCCGTTGATCTTCCCGAAAAGAAGTCTCAAGATCCACAAGATAATCGTTAACAGGGTTAAAGTTAAGGGTTAAAATCCTCCTTCTAAAATTATAAAAAGACTTTTTCTTTGGCCTCGTTTCAATAAAACTACAACTATTTAGATTACCCTGTTCGCATAATAATGACCACCATTTATCAATGCTTCTAAATAAAAGCGATTGGTTATTAATTGCGATAAACAACGAAACACTGTGATTTATTGAGCCGAGGGTCAATGTGATATAATATTTTGAAATTCATTTCAAAAACTTCGACGAATAAAGATATTCGATATCTTTCCAATATTCTTTAAAATTCCGAATTGATGAGTTATTTGGAAAATGAGTTCGAACAATCTTGCGTGCCCTGTCGAGCATGCTAACCTTCCTTAAGGAAAATGCGGATGTAGCGGATAGAAACCACCACTCGTTCCGTGTTACCTAACCTAATATTACTAATTAGTGATTACTAAACCGAATAGTCATATTTAACCTAATCCAAGTCTCCCGTATGTTCAATATTTGGTAATCGTCAAATGTTAATGGTATTACTAATATTGCCAACTTTATAGTAATTTAATATAGTCTGGACTTAACCTAGATTCAGTACGTAACAATTGTTAAGTAAGTAGACAAATCTATACCATAATTTTCACCATAAAAATCTACGATACTCGGCATTATACAGAAGCAAGTTGACACACGACATTGTCGAGTGTATTATATTCATCTTCTTCTCGATAGATAACTCACTGTTGTCATCAAATTTAATTTGTCGTTCTCACGTATTCCTCGATTCTTCTCAATCTTTTTTGTAGGTCATATTAAGTGTCTAGAAGAGCCAGGTTTGGCTCATGAATCACAAATTGGCTACCGTTGCTTTAACATACATATATGTATTTTGTCAGCGTGTGGTAGACGTTTCTTCGCTTTTATATTCCTTAAACGAACTTCTCTCTTGACACATTTCGTTGATCGCATCACGAGATTAATTATTGTACCGAGAATGAATGGATCATGGCCCATTACTTTACCGCTTAAGGTAACACCGCGCACAAATGCAATTTTTTTACAGACGCGTACAGAAATTACGTGTCATTGTGAGACTTACATTTTTTTTTGTAACTTATATACAGGATGTGTCAATGAAAGTTACCGCCTGAAACGTTGAATCAGAAAACTTGAGATTATCTTGATATTTCAGAAAAATAAAAATACATTTATCTAATCAAGCTCCAAAAATAGCCTAAATTTAATTGCGAACCTTTTTTCATCAAGTTACAGACAATGAGTTATTTCAAGAGATAGTTTTTCTTGAACCATCTTGTATATTTCAGATTTTTTAGTCCTTTTTGAAACAGTTACATTGTAAGTAATACGATTTTATGCTAGAGATGTGTGCAGTGTTATTTCAGGATAAGAAATTTGAGAAAAAGATGGCAAAAAGGCATGAAAGGATTTTAGAACGTTAAAGTGTCTTGAGTTCTGTTCAAATTATCAGTAGATATCGTGCGATAATTATCTCCCCAACAAACACCGGATCTGAACAAAAAAGATTCTCGTACTAGATATTATTGACACCAACTATAATTGATGAGTGCTTCGGATTACAAGCATTTCTTATGATATTCGTTTTTTTCCGAGGATCGCATTTTTATATTACGAACCTTGCTGCAGGTGTATGTCTGTAAATTTCCAATGTTATATTCCACTAAATTTCTCAAGAAACATTCTTTTTCGATTTAATATTATCAAACAAAAATTTTACGAAATTAAAACAAACTTCTTATCGATTTCCATTTAATACTTTTAAATGAACATGTATCTTTTTTATGTATTTTTACGTGCTGAAAACTAATGGTTTATTAATTACTTTTTGCGTTATGAGAATTATTGAAAATGACATTTTAATATACATATAAAAACGGAATTTATATATTTTTTTTTTATTACTGTAATGTTTCACGAATGTATATCTTTCTCATACTTGTATTCTATTCAATAAATATTTAAAAAATGTTATATTTGTCTTTATTACCTTATATCGATCGAGATTAATGAAGTTGTAATTGCGGTTACTGTTTACTGAAAGAAAAATTGACGTTTCTCCATCTTTAAACATTTATAATGTATCAAAAATTATGCAGAATCTTGCGATATGAATGGAAACTCAATATCTTTTATGGTCACGTCAACAAATTTGTTTATTTTTCTAATTTGTAGAAAACAAACAATTTGCAGATTCGCAATTAGCACATTAATGTTCAATTAGATGTGTGAACAGTGTTATAAACATATTATCTACATTTCAAGTGGCTGCACAAACAAGTATAAACAAAGTACTTACTTCTTTCAAGGATATCATGCTCGCGCGTTAAATATGAAAGTTTTTAGAAAGCACTTATTAAATCTGCATTATATTAAATAACAATTATCTACATTGTACTAAAGAATATTTAACAAGCCTGTTATTATATGCGTTTGACACATTCGATACTTCTAGACTTAAACGAACATTAAACCGTGTAATCAACTGAAACAAACAACTGCAATCAATCGGTAGCTTTAAACAATATAATTAGGTTCGCATATCCGCAGATTCAGTATCTGCGGTTTCAGTTATGCACGGACTTGTATGATGTCATGTTGAAATTGTAAGGCTTAAGAAAAAACTGATAAAGTCTACTATAAATATACATAGTGTGTATTTCGCTTTACTTCATGCTGGTAATGTTTTCAAATTTTATTTATTAACTTTCCGGTTTCAACCTAACAGTGCAGGCTTTTTCTTTTATAATTTATTATATTTTCTTTTTATCTGCTAACCAAATAGTACTTTATACATTTATATTAATATTCACATATTAAAAATGAACTGTTATTCGGTTATTTGCTGATAGTTAAATCAGTTCATCAGAAAATTATGTTTACTATAATAAAGTTTAACGATTAAATATATTTTCATTAAATATATGAAAAAGATTTTGAAAAACATTTTCATAAAAACGGTTATCTTTCTAAAAAGATATTTTGCATTCTTGAAATATTATGAAATTGTTGCTTCAGATGAAACCATTTTAATGTTTCTTTACAGTAAACAGACAATTGTATTATTTGATTTGGGTTAATCCTGTTAAATGCAAGAGTTAAATAACGAAAGAAAATTGTATAATTTATACGTAATAAACAAAAGTTTTCTGCAGAGAGAAGTGAAATATATTTTACCCTTGTGTATAAGGAAGATAATTCAATATCTGTCCACGTACAAAGTGGAAGAACACTTCTCGGAGCGAGTGTAGATCCAATCGCGAAGATTTAATATCACGCGGCTCGATTCGCGTACACGTAAACAGTCTAATTAGAACGGACGAATCGCTAATTGAGATTCAGCGATGCACATAATGATAGCGAAATAACATGAATTCCAATCCGTGAAACGAGGCAAGAAGACAAAATACAAGAAGACCATTCATCCCGACGGCTAAAATCACCGAAATATTTCATTTTGCTGAGCCAGCTGAGCCTGCCACCGCCTGTCGTGGCACCCTAGCGATGGAAACGACGTTCGCAGAGAGGGTAGAGCAACTTCTTCCCCTCTGCACGGCTTTAAAAACCTTCCAACCACCCACTCTGTCCTCCCTCTCATCCTTTCTCGTCGGTTCTCCCCTTGCCCCGCAGGCAGCGCTAGGCTGCAGATTTATGCGCCCCGCCTTGCAGCGCTGATATCCGAGAACTCGCGACCTGCTCCGTCCGTAATGAAAGAAATAAATTTACTCTCCTGGCTGGTCCGGGGATTGAGACCAACCGTTCGTGCGCGCACACGGAACATCAAGCACCCTGGTGGTGCGAATCAGAAGCCTGGAATTTATTCCCTTCTGTTTCTCGTTCAAGCTCTGTGTTTTCCTCTTCGTGCTTGCATTACTTCCTATCAAATGTGTTTATTCTAGGCCATGATTTGTCGAAAAGAGACTACTCTTTATTGCTAACGGACACTGATGCCTATTCCTTTCAAACTGTCATGGCGCCGTCCCCCGCCAGTACAATATTACCACTGAATAACCTGAATTCTAACCCCTCCCCCCTTCTTCTGTCTATTTCTCCTTCCAAATAAGTTTTTTCTATTTGCTTCATTGACTTTTAAGTTCACTTGAAATTAAATTTCAAAAATTCAAATACCTATTCGATCTAATCTGTTCGTAGTCAACGATTCAGAAATGGTCTTGCAGCACCCCTTACAGAGATTTGTTCGCTGAACACAAATCTATAAATCTATCTTTATTTTTAGGGATATTTATTATTTTAAAAACGCATGTTTTTAGTATTTCAGCAAATTTTTGCAGTAACTGTGCAACTGTTTATAAAATACAATTCTGTAGGTCTCTATAAAACACGATAATATTGATGTTAATCATATCATGAAACATATCATGAAACGATCATTCGATTTGAAGATTTATTGAACGTAAGTCTTGCAAAAATATTTTCTTCTCTGAATTTAAAATAAAATCTGTTTCGCGCCTCGGTATTTCTTTCGAAACAATATTCTATTGCATGGTGTAGATTTTATAAATTATATAAATAAAAATTAACGTTATACCCAGAAAATCCAGAAAATATTCTATTTTAAACTGAATTTGCATATATTTTATAATTTTTATTAGAAATATATAATTATCCTATTTTTTATTTCAACAATTTTTAATAATTTTGGAAGCCATATTGGAGATATGAGAACGTTGCCACGTAAGTAGAAAGTATAATCTATTGACGATAAATCAAAGATTGGATTTGTTTAAATTGTTAAATTAATAGTATATATGTTAATAATTTATTTAACGTATAAGTGAAAGCATGAAGCGAAAACAAACTTTTAAACGATTTATTTATCCCGAAAGTGTCACTGGGATCGTAACACCTTGCGAACGCGGAGCGACGGGACTGTAAGACTATGCTTGCACATTAAAAAACTAGAAACGGAGCCGATTTGGTGTAGTGCTAGTTATACTGAATACACACGCGTCATTTTATATGTAAGATTTTTATTTAATACTAAAATTGTATAATCCGTTACAGATAAGAGTATTCAATTTGAATTCTATCACATCAACGACCGGTATGGTATTAAAATAAAAAAAAAAACTATCTTACTTTGATAATTTCTAATTAAACGAATAATCAAGACACTGATTCACTGTTTCTTGTTATTTTCGCTTATCTACTTGAAGCGACTTGAACAAATTAATAAGTCAACTTAAAATTTGCAAAGTATTCGATGAATTTTATATTCATGAAATTTTCGAGCGAAATAAATGAAATGTTTAATTAAAGGACAAAATTTAGTGATTCCACAAACATTGTTTTTATTAAAGCGGTATGGAAACTCAACGATATTTACAAGAAATATTTACAGTGCAAATAATGTCTATTGTACATTACATTGTAATTTACATAACAGACAATGGAAATTCAATGTGTTTTCGAACAAATTTAGAAGACAGTCGAAAAAGGATTCTCTCTACAATAATTGCATCGTGAAAGTTTATGAAATAATTTCCTGCTTTTTCTCATCCATTTGAACCATTTCTACAAGATTCTCCGATACAAACGATACGAATAAGTTAGATATTACATTTTTCACCATTAATATAGCTTACTATCGTCGTTAACATTATCTTTTTATTATTCCCTCGAAAAATAGCGTAATATCACAGTTATATCGTGGACATAGAACATGCACGACCGCGTTTCTATAACAGAAGATAATTCACAAAGTCGATAATACACAGGGATCGATAAATTTTCACGTAGTAAATCGAATCACTGTAAACAACGTCGAAACAATGGAGGCACAGGTAAATTTCAACTGTTCACAGAACTATCATTCACACTGCTACATTTTCTGAAAACATACTTTTCTTTTTTTTTAAAGATCCTCGACAATTCCTTCGCGGTGTACACGTTCCCTCCTAAATAATGATCAAACATCAAAAGATACATTAATGCAGGATCTCGCGATAAAACGTTAATTTGTCAAGATATTTTTTTATAAACTTTAATCGTAATCTTGAATTTATACACACAGGCTTATATACATACATATATACATACATGCATACATATACATATACATATACATATACATATGTAAGTATATAGATATATATGTATATACCGTTTTTAAATAAATTTATATGATACACGTTTTACTTATTTACACAACAGTCTGTCAAAATGTCATTTTACGAAAACTCTCTCTATGTTACACTATGATTCGCCGTGCACTGACAACCATCGTACAGAAGAAACCGCTTTACGGGTGTACCGCGGCTCCAATTCGCTGGCCGTAAATGGCGTACGGAGAATAATAAGGTCCCAGCGCGTTGAAAGCGCTGTACGGCGATGCAGCGAGGGATGCTGGAAGAGGTCCCGTCGGTGGCTTACCGTATGGATGGTATCTGGCGCTCAAAGGACTCAAAGAAGGTGTCGGGTACGATCCACCGCCAGCACGATGCAGAGCAGCCGACGGCGAGAGCAACGGATGAGGATGCGGGTTGCTGAGAAGAGCGGCCGAAGAGGTCGCATGATCGCCGCCGGTCAAACTGGTATGGCTGCGAAGGTGTTGAAGGAGCTCCTCGGACGTGGTGAATCGTTTTCCGCAATATGAATCGCCAGCGATCCAATTACACACGTACGGCCTGCCGCCGGCTAGCGTGGACGGATAGGAGAGCGACGGCGGAGCCATGGGGCCCAACGACGACAATGCCATCGCCAAACCGTATTTCTGATGATCGCATTGCGTACATCCGCTGGGACAGGTTCCAGTACCCATCATTAATTGAGCGCTATGCATACTGTACTGGCAACCGGTACAGTAAGGATCCTTGCAGACTGGCACCAAAGCTTCTCCGCCGGCTGGTGTCTTGACACGAGCATAACTTAAATACGGGTTTCCGCCTGTTGGAGTGGTGGACGGATAACCCAGAAGTGCTGCTGCCGCAGCATGGTGATGGGAAAAGGGTGATGCACCAGCGAATGGTGGTCTAAACGCTGGGTTCTCTGCCAGGCCAGGTGGGCAGCAAAGTGGATTACCAGAGAATCCTGCGAGGCTAGCCTTGTAAGCACTCAAATTTGAATCTTTAGCATGGCTGCCGGATAGAATTTCCATTCCGGATCTAATGATTGGACTGGTGCCGTTGTTGTTACGCGGCGATCCATCAGTTTTTTCTCGGTCCACCGGTGTCTTCCTGTCTCCCAACGGAGTGGTACTTGCCGTCGCTTGGCTAGCGGGCGACGCTGACTTCCGTCCGACGGGCGTACGATTTCCAGAAGACTTTTTCTCCGTGTGACTGTTATCACTTCCACTCACACTATCCTGACCACTAACACTGTGAACACTGGCTTTCGATGCTGGTCTACTTTCGTCAACAGACTTCTTTGAGACAACGTTGGTCTCGTATGGCTTGAAGGCCAGCGACTTTCCATCCGACGGGCTGCTACGGGTACTCCGTTCCAATTTTGCAGCTGGCGGAGATTTCGCGTTCGCACCGCCGTTCATGCCTTTCGGAGTTTTATCCAGAGGAGAAATCAAGGGTTTTGTTGGGGAATCGGCACCGATTTGACTGCATGTCTGCGCCAGCAAAGCTAAGGGACTCTTCTTCGCATCCAACTGTAAGGTAAAACGTAAAAATGAGCAAATATTGTACGAAATTTTAAACAATTAGTTTTAGAGATCGATTCTTGAAAATAAATGTGTAGGAGCTTTTTATTTGAATGTAAGATGAGGTACAGCAACCCGTCGGATAGTGCGCGCCGTCGGAGCACAAACTTTAATTTTATATTACTTTTCATTTTTACATCCATTTTTGTTGAAAATCAGTACAAATTTAATGAAATTAGTATGAAAGTTTAAATTGTCTTCGTTTTCTGAAACAATGCTCCGATTTGAACGCTTCGATTTCGATGCTCCGAATCAACAAAAAAGAAGAAAAAAAGATTTAAACATAAATACTAACCGTGGTTGGAAGCGGAGAAAGATAATCCGGTTGTAGATATTGATTATGTCCAGTAGTCAGCATACCGCCTTCCTCTAGGACAACCATTTGGTTTAACACTTATTAAGCCAATCACTGCACAAAACCACAGGTGTATTCCAACAGAGCACGATTAAAAAACAATCTATTAGTCCAGACAACGTTTCGAACGTTGTGACACGATCACGGTTGTACGTGTTAATTAATCGATTCTTCCACAGTACGAAATGATTAAACGCAACGACGTACACCCGACGAAATCCAGGAAAATAGTGGCAACTCTCGACGGAGCTGTTCAATGCACGGAGTGGAATGCGAGTGCAGCGCCGCCTGGCGACATGACATCGTCTTCTCCCCTCCTTCTCTGTCAACAGTAGGGTGTATAACCTATCCTCTACTGTCATCCCCACCGTTCCAAACGGTAAGATTATAGTGGGAGAATTGCGGTGGGGTTTGGCCCTGTGTGGGGTGTGGGAAGGCATTCTAATTCAACACGCCACCCATGATGTTGGCCCGACGATGACAGCTCCCATCCCGGCTTTGATATTTCACCGCTTTTACAGCCGCCATCCCTCCCTTCTCTTCTTCGTTCTCTCTCTTCGGCGCTTCCGTCCTTTACCCTCTGCGCCTGTTCCCTTCCTGGGTAGCCGGGCATAGCTACCTCGACACGGAATCGTCCCTGCCAGCACGGCAACCCGATATTTTATACCGTGAAACCTGTCTGTCTCTCCAACCGACCCCGCTTAATAAGCAGCTTTCAAAATAGAAATGTAATGGGTCGGTGGGGAAGGGAATGTCGAGTGATTGATTGCTCGCTCAGCGACTTACCGACTTGCCACGGCCCACGGAGTAACGAATGACAGCCACTTAAGCGCTGTTTGCCTACAGTTTTGTAAAAGCGTTTTAATTATCGTTCCGACCGCACCTTGACTTTGTCGCGCGCATCCACTCACCAGATACTAAGCGATCCATGCTACCTTAATCTTTTCTTTAACTTTTCTATTCGAATTTCATTTACAATAAAATCGTTCGTGTTGATTGCAAATGAAACTGATGATTTCTTCACAGAATTCACCACACTCTTCATACGTTTCGTTTGGTCGAAATTTGTCAAAATAATTTCATATTATTTTATTCAGCTATACTTTTTTCAAATGTATTAAATTATTAGCAGTCTTAGACAATGCAGCATGTTCTATTTGAAATTCGTAAAGAAACTCGAAAAGAAAGAAGAATAATTTTAATTTTATTTCTTAAAATGCTGCAACTGATAACCATTTTGAATTAAAATCATTAATTTATATAACCGACTGTATCAAAATTCGAAGGTTTAAATACTACAATATAAATGCTATTATGACTTTTTATATCTGAAAAATGTCTGTTTAATATACAGGGTGGTACAATCGACAAGGGAGTGATTCTACGTGAAAAAATAACTAAAAAATATACAACAACATTTTTTTACATGCAGTCTCATTTTCAAGAAAATTGTGTTTGAATATTCTTCGCGAATGAAAAGTAAAGCAATAGTACAATCGTTTTTTCCAACAATTTAGCAAGTAATGGATGTTGTAAATTAGTAAATGTAAATATTAACACTTTTAAAACACGTTTTCATTCAATATCCTGTATGACATTCTTGAAATATTAATGTGTAATTTAGTCGGGAATATGGAACATATAAATAACAGTATAATAAAAAACAGACTGACTATTGATTTTAGCAATGTCGCGTCTATTAATTATTTAATTAATGAAATTGTTATCTACCATATCGTAAACGGACTTCCTTTACAAATATTTCAAAAAATGTTCAAATTCAGTTTTCTCAAAAACACAGTCACATTGAATATAAAAAAATTGTATTCTACATTTTCTATTTGTTTTTTCATGTAGAATCACCCCCTGCTGGTTGTACCACTACGTACAGGACACCCTGTATGACAAGCTAATAGGAAAATTTAATCTAACAAGTTATGTTTATAAGGATTTCAGAGGCAACGATTACACAGTAATTTCGTAATATTGCGGAAAGCATTGATGCTGAAGTTCTGAAATATTCATTGTGTATTAAAGGTTACTGTGCACTCGCCAAATGTGCTCGTTAAAAAAATTTGAATACCAGCTGCGTTGGAACTTGAACCGTTCCGCGCGGTTAAGAGATTGCAGCCGTTTCGCTTTTATTACAACTTCAAACGAAATATAGCTGCAACGAATTATCATGGTATCATGTAAACTGTAAGCAGGAATAAGATTAGAGGAACTTGGTCGAACATTTCCAGTTTCTACATTATAATACCGCGTAATCGAAAAACAAGAATAAAGTTTTATTTTCGCTTTCCATTAAGCTTTCCTTCTAATCTAATCTTACCTGATTAGGTGTAATAGAATAATTCTAATATATTGAATAATATTTTTTAAAGAAATTGATTTTTTAATAGTTTACAAATAAAATATACCGTTCGTTTATTACATTGCAATCATAATGGAATTTTGATGTTGCGGGAGTACAAAATTTACAACGCAATTTATCAACATAAATGACACAAACATGTAAATAATAGATAAAAATAAATGTGCATATGATTAAATAAAATAAAAGAAATAAAGAATACCAAAATTTGAATAAATTTAGGTGCAAAGAAATTTAAGTTAAACAGGCATTATTCTACACAATAAATAACACTGCAATAATACATTCTGACTTGTTTATGATTGTTATTTATACATATTTTAAATTTGTAAAATTTAAACTAATTGTTTCAGCCCTGCTCTGTGATATTTTATTTTTAAAGTAAATATATAAAGATCTTTTATTTTAAAAAATTAAATATTTAACAACAAATGCACTGTTGTATGATACATTACAAATGTTATATCAAAACCTGTTCTTGTATTACAATTTTAATAAAAATAAATGGAAGGTTCAAAACCACTCAATACAAGTCATAAAATATATTCACAAAGATAATTAATTGAAGAATTTTATGAATAATTTTCTTATTAATATAAGTACAATCATTTATTAATAAAATCTTAATATAATGGCTAAATTGTTTCATCGGTTGAAAATTTGGACAGTAAAAGAGTATTTACACTACATAAGTTATTTTTCAATGAAAGTGAACTTACATTATTCTTCTCAACCTTCCACATAATACTCTTTCAGTTTGTAGAAACTAATGATTGTTGAATAATTTTTAAACTTTATAATCATACTTTTCATGTACAAAAACCTTGATAAAATATTCTTATGTTTGTAGGAAATATTAAAAATGGATGTTTAGACAGTGACAGCAGGGGTAAAACCATTATATTTGCGTTTACCTTCGTTGAATTTTCATTTTCAAGTAAACAGTTGAAGACAAGATAATATTGAGTCTATCAATCGTATAATATTTCCCCGAAGAAATAAAGGTTTCTCGGAGATCTACTTCCATGGAATATTTGTCTTTGTCTCTTCGTATCTTTCTTCTTCTCTCTCTTTTGTTCTCTCTTGCTCTTCCTCATGTTCTGTTTCTGTGAAGTTATGGCGCTGTTAATACCCCAATGGCAAGTCTTTGACGTTTTGACGCTGACGGATGAGTTTACGGCTAATATAGTTCCCTTTCATCTTCGCCGCTCCTTCTGCCCACGTTTCGAAGATTTCTAAACGACAGCTACCAACCGGATGAAAAATCAGCTTTGATGTCTTATTGATGGATGCACCAGTATAAACAAAATTCATCGGTTTATGTATTGTAAATCAAACACCATTTATATTAATTGATGTAAAACGTTTTTGATAACGTTACGATGATCTTTTGATTAGCTTTGATTATGCTTGTCATGAAATTACAGATAGTTATATTTAGGAAATGTATTCTGTACATGTTTATTGATTTAACTGTGCATTTGTGAATAATTCTGTTGAAAACAGTATTAAATAACATTTCTTTAAAAAAGATTTGCTAATAATTCAGTATAATAAAAATGTTGATATATATCAGTTTTCATAATATACTTTTCACAATAATTCTTCATTTAAAACATTCAGTGTAATTAAGTTTGTCATATAGAATCTTATGTTACATTTGCACACATTTTTACAATATATTTTATTTACATTTATATTTAATAACAATATAAATTACAGTAAATTTATTTAAATAATATAAGTTAATGAATAATTTAGTTCAATATTAAATCATGTTTTACTAAAAAGAATTTTTTAACAATAAATTACAAATGAAATATTAAAGAAATATTTCTTGTTTAAAATACAAATATAATTAAGTTTAGTAAATGCAAGTATGTTTTATAGTTGCACATTATAAATAATCCTTTGAACGGCATTCTTTCAACAGAAAAATTGTCTCTTTTTCGAATTTGAATTATTATGCAACAAAGTTTTACATATTTGATATAATAAAAGATTGTATAATACAGCAAAAACTGTGACAGGTATACCAGAATTCTTTTTAAATTTATTAGAAGCTTAACATAAAAAGCAATCAGGCTTCAACACGAACGACCCACTTAACCTGCCAGGTGTGGAGAAACTATGTTCATTTACGGAGGATTAAATAGTATAAACTAAATGAGGCAATAAAAATTTCAATTTCTTATCTAAAATACATTGGGCAGCTAAATTATATTTTACATTTCTTTTATTTTAGTTGAGCAGCAATGGTAAAGCGTCTCTGCACGAAGTCTGTTAACTGACGTTCTTAACGAATTCAAAGTGAAATAGGTAGTGCAATAAATAACAATAAAAATCCGTTTGTGCAAGACAAAAGTGTACATCGGCGTGCCCTACGGTTTGTTGTGACAGCCTAATAATACTGCAGGCTATTGTAAACCCGGATTAGGGCACTGGTTACACACCGATACCTCGTTATAACTGGAATCAAAGGATCAGGAAGGGTCTATTTTAAAAGTTTTTATAAAGACCGTCGTAAAAATTTGAAGCAACGGCAAGGGACCTTTAATAATCGTCAGAGTAATATAGCTTAGCCAAGAATTATGTTGAAATGTACTAATAAAACTTACACTTTATCGTATTTATTCACAAAATGGTGGCCTGCCAGAATACTTAAGCACGCTTTTTTTTATCCTTGTTATAACGCCAATAAAATAGAATTTTTTTATACATGCATAATTTATAATGGATTTAATAATGCTAATAATAAGGAGAAATTCATATTTTGTAATTAACCTAAATCGACCGCAAAAAGTAAATTACGTAAATTACGGTAAGAAACTATAACGCCTAACCAACTAACTTAACTTAAAACAGCTTAATTTATAAGTTAGGTTATATATCGAATTTAAGTTCTCAATTTAGGAATGAGAAGGGGGAGGGGAGGGCAGCCTTTTATAATAGTCATTTCTCGTAGTATATGAGGTTTTAATTTGTTTCAATGCAAAAATGTACTTAATAAGAAGGAATTTTAAATAATATTACTCGGTATATAAATATACTGAGATATGTTAATGAAACTATCACACGCTATTATAAATTTGTAAGATTATTTAACCCTTCAAATCCGACGTTTTCTACCGTAAATAAAAATTTAGTTACATATTGTCATAATTTCCAAAATAATTACAATTATAATTAGAAGATTTATTTATCATATTTCAATATTTAAACTTTGTACAAGAAGCTTTGGGACAATTTAACGAATCGATTTTCATAATGTAGGACAATTTGTGTACCGGTATTGTATACCGAGGTCGGGTCGGAGGGGTGCAAAAAATGTAATTCTTCAAACTTTGGGTAATCCCCTGTATTGTAAACGATACCAATTCCCTTCGAAGACAATAGAACTTTGAATAGAAGTGTAAAAATGCTGACAAGCGGATAATAAAGGAAGCAGTCAGTCATTTTGAGAGATGGCTCGGAATTAGGATGGCGGGTAAAGAAGGAGGTAAGGGAAGCTAAGGAAAAGTTGCTCGGTGAGCCGTGAAAGGGAAAAAGATGGATGAACGTAAACGCAATTGGCGTGCACAAAGGAGAAACAGAATATACGGCCGATAATAAATCATAGCAGTCTTCTTTCTCCCCTTTCCTCTCACCCCTAACCTCTTACACACCGAAATCAAAGTGTGTCATGACTAGAAGGCGCTCTGTTATTATCTACATATCGTTGTATTCGAATACAACCCATTTCTGTATCAACTCCTGATAAAATGTGACCCAAATGACGTCTGCATTTATATTCAAATTTTCAACTATCAATATTTTGTATCATATTTGCATCGGAAACGTAACATGAATTTCAAGTAAAAATATACCGTGTGTTACAATTTAATTTCAATATTTTAAGACACTGAATTTGAAATTACTTTACTTAATTAATTTATCATTAAGCTTCATACATTTTTATATACAGGGTGTCTTATATTTAAAATATAAAACTGATATTATATTCTATAATCGAAAAGTAGGTTGTATAAACGTAATCGTTAAGCAATGTTTATATGTAGTTACTGTCTGCAATCATTAAATTAACACTACTTAATTAATATTAATTATTACTGTACTAATACTGATTGTCAGAGTCGCTACTTGAGTTTCAGCGCGTAAAACTTTTTTTAATTAGATATTTAATTAGAAGATTTGTTTAATGCGTACACAATAATTTAATGAAACAATTTTTTATTTTTAATTTTTCAAATTGAGAAGAACAAGAGGGATAAACAAGCTGTGCTGATTTCATTTATAAATTCTACCTTATTTTTACAACTATCTGATTATGTTTCGGATATATAACTGTCATGTTTGATTATTCATTCTTAACTTCTTAACTCTTTGACTATTAAAGGCGTATATACACTGACATATACGTCCGCTAAATTTGAAGATCTCAAGTACAAATTAACTTAACTTTACCTATAATTTTCTTTATTTAATTAAAAAAATCCTTTCTTCGACTTTTTTTAAAATACGCCGCTGCCAAAGGATTAAAACGTTCCAAGAATTTTCTATTTTCTGTTCGCACCCTATATCTGTTTCGTCAAGCAGGTAACAAGTAATAAAGAACCGTTAATAGAAAGGCAGATCAGATAAGAATAATAAACCGAAATGAATCATCATTATTTATTGTAGTCTTAACGTTACCGACTAATTCGTAATTATCCCTGATATAATGCCCGACCGTCCCGATGATTAAACAGGTCGTTTGATCGGGTTTCCGCCGGTGTGTAACAATCGATATAGGTTGACCGAGAGAAAGGTGGAGAAAGAGTAAGAGAGGGAAAAAGAATGTACGCAGCAATAATAATAACAGTGGCCAGGAGCGAGGGAGGTATGGAGACGTAGACAGAAATACGAAGCTGGTGCAGCACAGACAACTCGGCAAGGGCCTCGTTGCCTCATGTTTAAATCAGCGATAACGAGAAGCCTCGGTGACATATGTCACTGTCGCTGTCAGCCGGCTACACAATCAATATAGTCACCCACCCGTCCGTTCTTTCGTTCGTTCGCGTTCGTCCGTCTGTCCGTCTGTCCGCCAGCTAGCTTGCTCTCAGCCTGCCTGCCTGCCTGCCCGCCTGCCTGCCTGCCTGCCTGCTTTTCAACCTTCACATGCATAGACCGTACTCCAGCCGATAATGTATTCGGTACGTGACTTCGTATTCGACAAATACAAGAGCGTCCTCGGTCCGGCGCGACGACTCGGCCACGACCCGGACCAAGAACCACTGCCAACTACGTGTGTATCTTTAACGCTGGCCAAAAGACATTTGCTTTTATGGAAAAACGAATTCACGTAATAGCAAGCTTTTCTATCCACCGACGAATACTATCGTTCTTCGTATCCATTTTGTTGCCCGGATAATCGAGCCACGGGACATTTCCTGTTACCTCGTCACCGCTTATAACTCGCTGGCATTGTTTCGGCTCGAATTTACGGGGCAGTTTTGCTTTTATCGCTTGAAGATGAGGTAAACCGTTTTGCTGTTTGTCGGATTTATGAAATTTAAACTTACACCGCTAGGAATTGAGAAAATATGCTAAAACTTATTTAAATGCTTGTTAACGTTTTATAAATGAAAAAAAGAAAATGACATAAGTGTGTTAAAAATATATTCTAAATTTAGTATCCTTTTTCTTAACTTTTATTTTAAGAACATAATAGTTTCAGGCGGAAAGAAGGGTCGATTTTAAAAAAAGGGTTAAAAGACTGTAAACATTCATTTGATTTCTATGAAAATTAACTTCTGAATCGGATAGCAATCAAATAATCGTGTAATGATTACAAATTAAATCATTAAAACCTGGTAAATAATGCATTTATCGGCGATCTTGATATTCCGAGGAAAAATCTGTATCTTGAACACGACGTCGGCAGCGAATGGATTAATTAATCACTTCAGTGATTAATATTCACTACGTAATGGTATGTTTATCGATAAATCTTCGTCGTAAAAGGTATCATCGCTTATTGATAAGAGAATACATCAAATTTGCATTTATCGAGAGTAGGATTAATTGAATTGCTTTTATTTGTCTTCTGGTTTCTGTGCATAAAATGAAACTCGAGGCTTTCAAATTTCAAAGAAACATTAATTCTAATACGAAATATATCCGCGTTCTTTTGTATAATAAATATGCTGTTTCATTGGCTCGACTGATGACTTAATTGAGAAGAGAGACGAACAATTTGTCAATCGTGCGTCGACCGCTCGATACACACACGTGTGAACAAACAGTTTTATCAGTGTCAATCAATAAAAGGTAGCCTATCGATTAAACGACTTGTTGAAAATTGTACATAGGTAATATATTCAGTCGATAACAGACACTCGTCAAGGTGAATCGTATCAGATGATCGAATAAGATTTCGTAAATCGATTATAGAATTATTATTTTACACAACGTAGCGAACGCGCGTTCAATTTTTAATAATTTTACGTGTTCGTACAGACGATTGTGAAACGTTTGATATTAATTTTACTGAATTATAAATCTCTATAAATTCTAATTGCCCATAGCTCAAACGTCTGTTTGTACGCTTATAAATATGAATGAACCGAGGTAAAACACGAAATGCGGAGATATAAATCATGTTTAGCATACTTGAACGCTGAACGCTTATGTAAATCGTATTAATTTGTGTGATAATAGTTGTAACAGCATTCATAATTGCAACAAGTATATATATTTATAATAGTCATTCGTTCTCTTCTTTACGGATTGTATAATCAATTTAATCTGTATTTCATAATTTAAGTTATTAAAACATACGATGAATGTTAAATACGTAGATTATTAAAGAAAACGTGTTATTCAACTAATACCTTTTCAAAGAATAAAATGGCTATGTTCCGACAGAGATCGTTTTTGTACAGTTTGCTTTGCTATGAGTTTAGAAAATAATTTTTCAAATCCGAAAAGATGGACGGCTAAGCAAAAGTCATAGTCGGAAAAAGATAAATACACTGTTTGTTAAAGGTGTAAGAAGGCACATTAAGGGGCCATAAAGCAAGGGATTAATGTTCAAGCAGATTACCTTTCATTTTGGATAATTTACACATTTTCAAGCATTCGAAAGGTAAATTATACGGATTTAAAATATTGCTTTTCTTTGTGAACGACCCTGTATAAATTTAGTATTAAGAGTTATATAGAATAAGGGCAAAGCTTAAAAAATAGATTTTACTTCGTATAAATATTCTCGATGGTATTTACGAATTATAAGATGCATTTGCCGGATAGAAACATAATATTGCGAGCTGTCGAATCAATGAATTAGCCTAGGGTGCCACTGTGTCACATCTGACGAAAAAAAGGGTCATTCGAAAGGAAGCCTCAGGTATACGAAATTTATTATAGGCATCGTACACCGGCATCCTCGAAGCTCCGCTCGAAACTATACCCCGGGGATCATATTTTATGTTTTAATCTCTCCATTGTTCCAGGTATAACGGAGTTTAGAAGGAAAAATAATGCCTACTCGGAACACACAAAGCTGTCGGCCATAAAACACCCATGTCAGGTCACCCAGCCAACGCGCAGGCGTGCACGACCTGCATTTTTATGTCCGTGGTCAGATCCGCGTACAGATTTTCTCGAAAACGCCGGATAAAAACGTGAAAGAATAGAAAGAAAAAAAAATGTACACGAAACGTAATGTCACAATGGCATCCAGCTGCTGCATGCAAACTCGTTACCCGTGGCTTGTCCACCCATCTATCTGAATTCTTTCCTCTGTTTTCCAGAAGTGTTTAATCACTCGTTCGATTTCCTGCAAATTAAAACATGACTAGAGCTTATTAAATGAATGCAAATATCAATTCCTTCCGAGAAACAATGCTAAACGAGAGACTTGTAATAAGGGTTTCCCCCTCGTCTCTGTAATGCAAAGTGAATGTATAATAAATGAAGAAATAAATGGCTGTTGTTTTAATACGATTTCAATAATTTACATAATTTACGTGTGCGCAATCTTGTTTTGTCGGAATACATTTTTCGAGAGGACTTGTCATTGTTAAATAATTGATAGGTGTTATATACAACTCTATTTCATTATTTATTTAAAGTTGCATCAGGTTAATAGCCATTAGTGTCTGCAGTTAAATTCAATACACGTGATGTTTTACTTACATTACTTCCTTAGTATGGTCTACATAGAAATCACTAGTATTACTACAAGTATTGTCTAAATGTACTAATAATAATGTACCTTATCGTGTTTAGCATTTGCTTGCTGTTTACTACAGCATGCTAGTTATTTCTTGTTATATCATTCGGAGTATTCCAACCGTCCCCAACAAGCATTTTATTTCTCCTGTTGTCATACAACTGTTTTCAACTAATCACGGGAATACCAACTTATTTTCTCTTAATATTAAAAATATTTCAAATGAAAGAGGATATGGTTTGACGTTAATAACTTTTTCACTTTCATAGAAGTGCTGAAAAAATAAAAAAGTCAACTTTGTTTCTTTAGTGTGATCATATATTTTTTACATACTACTTCTGTAAGATATGATTAGCCTATTTTCATTGAGAAACCATTAATTCAAGAGACATTTTAATTTCAACTTACAGCATTGAGCAACGAATACGACGATGGTATTATACCGTCAATGAAATAGTTCATGTTAGGTTAAGAGAAACAAAGGGACATGCTCAATTTGGTAATTTCAGTTCCAGAAAGTCGGCGTTCTGTGCTCTCTATTTATCTGGCGCCTGGGATCATCACGAAGGTTAACATGTCCAGTGCCTTTAGGCTCTACTAGATGATGTTATGTCGCTCATCTATGACTAATTTGCTTTCTTGCTCGAGCCCCTTCTCCTCCTCGTCCTCCCCGGCATTATCAGGGAGGGCACCCTGCCATTATCGTAACATCCCAACCCTATCCTTTGGGATAAAAACCGGGACCGCTAATTATTTCGGACAAAATGACCCAACGGCCACCGCGTAATGACAATGCTGGCAGGACAAGCGCCCTACACGAATCGTGTTATTAAAATAGGAAGCTTGATGATACGTTTCTGATGTTAACGTGGACACTAAATTGCTTTTCGCATTAATGATGAATCACTAAAGGTACCGCGTTTTCATAGCTATTAGCATGAATATCGTTAGCGACATTCAACTCGCTCTCTTTGTTCTAAAATAAAACTTCAATTGTTAATACATAGAATCTATTAATGCGTTTATTGAAAGATTTTTATCTTTTACTGTATAATTCAGTGTTAAAAGCAGTAGAAAATGTCTGCGATTATCGTACTATGTGAACAAGAATTTTTTATCAATCCTGGACTAAGAAAGATAGAGTATTTGTTTTTAAATATGCAAAGAAACTTATTTTTGTACAAGATATTATTGCCCTTTAATTAATTATTTCTTTTATTATTTTATACGTTGTAATTGTTGTAAAGTGGATTTGTAAAAGACGTTATACTTTATTAATTATTAATTTAAAAATATACAACGTTTAAGAAATTGTTTGTATCGATCTGATTCATTTGCATGGAAATAAAGATTTATGTAAAATTCGTCTTGAACTTTTTAATAGAGCATTAATATTGTTCCGCTGAAGAGTGGAAGTCCCGAGCACGGGAGTAATATGTCTTTCTCGAGTTCGTCCCGAATTTTAGAAGAGTCATGTGTAATCAGAGACGACATCTTGTCTCCGACGGTTGGAGAAGTCTTAGCGTCTCGTCACTTGGCCGTCTGCTTTCAACACGATGCCCGTCTCTCATTCGACGCTAGACGTCGCCTCCCGCACTCTCGACCAATATGTCGACTTTCCGCACAGGAGAAACCAGTGAAACGGAAAAAGCTGTCGTGACAGCCAATCCTAACTGTTTTATAGTATACCTTATCGTATGCATCAAATATCACGCTTTTATTATATATCAATTATTATCAATTATTAGGTGAACGCAAAAGTTTTAATCTTTTTTCCAATATTTTCGTGTAATTATTTTAAACTTAATCTTAACTCTAACTAGATGAAAAGGATGATGTAATAATTTCTATTAAAAATGTTAAATCCCCTCGCATTGCTAAAGCTTAAGTACCTTTTTGAATAATTGATTTTTATGGTAACCGGGGTGTGACAATATTCTCAAAAATATAGAAATTTAAGCGACGTGGAGTTAATTGTACCCCATCTAGATGATGAAGGGTTAAATTTTTGTAGTTTTGTGTTACTGAGTGATTGATGTACATTTATAGATTATAAAGAATAAGGATAATTCAATTGTATTTTGTACACTACATGAAAATAAGGAAAGTACTTGTAAAATGGTAACTAAAACTTTTGAATTTCTAGTAATAAATTCACTATATTTTCTTTTTTCATGTTTGTTGGAATTTATTTCATAATTAAATCACACTTTGATGGTTAATTGAATGTTATGATAAATGGAACATTATAACGTATAATTAATGATACAAAATTATATTTTAAAATAATAGCCATTCCAAAGAGATTTTAAGAAGACAATTAAACATCAAAATACCTGTTGTAAAAATGTTACATTACAAAATTATTTTATTTACTTTTATCTACGTTAAATAACTAAATGTGAGAATATACAAAAGCGTTTGACAGAAAAAATAATGGTAACGAAAGGGTTAAATTGTAAAGCTTATAATATGTTAAAAGAATGTTGTTAGTGTTTTGGAAAGTTAAATCGATAAAATGACATAGTCGTGGCCTGAAACATTGCGATAAATCTCTACTTTTAGATTTCGAAATTTATTTGGTTTTCGTCAGGGAAAATTTCAAATAGACCACCGCGGACTAATGAAATATCCTGGCAAATAAACACGACGTACAAGCATTAACGGTTTTTACGCGCGTTTTTACACAGCCCTTCTTCAAAGTCGGCACGATACCACGCTGAAATTACCGGCGACGCGAACATAGGGCAAGAGAATGTCGGCTTTTGAAATATGACAAACACACATGTGTTGTCCATGGGTAAATTTTGTTTATACTCTACCGTACGGGTGTTGCTTGCCGCGTCGGCACAATGTGCTTCTTTGATGAGGAGAGACGAACCGTATAAGAGTTGTAAGCTTTGTACAAACATAGGTACACATATACACATACACAAATGAAGAGAAACTGCATATGGATTATGTTGATCTAGTTGTTATTCGTCTTTACGCAAAATTTGATTATTTTAATCGTGTATCCGCAGTCGAGAATTTTAACATAAAATATGTATTATTAGTGGTTTAAGAATCAACTGATTACAAATTTTCGTTAAAATGAATAAAACTTGATCCTATTTTATTTGATGGTTTTAAGAAACGTTATTTCTCTATTTCTTGTTTTATTTCATATTTTTTACACTATGTAGGTGTGTTTTAGTTGAATTTATATGGGGTAATTGAAACGGCTTTATTAATTTTCTAGGGATATTATTGTACGGTAAGTATGGTAAGTACTATAACTAATTATTCTATCGGGGAAAAAGAATCTTTTAGATGTAATTTTTCTGTGCTGTTTCAATTATGCTTTCAAAATGATACAATTTAAGTATAAAATATTAATTAGCAACTTTTGCAGTGGATTAAATATTCTTGCCGTAATACGGTTAAATAATTCTAATACGTTTCAAAAAGCTTAAAAAAATGAATTGAATTTATCGTTTTTTTTTATCTGCAATTTAATACAAAAAAAACAAAGACTTTTATAGACAATGTTAATTGAAAATTTAATTTCGATACTAATACTGTTAAGATATAAATAATATATAAGAAACGTTATACATTTTAAAGTATGTTAATTGTATACTTTTGTCGAATAAGCATTTCTTAACCTTTTTGACCGAATATACAAGTAATGTCCATCTTTGAAAAAATATTCGATATACTTTAACAGTCAAAACGCGCCGTATTTTCTTTTTAATAGTGCTATTTAATGAAAAAGCTTAATTTTATCTTTTTAACAGAATTTCTACAGATTTGCAAGTAGGAATTTCGAGTATTCGTCAGTTCGGTTATACTTCGCTAGTAATGAGAATCGTGTCACTCTCGGTGCAAAACACGGCTCACTTCCTGAGAATTCCGTGTAATTTGTATTTGTGGTTGAGTTGCACGCACAAAAGGAGATTCGTGTAATAGACACGACATCGTCGGCGACGTAGAACGCGTTTTCGTTCTGATGTACGATATCTGGCGTATGACAGCCGTGATTTATCAGCTACCGAACAGTTCGACGAAACCTGCTGAAACTGGGGAAGAGTTCTGTTTGAAATATTTTTCTACGAAAAATTGTACCTCTTTTTTATCTTTATTCTGTCACTGTCTCGTTACGTCAAACTGGTCACGATAGTATTATTATTGAAAGAACGGCAAAGTTACGTTTGTTTGGGACGCAGTCTCGTCACTGTTTTCGTAGAAAGAATAATATATGTTAAGCAAAGTAACATATCTTTCCAGACTAACGATTGTTTCGAAAATATTTTCCAGTCGAGTATGATAATTTACGATTCGAGTAAGAGCACATAATTAGAATAATTGTATTCACAGAGTTGTGGGGTTTATCTTTGTCGCGCGCGAAATCAGAAGCCGTACAATTACAGGCAAACGTTACGAACGGTAGTCACGAATCAGAGCGTCCATTTGTCTCTAACCAGCTGACGAACGGAACGCGTGTATATCGTCGCCTAACACGCTACCTACCACGCTGACAATGAACGCTGCTTGCCAGCTTGAATGAGACGCGCGATACTTATCTCCGGGACTCTTGCCCGTTCTGCGCCTTCCTATCTTTCATCGCGAACGGACAATAATTTAAACCGATCCGTTTCACCCCTCCTTGACCGGGACTCTGATGTCCTCTCGTGTTTGATTCTACTATTTACTACTCGATGGGTGGGTAAGTGGACAAAAGCTTTTCCCGATACGTACTTGATCGACACCTGCGTGGTCTTCGGCAACGGAACTACTCAATCGTTACTTATTATACCGTTGTGAAACTGTTAATTATGTAGAAGATAATAACTAATAAAATTATGTATATACAGGGTGGTCCAGTGAAAACTGATATTTAAATACCTCCGTCATTTTTGAAAATATGGAAAAACTTTATTAACAGAAGTTGTTCAGTACGAAAAGGGCTATAGCGTGGTAGCAAAAATTTGTTGATAGTTGGAGTGATACATATATGAAATTGCATTGAAAGCCCAGCGCCATGCTTGTAATGGTAACACAAGAAGTCGAGCTATTATTCACAATTATTAACACTATTTCTACCACGATCGGTCAAAATGACTGTTTTTAAAATTTCAATCAGAATTTCTTATATACAACGTAACTGTATCGCCTTTAAACTTCATGATTTTTCCTAAAATATACTTATAATATATTTTTCAACATTCACTTCTTTTTTATTGTTTGTTTTCTGAAAAAAATCTGTAGTCTGCCTTACCCACCATCAATTGACCAGTCGCGGTAGGAATAGTGTTAAATTTTAATTGCATATGACTTGGCAGCGAACTTATTAAATAATAATTACAAATGAACGATTACAAATTTCGGACAATGGAACGTATAGTTTGCAGAAAAGTAAAGGTGAAGTGAAAGTTGGACAGCAAGCGAGGCAATCAAGTTGAAAACCGATGTTCCGTGGGATTAAAACGCGAAACATATGGCTGCGTAGGATCGCTCGTCAAACTCCTAAATCATAGATGTCAGCAATGGCGATAGACAGCCGCGCTATCCGTGACTCGTGAAACCGAGGTGAGCAAAACAGCTATAGAAACAGAGAACGAGAGAGAAGGGGCGGGAAGGAGAAAGCAGAGCCGCTCGGCGCGGCGCGGCGCGGCGCAGCGGAGTGACAGGCGGACGTAGTGAGAATGACACACTCGTTTCCATTTGAGCAATTTCAGCGCGACACGAGGCCGAGACGCTGCAACGGCCACGGTTGTCTTGCCATCTGGGGGAAGAGAGGGAAGAAAGCCGACGAAACGCCAGGAACAAAAGAGACGAGACAGGGTCTGTGGGGTGCGCAAGCTGTCACCTGCATCGTGTTCTTGCCTCTCCTTCTCTCTGCTCCTTTCTTCTTCATCATCGTACTAACTTGGTCTCTCCTTTTAAGCTCCTTTCACACCGATCACATTTTACGACCGCCAATTTGATACTAATTCAGGATGAAGACCTCATACTATGAAAAGTACATAATTATCATATCGATTTTCTAATAAAGAGATCGCACGAAGTGTCATATAAGATTCGATAAAACTTTGCAAGCCGATTGGAAACTATTAGAAATAGTATTGAATATCATCGGGATAAGTATTGTTAAGTTTATAAAATGACCCGTACACAAAACTGTAAAGTTTTACCTTTAAAATCTTCAAAAGTATAAAAAATTAGTTAAACATAGTACTAGTTCCAAAATGTTATCTTTATTGCGTTGAAAATTTGTTGTAAACCCAAGGCAGAACTTAAAAAATTTACAAGAAATGTGGCATTTGATTACGATAGATTGTTTATAATTTGAATAACAACAATAATAAAACTGTATTTTCTTAGTTTAAATAGCTTTTTCAGTTTCTACAATGTTCTAAAGCTGAGTCGAATACTATATTAGCTTACAGGAAAGGAATAATTTGAAACAAGCCTTGTTCCTCACTTGCCCACCCTATCTCTTACCATGAATCTCTCCGATCATCTTTATCTCGATCCGGTAGCGAGGCTTTGTCTTTCTTTGCCGCCATATTCGTATTTTTCTTTCTCGGTCTCTTCCGTAGCTCGTTTCTGTCCTCTTTCCGTGACTCTATCGTGTTCACCGAACGACTGGTTGCTCCGCAGGGGTACAATAGCTACCGGCACGGCGTGGCGCGGCGGTGTCCCTGTGTCCCTGTGTCACCGTGCAGCATGCCTAATCACCCTTGGGCAGCCGTCTGCTATTGAGATGTTTAATTAACTCTATTGTGATCCTCTTTCGGATCGCGATTTCTCCCGCACTGACGATTATTTTCAACGGCGTACCGACGCCAGAGGCGTCTTATCCATCGGGAATCACGGACTCTTTGTGTCTTTGATCTCACGAACGTCGGAATCGCCTATCTCTTCCCTTCCGATTGCGTTCATTATTCGACTAATACCATCGTCCGTGCGATTATTTACGGCGAAACTGCACCTTTGATAACCGAAGAACGAACTAATCGAACGAGAAAAACGTTTATAACAATTCCTTTGACGTTATTGTAAAAAGAATCTTGATACGTTTGAAAATTCAATCAATTATTAGGGGAACTTGCGACAAAGCGAAACGGTCGAGGTTCGACGAGTTACAAAACTCGCAAAAATAATAGGAACAAACTTCGAATATAATAAAGGTTTTACTGTTTTTTGACATTTTGTCGACAATCTGTTCGGCAAGGCGAAGCGAAATCTACGCTGAATTAAAGTAAAAAGTATGATAAATAAGTCGGACAAAATGGAGCACTTTTATTTTGTCGTTCTGCTCGACGATTTCTTTAGCAAATATGTTTGCTCTATCACGTGATATGATTAGATTTTCTCCTGGATCTTTAGTTTTTGAAATAAATTCAATGACATCGACGAAAATTTGCGCATTTTGAGTATCATTTGCATTTTGATCAGTATTTGAATATAAATAAATACTTATAATGTAATAAAGGTTTACATTATTTTATTCAGGAAAGTTCAAAGATTTTTCCAGTGTCGGAAACAATCAAACAGCTGGAACGATAAAAACACAAAACCGTTTCAAAGTTGAAAACTTCCAATTTTTTCAAAAACAGTGGGTTCTGGAGAGACATCGATTTCAAATTTATGTTCAGCTCATTAAAATTCATAAGAATTGCATAGTAGAGGTAACAAAACAAATAAACCTCACAATTTGTTGAGCAGTGTCATTTCCCAAACTATAGTTTGTTTCAAAAAGAGTTTTATTTTAAACATTTTCCACATTTTCATACGTGAAAAAATAAATACTACAGAATTTCATTTTTATCGTTTAAAACTACTGAAGTTACACGTTATTTTACCTGCAATAAAATGAAAATCTTTTAAAGGGACATAAGGGTCCGTAAGGTGAGTCTTTACATTCAAATGGAAATTCTAGTATACGTTCAGGAATCCATCGAGCGGAACACAGTGACCATAGTGAACAATGCACAGTCATCTAGACGTGTCAATAATATTTTATGGTGTCCATAGTAATATTTCTACGAGTTTATGGCACGGGCAGGCAATACCGCCATCATAATACGCACCCATCAGGAGGTAATTTCGTAATTAGATTTATTGTTTAAGGGCAGGTTTTTTTCCAACCAACTCTTAATACACGATAGGTTGTTATTTTTACAACTGCTTGTTTGAAAGCTGTAATTGTGTGTACTGTTATATCGATGAATAAGAAATTTCAGAAGACAAATATTTGTGATAACAGGAATTTTGCATTCATTTATTTTTAGGTAGAAAAATTTGTAATTTCAGAAGCTATCTTTTTAACCCATAACTGGTACGGTGACCATTTTATTGTTCAAAAATATAATGAATCTTACAAGAACCTATCATAATGTTATAGAGTTTACACGTACATAAACAAATAAGTAAAGGTAGTATAATAAATTATTACTGCATTAACAAATTAGTTAAGTTTTAGTTTTTTGATAAAGCGTACCAATTATGGGTTAATTAAAAATTTACCTTAGCAGGAAGTAGGTTTAAAATATTATATTGTTTATTATATTAATCCATTGTTTGTGAAAACTTTATATGAAAAGAAAATTGTATAGTGTGTTTGGAATAATTAACTCTAAACTTACACTTATTACCTTAAAAGGTATAAATAATAATCAGAAACAAAATAATATCTTGCAATTTTGTATAAAAAAATATATATTTTATTTTACATCATAAGATGAAAAAATGATTACAAAATTAAATTATGTAATTAAAAAAATTTGTACCAGAATTTGAGATTAAGAAATATTGCAACATAGAATTACCAGATGTTGAAACAACTAGAAATGTAAAATATTTTATACTACTTTAATACCTAAATAAAACTAATTTAAACATTTCCTTCTACTTAGGCATAAAGTATTTTTTAAACTGCTCAACACCTTAGCATTACTTAAGGTTTTAATTTAGTTTTAAAAGCTTGCATCTGGGTACTTGATTATTTTGAGCGATGACTAATATTCTTGGCACAAATAGAATATGTGCACTTGCTGTATAATTAATAAAAATTATAATAAAATGCTAAATTGTTCTAATCGTTTTTCTGCTTTAATTTATACTGTTGTTAATTAAAGGTACCTTAATATTATTTACAGAATTTAAAATTTAATTAATTTGTAAACAAAACAAATAGTCAATATTTGACGTTTTTAGAGTAAATAAAGAATATTTTAGAATATTTGTATTAAAATAATAGAAATATTTTTATACTAAGTAATCAGATACTTAAAAAATATAGAAATTTCATTTAGTTTTAAAAAGACGAATATTCGCTGGAACAAGAACATACGTACGTGTAACGCTTTTTGACTTTTATTTTTCGAATAGTGTAAATATTTTCGTATTTGATCAAGTAAATACTATTAAACTATTATTACTTTTAACAAACTAGTTGAATTCGTTATTCTATATTCTTTATAGTTATTGCGTTTCGTAACACACAAGTGCACAATTTAAAAAATAAATAATCCAATTGTTGGATTTTACTTATTAATATGTAATTAATTATTGTTCTAAAATGTATTAAAATTACGAATATGTTTCTTGTTTTACTCAAATTGTATCTTGAGTAAAATATTTATTATTAACCTTTCATTGCTTTAAGTTGTTTTTGTTATAACTAAAATTTTATATGATATATTTACTTTATTATGAAGCTTATATTTCCAAGTTTCTATAAATTTTCATGAAAGACATTGATAATTATAATTCCTTTGTTTCCACAAATTAAAAGCATAAAGTCAGAAAAATCATTCGTTAGTGATAATTTCTTTTATGTTCACATTTTATATGAAATTCTTGAATTTTATCAAGCATAAATTACTTATCAATTTTATTATAAATTGTACATAGTGTTTCTTTAAGCAAATTAAAAAAAAATAAAAAATATTTTGATTACTTTACTTTTATTATTATCACTTAGACTAGTACAAAGATCTATCGAAGAAGTCCTGCAACGAAGAGTTAAACAAAAAGTTGTCACCTTTTCACAATGTGTATACTCTGCACAAACAACAAAAGGATTGATTCATCTTCTTTGGTTGACAAATTAAATTGCTCGAATTTGTATAAAGTATGTACAAAGGTTCCTTCAATTTCCTTTGTGATTCAATAAATTTATCAAAATTCTAATCCCCTGCTTCACAATTTGACATAAGTTACCGCCTTTTGGATCGTTTAACGTGCTCCTCCGATTTTCGCTGTAACCAGATCCAAATGCGCGTAGATTATGATATTATAAATGTTCAAAGCGACCTGTCAGAGCAACCTATTCGGCTTGAATCCAACGGAGAACAACAAACTGGTGGTTCGTGTATTTTAAGAGCCGATGATGCTGGTAAACGTATTGTGCCGTGGATCTCGAATGCATAGCTACATTTCGTGCGGGCACATTGAAGATCGTGGAATACATACTGGTTCCATAATAGCCAGCGCCGTTTAGATACGGACGTCATTTTGTGTCCGGGACTGGAATGCACTTTGGCTTTCGGTCATATTTATTTTCGTATCTGCTTCCGCTCTTTATTCACCTATTTAGCCACGTTGTGACTCGCGATACGACCCGTACACCCTGACACTTTGCGTCAAACTGGAAACTACAGAATTACAAGAATTTACCTTTTATTAAACCGTCCGTGCAATGAACGCGTGGTTAGACTGTTTAACCCTTTGCCGACGAAGCATTTTTAAGCTTCGCATTTTTAAGTCAAAAACGTAGGACAATGTTTGTTAAACATATATGCGATTTTTTAAGCTGCTGCGACTGTTCGGTTTGTGCGGCGGGTTAAAGATCAAATGAGAATTAATGTTACAATCCAATACAAAATTTCAGGAATAATAAATAACTGTCGATATAAGAAACTTATTGAATTTTCTAAGTTTTAGTGCCAACTTTTTTATATTTGAAATAAATCTCAATCTGAAATAAAATTTGTTTAATTGTGGAATAATAAATAATCAACGTACAAAGTTCAAACATCATTATTCCAAAACTATTACAAGCTTCAACTGTAATAATACATTTCACAGTGTTTATTTGAATTTAATTGTTAAAGGAAATGTATAATATTTTATTAATTTCCGTGCCTTTTGTTTTATGCAGTTAACTGATTTGGCAAATGAGTGACTCTACTTTACTTTTTGTATCTTGCTGTTTTTGTGTATGGATTTAAGAATGGATATTGAATATTCGATGAAGTTAATTTCAAAGTCAATGTTATGTTTTCGTACAGCTTTAAATTATTTGCAAATTCAATTAACGATCAAAATTATGCGATTTTATTACGTTTTGAAAAAAAATTAAATTGCAAAATATTTCAAGAGCATATTATTTTCTGTTAGCACAAGAATAGTAATTTAAACGAATAAAAATAAAATATTCTTTATTAATATGTATTATCGTTCTTGAAAAAATGTAAAATAGTTAAAATATGGATACACATTAAGTTCAGCATTTTTTCAAACGAAACCTTGCAGAGAATTATAGCACTTAAGTACTTTGAATATACATATTTGGAGACAACTGATCTTTCCAAGCAGCGACGCATATCGAGCTGATTAATGTAAATTGAATTTGAAAACCACTATAACTTAAATATACACCATCGTTCGTTTAATTGGGTAGCTGTAAAGTGGCAACGAATTAAATCAAGGGAAAAAGTAACAGCCGTACACTTTGTACTTTTTTATTTTCTCACCTTGCATACCGATTAGTTGAAACAGCTGTCAGCGTCACGTTTAATAAATGAATTCAGTCGTCGAGGATAATACCCGAGCCTTAGACGGAATTATGCAACGATATCTCCATCTAATTATCGAATCATCTGACGCGTTTAAATAACAAATGCCGTTTTCATACATGACAAGCTGCCAACACAATAATTAAATAGCAAATCACGAGCGTACCAGATGTCATCCGCGGACGCGAGTAGTAGTGCAATAAAGGTCTCATTACTACACGTGTATTTAAAATGATCGGCGGTAGTGTTATTGCTTTACGCTGGCATTAACATTATGCAAATCGATATCAAGAAAATGTTAATTAGCGAAATTTATTTGATTATAAAACAGATGCACCTTGATTGATTTTTGTTTACGCGATTTTTATATATCCTTGCATTATTGATGCGAATTTCGTGTGTATGCTAATTAAACGTCTTATTATTAATATAAGAAACACAGAAATGTTTCTGGATAATATGGGTATGTACGCGCCATGACCGATTGAATATCGCGTAAATCATTCGTTATGATTGATGATAGGTTTACGGATATAAGGTGAATTGAACGATGATTATCATTGATTCAAATGAATTGAGATTAAATCTTCTTGTTTTTATCGGTATTAAATATTTTTTTCTTTTATGTATGTATTTGAAATTATAAAGAAGACCTTCCTGCTGCATACTTCGCTAAAAACATCGCAACAAAATGTTTCCCGATGGTGGAATTTCAAACATCCACTGTTGGAAATCGATTCAACAATATAAATACTTGTTCGTGGTTTGCTCGGTTCGTTATTAACGCTGACTTTTCATTTAATTATGCGAGAATTCTCATTAGTTCGTTATCTACCGCGCAAATTGTTCGAAATATGCATCAATATCCATTCGCCTTTACGTTTCAGTGATGTTCAGCTTGTATCGTACACGTTAGGTGTATCAAGCCTTTTACGTGCGCATAAGGTGTTTCAGAAACAACGCGTATACGGTGAAAATTACAAATTTTCCAAAGGAATCAGCTGTTCACCGAGGACACCTTAGAAACCTAGTAATGTAGACAAAATTGCAACGAAGCATGGCTAATAAATGATTTATTTTTGTATTTGTAAATATTGGACCCAAAAGTATTTTAAATACCCTTAAGTGTGTTGAAAAATTCCAGGGAGGAATTACGATGATTCTGGCAATTTTCCAGGACCCTTGGGGACACGCTGAGTAGCTTAAAGAAATCGCTCGCTTGTATTTTGCTCCGTTCATCCTAAACATTTATGTGAGCGAGTCAGTCGGACCGGGGACTTCGGGGTATGTACATATATATGGAAAACTATGTAAATTGAAGATTTATTGTTACGACGCTATACGATGTGGTAAATGGCGGTCGCATCTCATTAAGCGGTTGCAAAACGGTACAGAACGTTTCAGTCTTTACGGTGTACCTCTTTTTTGAGCTGAGCTGTACCTACGAAGCATCGCGGCTGCCTCGTAAAAAGTTAAACGTATTACACATCCACGCTGCGGCTCTGACCACGTTGACATTTTGTGTATAAGCACGCAATATAATTAGCGGCCATAACCATAAATAAGATAATTTGCATGTATTTTGTATAATAAAGCTATTTTACGCCGAGGCACGAATCTCGTGCTTTATGGCCGCCGGTGTAAAACGACGGAAAAAGAAATGATACGTGTATAAATATTCCCCGGAGATACGTAAAACTGCTCGACGCGAAATCGGGAACACGCCGCGAACGCGTTTTCATCGCGGGTCCCCGGAATTTATAAATCCTAATTACCGACGGAGCAACGTTCGCTCTTCCGCTTTGGCCACGTCGCTGGCTGCACGAACGGAATACATGACTCAAAAACGGCTATACAAGTTTCTTTGTTGCGAATATAAAAGACACGCTTTCTATACACCTTTTTGGGACTCATCCGCAAACCGTCGCTTTTATTGTCGCCATTTCGACGTCTTTTCGATCGTTCTTACCGGAAACGTTTTTTGATGCAAGAAGTTCCAAGGTCTTAGCACTTAAGGGGACACATACAATTAGACGGCATAAAATTAGTCAATCTTGGATGATTTTTTTTAATAACATATAATTATTCTACACCCATGAAATTGCAGGTACATTGAAGTAATGTATTCAGGTATACAAGACAATTTTTTTTATTTAAATTAACTTCAAAATGGCGGAGCTGTCGCACAAAGTTTCAACAGCAGTTGCACAACTGACGTGCAACCTAGCTGCCTGTAGCCTTTGATTTGCAACAAAAAATAATATTTTTATATTTAGACCATACATAGTTCGAATATACGTTAAGAAATACATTTTCCATTCATTTCTAGCAACCAACCTTCTATGCTTTCAAATTTCTTTTCTTTTGCAAAAGAAGAAAATTAAAACTTATGCTTTTTGTATCCTTCGTAAATATGTTGGCCTGCAAGTTATTTACTTCAGCGTTTTTTATTTAGATCACCGTGTATTATAATATTTAATAACAGCTTTTACACATAGAAAGTGAACGTTTCGATTTTTACTAAACACTTCAATTAAATTATTTCAAAGAAATATAAAACTAACGATTTTACAGAAAGTAGACCACTTTAAAATTGTACATATTGTTAAAATAATTTAAATATCTATTAATAACGCTTCGACATTAGGCCAAACGAATTTGTAATGTGTAAATCCTGTGGATTTCCTTTTTGAAAAGCGCCAAACTTCATTAATGTTTTTAAACAAAATTTGCTAACACGTTTCTTCCTAATTTGGAGACTTCTCTGTCTGCAAATACTTGCCGCTGCGAGGTGGTCAGTCATGCGGTCGTTGCAACTTTCGTACTTATGGAAAAACTTAAGATGTCATCCATACAAATGGCCCAATTTCAAGAATCTTAGCGGTATCCAGTCCTAACACGGCCACTGAATGCTTGACTATGTGAGAATAACTGTAATGCACCATGCTGCCGAGGATACATAAATTTCAGTCGAATGGCAGAGCCAGGAGTGTTGTTACGCCACTGCCGCCAGCAAAGCCAAGCAGTCAGGCAGTCAGGTAACTCGTCTAGCATACAAATTAAGGGTATAAACATGTCCTGATTATCTGCTGGATTTATATTTCAGATACACCAAAAGGTGGTTTGTTTGTCAGTGAACTTCAATTTTAATGTTTCCTCCAAAGATTGTTGTAATTTACTGTGCCTGTTGCGGCTCGCATAGAAATGAAATCTTTTTCATATTAAATTTCGAATTTTTTAAGTACATATTCTGTTTCAGTACTTAGTTTACTTGTACATGGTTTAACGTACAGACAGGTTTAAAAATTTTCTTTTTTCAAACGGTTACCCGATACTAATTATTTTGTTCACTTTGTCAAACAATTTAACAAAGCAGAAAAATTTTAATTATGAACAGTATTACACGGCCAGTATGAATTAGCGAAGGGAAAATAGTATGGTAATTTGCACGGCTAACAGAAATTTCGTTGCATATAAATTGTTATAACTTTCAAAATATGTATTTATAATTTTGAACTATCATTTCGCTGATTATAGTTATTTATTACGATATAGCAGTTATGCTTTGCACAATAAGTTTGAAAACAATTTTATGGATTAAAATACGTGTAACGGATGGAATCTACGTTCGTTAATAATTTATATTACAATATTCTGCAGTGTATACGATCATTTTCAACATTCAATATGTTAATGAAGAAGTGAATGCTTGTAACAAGCATTTTCATTATTCCGTCCAATCCCTTGCAATCAAAGTATGCCCCACAGGCACAAACAATATATACGGGTATAAATTAACCCTTTGCAGCTCAAGCATGCCTCTTAGGCGCAAGTAACATGTAACGAGTTGTAGTCGGTAAATTATAACAGAAACTGTACTTTCAAAAATCGAGCTAGCTTTTTAAAATGCATTATTATTGAAAAAACAGAAATAATCTTTGAAATTTCTAAAGACGTCTCATTTCCAGTAAACTGTAGATTTTTATTGTATTGTTACATATCAAACTATGTAAAAAATATGTAAATTATATGGTATGTACAGGACGACCTAAAAAAAACCTGTATTCTCAGAAGCACTGTGGGATAAATTTCGATTCCTCGATTTTTGTGGTTTTGTTCCAACTTTTAATTTAAAAAACGTAATATATTTGGTATATACAGTATTTAGTTAAACCTCAATATAATACAAAATTAACAAGTTACTAATTGTATAATTATACAATACACATATATTTAAGGCACTTTTTATATGAGAACGAAATAAATTGTTAAAACTCTGTAAAATATGAAAAATTTGAAAATTGAGGCGTTGCAGTTGGGTACATAATAGACCTAACGTCTTCCTTCAGTACCTAAACATTATTCTTACGTAGTAATAAAACAGTGGTTGATTATGATTAGAAATACTGTGCTATTTTTAGTTTATTTTTCTAACTATTTCTAATGAATATTTATAACGAGTTGATTACGTCGTTGATATAATCTGTTATTTAATATCGAAAACATGCTGTCATTTGTTTATAAAATAACATAAAAACTAAAAAATTGAATAAAATCAAATTGCAGAATATAATTCTTTTTATAAGGAATTTTAATTCTAGTTTTAGCACATATTTATATAATATTATTTCAATATACTATAATATATGTATATAAAAATTTGTTTCGCACACATAGGCGAAGAGTGTACAAAATTTTTAACAGGTAACGCACATATCAGTTTGTCGTTTTTAACGAACTCGAACAAAATAATTACTAAAATATTCTTGTTCATGAAATTTGATTTCATACTTTTTTCTGAAATCAAGTCTGCCATCGAAAGAACCGATTTCGAGTCAGTCACCTGTATAAAAAATGTAGAAAGGGAGTATGTTTATGGGAAAAAAATTAAAATATAGGTTTCTTTATAAAATTAATTGAGTTTCTCTTCAAATTAAACCGTGGAACTGTAAATACCTAAAATAAGAGATTCAATAATCAACGAAATTGTTGGCGTTATTTGATAAGAACGTTTAAATTATATTCTATCTCTTTTTGTTTCTTTATTTTCCATTTATATACAGTAAACAATAACTATGTAAAATGAGTATGTCGTATATCAATTTCTAGTGCTTAGTACTAACAATTAAGAATTGCACACTGATTTCTATGGAAAACAATTCGGCAGCAGTTTTAAAAATTACTAAGAGCCTTGGAAAATAAGCCATAATTTAACATAAATAAAATTTTATAAAACTTGCAACTAACATTTTGGGAAAGTATATTTAAAATAAAGTTTTCTTAAAATACTAATAATCGAGTATTTTACGTACTGTAAAAAAACTGATTATTATTGTGATATAAAAATGAACAATTTATATAATACTTATTTACAATAGTTATGAAGGTATATAAAAATTCTGAATGAAAGTTGATCATTATATACATTTTTCTTGTTTTTTTTTTGTTATTGCAGCAAATATACAATTACTAGCGATCCACCCCGGTGTTGTATGGGAGTAATTTTGTATTTAAGTTTAGAGACGTTAATAAATAAAGTCTTATAAAATTTCTTTGTATACAATGTACACATTTTTTCTCTTTCTTTACAAATTCCTCAATTTTTAATTAAAAATAGTAACAAATTTTACCAACATACAAGTAAAGAATACACCATTTTTATGTTAATATTAACTACTATCTTTGACTAAACAGCTTATTTCAATAAAGATAAAGCAATTAGTTAAAAAAGTTCTGACCGGAAACTATAACATATAAGCGCTTATTGTTGCCTACTCTTTAGAGATACATATATGCTGTCTAGGACTTTTTTGTATAGTTTTTTATTATCAAGAATTTGTGTTAACGTTTACTATATCTTTAACCAATAAAGCTATCAGAAGAACGTAGTTTCTTCGATATCCCTCATCAAAATTGTCACTGATTGCCTTCCTTTAATCCCAGGTTAACGTTTTACGTGCTTAACCTTCGGCGAGAAATGGTCCGTAAAATGGTGAAAACCGCATCACAATCTGTCCACTGGTTCTCGAGATTAACTCAAGCATATGGACAGACTCTTTCAGGAGACTTTATTTTACACATGTATGTGTACAGATGATAGCGTGGATTACCCAGCGTGTACATAGCACTGCTAATTCTGCCAATTATTCGTGAAGGTTGTAAAACTCAAGGGTTATAAAGCTCAAAGTACCATAATAAATCAGATTATAGTCACTTATAAACATAAGATTCGTTAAATGTGGATGATAAATAATTCTGCCATTTGTCACAATTTTAGTTCTCAAACAGTAATGAGCTGGAAATGCTGAGAAGCTTAGTACATATCAAGCATATCAACTCAAGATATGGAAATCATTTCAAAAAAATTTCTATGATATCGAAACATTTTTTTCATAAAGAATTACTCCACAGCACTACAATATCGATACAAATATAATTTTACCTAATAATTCATTATTTTTTACATGTTAACCATGGTGAAGCTTAAAATGATATTTATAGCTATTCAAAGGTTATAAAAAGAAAAAAAAGATTATAAAAATTCTTTTTTTATTATTAGATTTAAAAAATTTAAAATTGCGATTAATTCTGTCAAAAGCAAATATTTTATTTTAGTTTAAATTAAAAATAAATCTAATTTTTATGTGTTTTTTGTGCCATATTTGTGTATAAATAATTTATATTTAATTTGATTTGTATTGAAAGAGAAGTTAAAAAGCACATAAAGACGAAAGATTGCGTCTAAGAAAAAAAAATAATACTTTATAAGACCCTATTAAAGTGAATGACGTGGGAAGTAAAAAGCAGTGCTGGAACTTAGATAATCATCAACGAGGAAGCAACGGAAACATTGAAGATACGGTGTAGATTTATTTTATTTTATAACCAGCGGGGTAGTTAAAGAGATCGAATGATAAATCAACTACGAACGAACACGTCGATGAAATATTTATTTTTTTATATAACACTGATACTGAACTTCGTATGATGTTTAATTTTCAACTTTTTGCAAAACTATAAATCGTGTCAGGTATATAAGCTGTTTAAATGAAATAAAACACGCTATAATCGGCTGCACTATTTGCAAAATAATTCGAGTTAAATTTCATACTATATTAAAAGAAAGAAAAAAGCATAATCGTGATTATAAGAAAATCTTTGCATCTGGCAATATACTTTTAACGATCTGAATTTTATTATTGGTAATAACTTGCAACATCACGCAGTCGCGATTACCTGCTGTCAGATAGACACACCTTAATTACGGTTAGAACATGCACGACACCTTATAAAAACACCACAATATGTCTAATCTGGAATCAGCGGTTGATCTTTATCTATAATTTCAGTCGCTTAATTAAAAAGAAAAAAGAAAGAAGGAAGCGGGTATACACGACGCGAAGGCATACGTTTGAAAAAAAAAAGGCACACTGTAATCGTAATCTGAATCATCGAAGCGTTGGCTTGTTGCGTGTGACACATGGCGGCAAAGCAGCAATTAGCTGAACTACGTCTCCATCAGCACTCGAGCCGATACACGTTGCTTCATTAGGAGATAATGAACCGTTCGAGTTAATAATTTCCTGTAAAGATCCGTAATTACCTATGTGATACTCCGACGAAGGGAAGGAGAGAGGTGGCTGTAATGACTCGAATGTTAATTGGGGCCACAATAAGCATAATAAATACGACAGCATCGTTATCGTTACGTCACTGAAAACCGAGCTCTATCCTCAATTTGGCTCACCTGTTTTTCGCGCTAACCAACAATTGTCAGACGTTGCGAGATTTCACGCTTCTACTCGTGTATTTTCATTTTGAACTTTCCACGATACGAAAGTCTGCTGACCAAACCCTTTCGATACAGATTTATTCCGTTGTATTGGTGTAAATGAAAAATCGCTTTAAAAAGTACATTTTTTAACACCAGAACTACCAAACGGGTCGAAATGACTTGCATCACGTTTCTTACTTTATATTACAAAACTTATCGCTTTAGCCCAAATGTAAGCTTATTTTTATTAAGATAAAATCATTCTGTATTATAATTTATGTCATCCCTTATTTTTTTATTTTATTTTCAATTTCAGTTCTAGTGTTAAAATATACAGTTTCACTTTTTTAAATATGCCATGTATTTAAATAAAATTATTTCCGTGAAAATGTACACGCTTTTCTATTAGATTAGCCAATTTTATTATTCCATCATTGTAGAATTCTTGCTACATTTTGCGATGAAAAATCTTCATTTTTTAATAATCAAATACCGATGTTATTGCCAGTAACAAAATTTTTAATTGGTAATTATAAAATTTGCTTAATATAATTTAAGAAACGCCACAAATAGATTAGCATTTTTGTATGTGACAAATAAATGAAAGATAGTAACGATACTGCAAAACAGTAAATAATCTTGAAATAAAAGTTTATTTTATCATTTACGATAAAATAATTTTTATAACACATTTTTTTAATGAAGTTTTATGAAACAGTTTTTAAATTGTAATATCACGATAAAAACATTGATTCATACAAACAGCAATTATTATAAAGACAACACACTAAGTTTAAAAGGGTTAAAGAGATGTTTTATTATAAATTTTACAAAACTCAAATGTTTCTTTTTTTCTAGAGAGTATAGTTCAGAAATATATACATTCCTATGCCAAAATTCTTAAAATTATAAAATTATAGGTATTTGAAGAATGTGATGAACAGTAATGCAATTTTTTCAACAAACACTAGTTTTCAACTTAATTTTTGAAATATACAAGGGGAGAAATTTTTATCAATTTATAATCCAATATAAGTAAAATTTAAATTTCATTTTTTAAATTGCTAGAGGTGCCGTGCGAGCACAAAAGATTAAAAATGCCGCTAAAAGCTGATCTATCTCTGAGAAACCAATAAAGATTGAAAGAATGAGAATATATCAAAAGAGAAGAATGACAACAGTCTATTCAAAGCAAATTATGTAAAAAATAGATTAGAGTAATTAAAAAAAAAAAAATTTGAATAAATGAATAATAATACCAACTCAATTACAACTAATCATTCACTTCATTTGTAATTATCTTTTTTTATTGTTAACTGCGTTTAGCGTAATTTTCTATACACAATCAAATAAAAAAATACATATTGATTGCTTAAGCATTTGTGAAATAGGTACACAAAAATTGAAAAATTTAGATTAAAATAAAAAAACTAAGAAACTTTGTACAAATAAAAGATAATTGAAAATGCATCGTGTGTGTATAAAATACTTGTCGAAATAATACCTATGAGATTTTATGAGTTAATATCTATTATAATTTGTTAAAAAGATCGAAATCGATTGAACTAAATATATAAAACCATGTCAAGTATTTTACGAAGATTTTAAATAAAACAATTTTTCTACGTTTTAATCAGACATTAATTTAATCAGACATAATAGGATACATTGCGAATAAAAAGTTAGCGTGTGTTTGTTAAAGAACTGTTACTCAATCAATTGCACAGCTTCAAATTTATTATAATTTTGTATATACATAAATGTTCACATACAATGATATAACAGTTGTACTGTTTCCAACATTATTATTAATATCTGTGTTTATTTTCGCATAGAATTAGAACAAAGTAACATGCGGTTCATGTATTTGACATTTAACGTTCGTCAAGAATTTATTGAACGCAGAAAATAACCGCTGAAATTTGGATAGGCCCGTTAGAGAGAATTTTGCTGCAAACGTCAAGTGTTCAACAAATTTTCCGTAAAATTATGTAGTCATACAAGATAAACAGTGACGTAAAATAAAATATTAATAATAAATTTCAATTGTTTTCTAGATTAATCATGTTCATTTCTTATTCCTTATACATTTTTATGCGCTAAATTAAAATCCGAATTTGATGTTTTGAAAAACTGAACGTTGAAATAACTGCAAATTCTCAACTTTGAAGTTATTTTGTGTTTCAACAATAATACGAGGGCAATTTAATAAGTAAATTGATATAGCTCCTAAACGATTCCATTTCCATATATCAAGAGAGCATCCTTGTCACGACTTCTGATTAGCTGTTTGACAAGAGTTTCTAAACCTAACCTATAATTCAGTCAGTTCAAAATGTCAAGTCCGATTGAGAATTGCTCCGCAGAAGAACAACGTGCTGTGATTAGATGTTTAGTCGCAGAAGGTGTTATTGGTAATGAGATCCATGCAATGATGTTAAAAGTGTACGGGAATAAGTATTTAAACCTTTCGAACATTTACAAGTAGGTAGAACAGTTTAAAAATGGCCGCGACAGTGTCGATGATGCGCAGCGAAGTGGACGACTGGTGCAAATGTGGCTCTGACAGCGATCGAAAGAATTTTACACTAGAGTTGTAAACAAATTAGAGGAACGATGGGACAAATGTATGTGTTGGGGAGGATTATGTTGAAAAATAGCTAAAATATTGTATTAATTGAATAAACAGTTTTTGAGCTATACTAATTTGTCTCGTTATTTATTGAACAGCCCTCGTCGTTATTCAGTTGCTTTACTCTTGATTGCCATTTGATGAAATAAAAGAAAGGAAGAGCAAGGGGTGTATTTCTAGACAAATTAAACAAATGATTTATAAATGTTCCAATAAGAATTTACATTTATCCGAAATTTACATTTACCCTACTTGATCCTCCTGCATTAAGAACATTCAAGTGTGCTTAAATTGTTAACGATTCTTTCGTTTATTTGGTTGAAAATATTCCTATTAGATATATAAAATGATGAATAATAGAAATAACAAAATATTGTGGAAATAGAATACAAAACTTGTTAAAAATAAAATTATTACCAAATGAAATTGTTTGTAGCTGCAGTGTGACAGTCAAAGCGTTAAGTAATGGCTGAAACGAAAATGATACCCGGAACGCACGAATGTTTGACGTTTATCAATTTATTTTAAAATCTAGAACTCTGAGAGAACAGTAACAGAGCGAGAGTCAACGTTGATCCAAATATTTTGCTTGTGATGATTTCATGATGCTTTGAAACAATCGTCATATCATGTTAGCGGAATAGCCTTTTTGATGCGATACGACTTGATGCTTCAGAATCTGAATAATATCATATCAAATATTGTATTTCAATTGATATCAAATATTTAATTCATATGAAATATTATATTTTCTTAGCAAATAAACACGAACGTTGTATAACAAAAATATAATGAAAAATAATGTCAAGCATGTCAAAGAGATTCAAATGCATTTAAGGGTTTACACTTTCATTTAATTTGCATTCTCATATATATTTTTCCAGATTTTTTCTTTCAAATTTTACTTTATGAAATAAATCTTTTTGTAATTGCTTTCGTGTTTGTGGGCAATTTATTTAAATACAAATGTTTTATGGAATCGAGCAAATTGTGTTTTTTATTTTTCTTCTAACTTTTGTAATTAGTTTCATCTAAAAAGATTGCATTGTTATACATATATTAAACAATTATATCAATACCACATATCTACCTGCGGTTGCGGTTCTACCTGTTCTAATCCCTAAGAATTCACTGCAAAAAATTTGTTTAATAATTCTGTCTTTATAATTCGACGTAGCAAAACATAAACTTGAATTAAACAGATGAAAGCCAATTTTATAACTCAATTATAGTAACATTTTGACTGCCAGTTGTAAGTAGTTCAAAGCGCTCCGGTCACCAATGACCACCGTGGCGTCGCAGAAGAAACCGTGGTCGGTCATATATGTATGACCAATGTGACAGTCAAAGTGTTAATGTATTACTGAAGAAAAACAAAAGTCATAAAGCTATAACAAGCAAAAAAGCGGGATATGAAAACTGGTACGTTATTTGCAATATTGTACGTCATATTTATTATTCACATTTACATTTACATTTATGAATCCTTGATAATTGTTATATTACTATTTTAATAGCTTTTTTTGTTAAGTTAAATAATTCTCTATATTTTATCTGCAAGATAATGCAGATCGAAAGTGTTCTGAAATAAATTGTGTTATATTATAGTTTATATGCAGTTGATTAACACTGTAACTACCGACTGTCAAGCTACACTTTCTTTTAAATTGAAAACAAACTAGAAAATTAAGTAAATATGGGATGAAACAGGAGTTAGAATACAGAATGATATTTATGGTAATAAAAATCAGCTTACTTCTTAACAAAAGTGTCCTGATACATTTTGTAATATAAAATACAAAATCTGGAACAAGTCATTTTGACCCATTTGGTAGTTCTAGTGTTAAACATAAAGAGGATAAAGAGGATTCTTGACCTGAACATATGTTATCAAGAACACCCTCCTGAGTAACATTCAACAGGTTTGAGTCGCCGATTATTGTTTATTCAAAAGTTAATAACAAAGAAATTTCGATTTTTGCGTCGCAATTTTCCCGGGAACCAGAAACATTTTTATGGATGTAACGTTTGTTTTGATTATTTGTTTCGTACAGGCTGGGGAGAGGCTGTGTCACCATCCCAAAAATACTCTAACCTAACTTAACACATTGTTGACCGAACACGAGTCAACTCGTGTTTTCACTTGCATTAGTTATTTCAACTTTTAAAACAGAGTAATATAGAATATTGCAAAAGCTTCGTTCATCGAGTTCAGTCGCCTAATTATTATTTAAAAGAAATACTTTTCTTGGTATTTAAGTGTTACAAAAATCCACTTCTACATTCGATTGAAAAATAATAGCCGGTGATATGTAACAGCTTTTGCGTAAAATTGCCGGTCAACAATGTGTTAACACGCTTTTGACATCAAAATTTTCCACATACATCTCGAGACTCATCTACCATCACTGCCCTTTTATGAATTTTGCAATACCGTCAGTTAGGTATAAGTTCTAATTCTCTTGCCCACTGTAACATCGATGCTGCGTCCTTTAATTTTGCATTTAATAAAAACGAATTCATTCTTTCGCACATTTTCACAATCCTCGAACACAAGCCTGCCCCCGAACGCCTGCCATATTTATATTATTTCAATATGTTTTTTTTTTTATTTATTTTATCGGAAGGTTCAAAGTTATGTGACAATTCCAGTAGAGTTTCCAATCTCTCTTTGTTAATAGCTTTTGAATAAACAGTAATCAGCGGCTTAAACATATTGAATGTTACTCAGGAGGTGTCCTAGATAATATACATATATCAAGGTCAAGAAAATCGGATGTGGGAGCTTTTTGGAAGTTCAGCCCATACAGAAAACTGCAGTTATTTAATTGGTTAAAAATGATTTAGAAAAGTATTAATAAATATTTTAAATGATTATTTAAATATTTTGATTCTCGAAGTTAACTATTCAGTAACAAATTGTTCAAAATGAAGTTCTTTTGAATAATCGAATTGTGTATATCTCTTAAAAACATTTGAAAAATAAATTGAAGAAGTGCAAACTATAAACAGCAAGAAAGAATATCAATTCAACCGAATCTATTGAAAACAATTCTATTAGTTATTATAGCTTTATTTAACTTTATTCTATAGTCATTATAGCTTTATTAAACGATTATAAATAACTTGTGACTTAAATTAAATTTGGCTCATGCCGATGCACGTCTGCCTTCGTTTTAAGTTATCCGTTCAGAGGGATTCCTCTTCGGGGTAGCCTCAGCCTCCACGAAGCCTTAATCCGGCCCTAAGTGTCACTATTAATACTTTGACCGCCACGTTACTTATATTTGGGTGCTGCTTAAATTTCCATAGAAACCCATTATCCAAATTATTCGAAATTTTTTAACTTATTTAAGATAAAGGTGCCAGTACTTAACCATGTACCAGTGCTGTCCATTTTCTGGAAAAAGGCAAAAAGTAAGGTTTTTAAAAATACTATCTGGAAAACAAGTGCAATTAATAAACCTAAATATCTTCCTGCTAAATTAAAAAGTTTGATCATGTGAAGTGTATTATAAATAGTAATAATGAAAGTTTGATTAAGGTAAGTGGTATTTACTTTATAATTTTAATAAGATCAAGTATCAAGTATTTAGATAAAAATATTTTCAGATTATAAGCCCTTTATGACTGAATTTTCCACTTTTTAAATTCTCATGGTGTTTTATATTTGATAAATACAATATTATCTTTTGAAAATGGCCAACTTTCGAAGTAGGTGCTTAATTTTTTAAAATAGTTATAAAATTTATATAAAATAAATCTTTAATAAAGTTCGTTTACATACATAAGAGGGCCATTCAATAAGTAACGAGACAAACTGATATAACTCAAAAACTGTTTATTCAATTAATACAATAGTTTGGCTACTTTTCAACATAACCCCGTCCCCCCCGCCAACACTTATACATTTATCCTATCGTTCCTCTAATTTTCTTATGTACTTAACGAAAAATTCTTTTGGTTGCTGCCGGAGCTACATTTACACGGTCGCCCACTTCGCTGCGCATCATCGACACTGTCGCGGCCATTTTTAAACTGTTCTACCTACTTGTAAATGTTCGAAAGGTTTAAATACTTATTCCCGTATATTTTGAACATCTTTGTATGGATTTCACTATCATTAACACCTTCTGCGACTAAAAATCTATTCACAGCACGTTGTTCTTTCGCGGAGCAATTCTCAATCGGACTTGACATTTTGAACTGATCGAATTATAGGTCAGGTTTAGAAAATCTTGTCAAACAGCTGATCAGAAGACATAATAAGGATGCTATCTTGAAATATAGAAAGTTTCGTATTGGTTCATGAAACCGTTTAGGAGTTATATCAGTTTGTCTCGTTACTTATTGAATGGCCCTCGTAATTTAAGTATTGACTGTCACCACTTAATGACAGAGAAAGTAATTATCGTTATTCAAATGGAACTACCTGTACCTTTACCCAATCCCTTGGCATATAATTTTTTTCCACAAATGTGTCAGATATAGCTAAATATTTGTTGTAACAGTATTGAAATAAACAAGAAAAATTGTAACGTTACATACAATTTATATTTAACGACAGTTTACTATTCCAATTATAATTAGAATTGTACTGTAGTACTAATTTTAAAAGGCGAATTCGAGCAAAAATATATTTTATCATCTGTCTTGGACAAAGATCAATAACTAACTGCGTTTCTTTGCAACCTTTTAACAAAAACATACATTTGTTTATCACCTATGTGTCCAGAGTCGAATCACCTGGAACACACAAAGGCTCCAACCGTCTACAGTACTTAAAATCCAATTGTACTAATAACGTACGTTACAAATCTGACTCGTTAAAATGTGGCAAGGGGTTAATTAGAAATATTCGTAATAGGTACTTGAAAGTATAAATAATGAAAATAATGTAAAATTTGTTAAAAATAAAACTACTATCTAATAAAATTGTTAATAGCATCAGCAGGACAGTGAAAGTGCGTTGAAAGTGCGTCGCACGCAAAAATTTGAAACATCGAGTATATCGTGTTAAGATTTTGTAAGTATAAGCGGAATAATCTGGTAAATTCGATCGTTCGCACGTGGCGAGGGGGAAAAAGTAAAGTTGGAAAGCTAGGCTGAATCGAAGCAAAGCATCGTGTAACCAAGCTACGCGTTTGCCGGGGGCATTATGAAAGAGAAGAAAAAAAAGAGAGGAGTAGAAGGGGAAAGAAAAATAAGAGCGAGCACGGGAGCTTCCCTTCGCAGATTTTTCGTGACAAGATAAGCCACGTCCTGTTTACTCTGGACTGCTGTGGCGTACGAAGATGCTCGTTAAGCCTTTTAGTGGCGGCGCATCGCGCGAGCACCCACAAAGTCGTATATCACCCGGGGGTACACCTCGGTTTGTACTGCTACCTTAACTCACCGCACAGAAACCCTTGCAAAGAAAACAACGATTCCACATTAACCCCCGTGCGACGAATACCAGCTCATTTTAGAACCACTTTAGATTCTGTATATCCGTCGATCAAATTAAACATGGCCAGTTACTTGAAATAAAAGCGTGTCTGCTAAAATCGTTTTTTTCTTCTGCTTAGTAACAAATTACAATATCTATGAGTTAACTATAGAATTTTAACAATACGTACATAAACTTCATTGTTAACCCTTTGCACTCGAAACATTGTTGGATATGATTAAATCTAGGTTTCTTTTCCAATGAAACTTCGAAAATTTAAAAAAAAAGAGTTATAAATGCTAATGATCTACTTACTTTTATTTCTTTCGTTAATTTAGTATGTTCTACTATAAATAACCCTTGAATTTCACATTTTAAAATATTCTGCTTAATTGTGTACGTCGCTTCAGAGGCACCACTCGAATGCAAAGGGTTAATTTAGAATCAGGACCGGTATTTAGAGACGATGCAACGCGTGCATTTATATGGAGTGGCAACCCATTACAACCAGAAGTCATCAAAGAGAGGTAATACAATAGACAATAGAAAGTTATTAATTACTTCTGTGTTAATTTAGGTGTTAGGATGTTATTTAAATGTTCAAAAAATGAAACATAATGTACAGCACAATCCGCTTGATATGATCACTTTGGGACTGGCAGTTTTTGATATTAATAAATGGCTGATGATATTAAATTTTCATTATTGAACTCAGTTTATTACCAACAATTCTGACATTTGGACAATTTACATTCTTGAGTGTATGCATAAAAAAGTATTAATTTTTGTTATGCACTTATATAAAAAGATAAAAGGTATCTATGCATCGCTTAAAAGTAAGTTTCGAGAAAAATGTCTAATAGTAATTATCGCGATTAATAACAATAACCAATGTTTGATTATAATAGGGGGATTGCTTTTAGCTAATTTTATATAGAGTTTTTAGGACCGAATAATCATGATAACAACAGCTGGTTATTAATATTATTCATGGTTATAATAATATGTATTATAAAAGCTACTGACAGTTGCTATTTATTGAATCAAAATTCGTTTCATGCAAATGTGTCTTCTAATTTTAAGACAAAGGAAATGATCCGTAATTTTAACTACTACAAGATCCTACATTTTTATTAATTATTTTTCATTTTAGATCGCATTGTAGAAAATCTGCTGTGGGATCAAAATTATTTATGCGTTAAGCAAATTACAAGACGCAGACGAATAAAGCTAGCTATAAAGTGTAACCATTTGCGTATGTAACTAGGGTTATTATTCGATATAGTTTAGGTCTCCTAATTTTGGTAGAGGTGTTAAATATCTGATTTTGCCGAAGTTTCACTCAGAGCATGTAAGGTTGTTTTGACCCAGTATACACATATTCTATCATGTTTAAATATATTTAAATATAAACTATTTTATTTCTGTTAAGATCAAATATTACAAACTGATATTATTTTACTTCAATTAATTCAAGAGAGTGTAAGCTTATCGTGTCACTAACATATACAATAAATTATAAAATATTATACAATAAATGGACTAGAGGAAGGCTAGCGTACTCGGCACCGCGCTAGTGCCGAGGAAACCTCATCATTCTTTCCGTATTATTTTATTTCATATTACTAATCATTAATAATATTACCAGTTATTAATGTTGTTACAAATATTATTAATATTTGAGAATTATTAAGCGCTAGGTTTGCATTAAGTTAAACACGACAAGAATTCGGTTTACTACTTATTTCAAAGCGAGTTAGTTAATTTAATAATAGCAATTGCTAAATTACTAATTTGGTAATTGACTAATTTAACTTAATAATTAATAGTTTACTATTTTAGCAACATAGTATTCAGTGATCTAATACTTTACTAATGTAGTGAATACTTAGCATGCCTAGTAACTTACGAACTCGTGTAAAGCGAATGGTGGAATTTCCTACTCCCTACATCGCCATTTTCCCTAGTGAATCTTACGATGCTCGGTATCGTATGTACAAAGTTACGCCACTGAATACAACGCGATTTAACCAAGAAAGAGAGAAAATTTGTAATGCAACTAATATTCATGAGAGTATCGTGCGAAAGTGATCAAGCGAGTAACCAAGCTGCAGAAGATCGGAGGCGTTTTAACCGTGCAAAAGACACCGCCTAGATAAATACGCGTGGCGTGCCGAAGCTGATCGCTTAGCGGGTCCATTACGGGTAAAGGTTTCGCGATCAACAGACTATTACTAGTCATCGTTAACTCTTTCGCTAATAGCAGCGTATATTGAAAACAGACAGCCATTTACGTATACACAGGGTGTTTCGGGAAAGAGTTCAGCGGTAACAGAATAGGTAATGCCTGCCGAACGGAATAAATAATTATCGTTTAACATGGGTTAGGAATCGAGCATTTCTACATGTTCGAATACCTTTTATAGTGTCAGGTATGTGATATGATGCTATGTATCTTCGAAAGAGTCTACATTTCTGTGATAGAAAGATGTGAGCTGGCATAAAAGTGGAAAGAAAACACGTGGAATACCTGCTGGACGTTGAAGAAGGAATGTGATAAGATAATCCTTCCTTTCTATACCACGTATAGTAAACAGAAGTAAATAAATTTATTTATTTATTTACAAAAAAATATACAACAATTGTGAAATTATGTAGAGGGCGACGTTAAATTCCTAAGCGAATCTTAATTAATTAGAAGAATATTTGGTAGAATTTTGCCAATAAAATAGTTCTCATAAAAGGAAAATGTATGCAAAGGAGGTGTAGGTTTGAGGTAGGTCTTGAGCAAAAAGGAGAGAAAATCAGATGAGGTAAAAGGGCTATAGGGTGAGAAAAGGGGGTGAAGAAGGAGAGAAGAAGAGAGTCAGGCAACAAGCAAGTATACTCCTCGAACTGCAAGATCCAGGATCCGATATATCCAGTCGAGGTGAGGTACGAAGCAATAACTGGTCATGTCGCCCAGTAATTCAGTAGCCAATTAGTTAGACGGCGGCGGGAGAGTTGGCGAAGATGTCTATCTGGTTTCGTACCAGGCGGCTGCACCGGCGAGCTGTTGCAGCTTCCTGCACCGTTGCACCTACACGTGTGTGTGTGGCATGCTTACACACACCTATATAAGCCGAGAAGCGCAACACGAGTAGAAAGAGCAGCTCGTGGTGGAGGCCTAGCGAGAACCCTCGGCAAGAGACAAGCGTGTACCTCCTGGAAACCGATTCAACGGTGATTTCTGTTCTCGTCCGACTATTGTAAGACCGATCTAAAAGATATATTGGACGTATATTGCGGTAAGCACTGCAAATCCTTCCAGTCGTTACACCGGTCAAGAAAAACTTTTTAATAAAGCCGTATAGCTCTTTCGTCTGTTTTCTATTCTTAAAGTTTTCACCACGATGTATAAGAGATTGATCATTGAAATTATCCATAATTACAAAGTGTCTTCGTATCTAAGACAGAGTTACCCAGATCCTGAACTAGTAATGTTACCTGCACAGTTATAATTTTGCAAATACAATTGTTTTACCCGAAGGGTAAAAAGATTATGGCGGATCTTCCAACGGCATTGGCGTTCAACGAATAACCTACTTACACCGACACAATAATATTGAACTTTTACTTGTTTGGCGAGGCACAAAATTGCCTCCTCTTTAAGCACAGTTATTTGATTATCCGTGAACGGATCAGCAAGGTTTGTATAAAAAATTGCGAGAGAAATCGGCGAAAGATTTCCGAAAACGGTCAAAGATCGATCTCGGCGCGCGGCGGGTACCGTTTAATGTTTCAGCAGCGAGATACCGCAACGTCGAAGCACGAGGAATCGACGATAAATCTTGGGTGCCGCGGTATCGAGCACTGGTCTTCCGAATTTAAGAAAGTGGATTTCAATTAGCCCGAAGACTTTGGAGGCGAGCGGCAGCCGATAAAATAACGAGGAGCCAAGCCCTTACACAAGCGTCTGAGAGAGGTAAACCAACACTTTCTTGGCTGTTGGGTGAATTATGCTCTCCCCGGACCGTAACTTACCCACACGGAGTTAATGCGTGCTTGTGCAATCTTGCCTGCCACGGTCCAGCCTACCTGGGCTAATGAGTAGGTGTTTGTTGGACATTCTGACACGTTTTACGACTCACCAGATTACTTCCCCTCCCCTGCACCCCGCCTCCTCTTCCTGTTAGCTCGATAGATAGAGCCGCCGGCTGTTGCGAGTCTGCCGCCATCTACAAAGATCGGAATAGGACAGAGTTGATTTACTACGAGCAAGCTGTACGATTTCATTCGAGGATACGCTTGGTATCGCCAGCTCGTTACTCTTTCCCTCTTGTCGAACGGAATCGGCTGTTCAATCTGTTCAAGTATTAAAAATTACGATTGATGCTAATTTAGTGACTCGACTCCTTTCTTCCCCCTCTTTTTTTCTTTTAAACGAACTATCGCTCGACCTGGGGTAGCTAAATTGTTTTTGGGAAAAATATAGTACTTTACGGACGGACGTGATAAGAAATATAGTATTTCTCTGAGGAAAATTGTATTAAACCTTTAAACTATGACGTCTTACTGTATGAATCTACATTTCTTGTGTATTTCACATTGTTGACTAATTTATTGAACTTAATAAATATACTAAAGGTTTGATCACACTGAAAGTTCAAATTAACATATCTGTATAAGGGGTTTGCTTTTTATGAGGGATAGATTAACTCTGTTTCTCTCTTCCTGTTAAAGCTTGAATTGGATTAAAGCAAATTAAAAATAAAAAAGTAGGTAAAAATTACAGAGTTCTATCGACATATCGGAAATATGTATAGTATTTTGTACATATTATATCTTTTTTAACAATGTATAGTACATCAGACAAAAATATAGTACAGTACAATTGGCAATTCTAACTGGACCGTAAGTTATACATATATACCCTACTGTATAATAATCACTAGCAAATTTTTCTGTATTTTAATTGTAATTTGTTGATGCCGAAGGTGGTTAACAATGAAGGTGGTTGAAACAAAGGATTACACTGGTCATGAGCGGTATCACGATATTCTTTCTACTGACAAGATTTATATGAAAGCCAGATTGAAATTAGCTTAATGAACCAAAAATGACATACAACAAAAATAAATTCCTTTATTTGAAACGACTGTTAAGCAGAAAATGTTAAAATATATTTTGTAACAAAAAATAAAATTACTGGGCAAAATACAAAGCAATCTGATAACACTTAACAATTAAAAAAGTCTACCATAATAGAATGAAAAAATTTCTCAAAAAATACAATCCAATAGTTGTGTACAAAATAAATTATTACAAAAATGGGTAATTAAAACAACCAAAGTCAAAAGTGACGATAATTGTTAATCTCAGTTTAGTTAACGTGCGAGTAAATATGTTTTCTAGTCTAAATATATGATCATATTTTGCACAATATTATAATTAGGATATTTTAAGTTACCCTTGAAATAATATACGTGTGCTATCATCTTGTCGGGGATTGTAGCATAATATTAATTCTGAAAATTACTATCCTGCTTCAGGTGAATTGACAAGAGCAATTAAACAACCGGTAGAATTAATTTAGTAAGTGACGTAAACAACACATCTCATTAGTCAATTGTGCATTTATCTCTGTAAATCTGCATAAACTGTTCGCCGCTATTAGTTTTTAGCTTCATACTGATATTTACAGGCAAATTCATTTCTTGTCACATTCATTCTGTTAATCAGCATAGTTGTCTGCTGCTATTCTTAATTGTATCTCATTTTATTTTCACATTCTTAAGTTATTCCTTGATGGGAATTTGTGTTAACTACTATCATATCAATTTGTCAAAAGAAAGAATCGAGCTGTTTATCCTCTGTACTCAACACTTTACACATTATTTAAAGCTCCAAAATAATAAAAATAAACCCTATTACTTTATAACTTAATATTATTACTTTTGATATAAAACTCTCAGTCCTTTAAAACATAACATTAATTAAAGAATAGGAGAAGTAGTCCTTATTTTCAATTTTCTTATAATAGTAGTGCACTTAACTTTTGTTATTTCAGCAGTTTTATGGACGTAAGAATAATAATCAAAGGTTTGCTAATCAATTTTTCGGCGACAACCAATAGTATCTAGAAGCTAATTAATGATTGGTTTTCGGTAAATAAAATGTTTGAGATTTGAGGCTTTCACGGCCTGTCATCTCACAATTCGGTATTCGTTAACTACCATTCGGGTCCACTGAACCATTAAAAAAAAAAAAAATATAGAGAAACACTCATAAATTTTATCAATTTTTATTGAAATAATCGTATACAAAATAAATTATAATAATTTAAATTCAAAGCAATTTTTCTGAATATTAATTTTAGTACGCAGAGCAAATTACAACAGCAACATTTACAACAATTCAACAACTCTCCTTAAACATTGTTCTTACATTTTCCATAAATTGCTAGACCTGACATTTTGAGTTTTTCCACATTATTTTGCACTGGTCTCTGAAACTATAAAAAAATTAACCAAAAATTTGGTTGTGTCCGAAAATAGATTCAGTAACTACACATAGCGAAGTTAAAAGCTTTAAAATTTTTTTTTAAACTATGAAATAAACCTGTTTCGTAGACGGAGGCTTAATACTGTTTGAGACCTTCGGGTATAAGCCGTTCGACCCCTGAAGAAGTCAGCAATGCTGGCGAAATGCTTTTACTGGACACCATTTATACCCAAAAATCTTAAAAAATGTTAACGGTAAAATTAAGATAATCTCAAACCACACATCATATAATCAAAATTGAATGGCTAAATTGTGCAAAAGTACTTCATTCCTAAAAACGAATAAAAACTATATAAATATCGTTTTCATAATATAAATGCCTGGCGTGGTTAGTATTCAATAATATGATGAATCCTGAAGTCAATGTAGAAGAGAAACCACTATAAGGATAAGATTGAAAATTTGGTCTAATCTTAAAACCAGTCTACCAGAGATAGAAAAATGATTTATTTTTACAATGAAGTTAATGTTAAAACGCAGCAACATTGATAAATATTCGTTTGCTAATAGTTAATCATGTAAAAGTTTAAGTTACAAAATGTTGTATCGAGTAAAACCTAGGAAAATAAAAAGAATTCAAACAACTTTATTTCTACCATGAAATAAATATTTATCTAAACAAAAAGAAGAATAATCAGACATTCACTTTTTACAAATTTATTTAAGATTGTTTATTAGGTAGTATCATATTAGAGTAATTGTCAATTTTGTTTAATATTAGGAATTTATTGTTCGAATTTTAATTTGTCATATTATACGTTATACGCAATTTTTGGGGTGCATCGTAACGGAAGAACCGGTTTCAAATCGACGTCGTACGGCACTGAACTTCGGCTCGAACTCGTTATTAATCCTTCTCATCTTTCGAGTCAGTCAAGTGTGAACAAAACACGTGTCCGTTTATTGATCAACGAGATTTACAAGCCCGCTATATTTCTGCGGCGACTATACTTGTTTTCATCTGGTTTAAATGCTCCGCAGTCAAGACAGTATCGTCAGTGTTTTTTATTCCAATAATGAAGAGTCATTTATTTTCTGTATCATAAAAGCTCAGTATGTTTATTGAAAAATTTTTCTGTAGAAACAATACTCTGTTACCTCTCACTGCTATTGCATAAATAAAAATGTTGAATGAAGCTAATGTATGAAAAATATAATGGTTGAAAACCATGAGGTAGTAAAGAATTGAAGATATGAAATTTGAAACGAGAAAGAATCATACAATCTTCAGCTAACAAATGAAATATATCAAATGATTGAATGAAAATAAAAAGAAAAGGCTACACAATCTCCCATTTTCATTATTAGTAATATCCAATCAAAAGGGATAAACGATTTTGTCACCCTTTGAGAACGAAGGACTTTTAATCTTGGCACAGTACACGCACATAATATTGTTTATTTTGAATAAAACAAGTAACAATTCCCTTCTTCAAAGCATATGTTATAATCTCTGTTGTTCATACATAATTATTCTTTGTGTCAAAAACATTGGACAACATTTGTAGAATATAAACAGGTAGCCCTCGTACAACGCGGCATCCTATAACCCGGTTTCGCTCTAATACGATAAGAAAGTTGCGAAAAGCTTTGTACACCACTGTACTTCTAAAGCAATGGATAACATGATTTTTGCTTAAGATATTTCAAAACTAAATTACCTTAAGTTAATGATGGAAAGAAATAATGAATTATAGTGTCTTTACATGAAGATGTATAAATAAATTATAATTTACTTTATTTAATTTATTAAACTTAGGTTACATTAAATAAAAATATTATTTTTTCGTTTTGTTATACATACATTTATATTTTTAATAAAAATTAAGTTACTTATATGAAATTTAAAAAAAACCATTTGTTTTTAATAAGTTCTCGGAACGTAACCCCCCTTTCTGTACTAGCTCTGGGTCTCATATGACACGGTATTTTCTAGGAACCTATCTACCGTGTTATAGGAGGGTTACCTGTATACTAATTTGTAAATTATGTGGCGGTTAAATTTGGGTGCACGTATGCGTCAACCGTCCACAAAGGGTTAAATTTTGCATCGATTAATTAACGTCTTGCTATATTAATAAGAAACAATTATAGAACACCCATCATAACCTCTTCTTGCGAATTAATAATGTTTTACTCTCTGACTCGCGTGGAATCCAACGTTGAAACAACTTGTGTCGGCTTGACCTAGTGGCGGCAAAATGGTTACGGCAGTATGTAGCCCGGTGTGCTAATCTGATCGTTCGAAGCTCGTCAAAATAATTCTAAATAGGCGAGCGTCTCGTTCTTTTCAGTATTTCCTTCTTATCGAGATGCTCGCCGCAGTTCCTCGAAGGAAGGTCAACGCGTTAACATCGGATGCGCTATTTCGGTTCGCGCCGTATCCGCTCGTAAAAGTCGCCCAAGGCGTGGGCATCCATCCTAATTAACAACCATGGAACCAGCTACGGGACCATCTGATACCGTGTCGAGAGAGTATAATCCGCTCGTTACCAACACGAAGCCCACACGGTCAAGCACTCTTTGCCGTCGTAAACCGTCTTGTCCGTTCGGCTCCTCTTGCAGTTTCGATGCGATAGCCTTGGCGCCTCGGGCGGGAAGAGTTTCGATTGAACGAAGATTTAAAGGGGCTACATCGATTTTTCAAAAACGGCATTGTTTAAAAGAGTCCTCTTTTCAGAACGTTTCTACGAACTTCTCAATTCATGTTCTCAACAATCCTAAGCTGTTTAATCCGCACATGCTTCGGGCGAAGTCTAGAGAACTAGTAAATTTAAAAAATGCATGTAAACTACACGTTTTTGTATTATTTTTGTTAAATATTGGCAACACAAATCATGAAAACTTTGGTAATATAAATAAACAAATTTTCAAAAAATTTATAAAAAGTACTGGCGATATAAATTCTAATGAATTCTAAAAATGATTTATTTTTAATCTTATGGAAATAAAATTAGCGCCATTATTTGATAACGTACAAATAAAATTTTTGTTTACCAGAAAATAATAATTCTTTATAAATTGAGGATTTCTCACAGTACTTAATTCGCCATCTATCCAATTTTCAACAAATCCTTCTTTCAAATAAAAAAATCTATAGCAGGGAACATAAATTTGCAATTTTTTAATATTTCATTACGTCAAAAGAATTGTCCGTTTAGGAAACGTAAAACAAAGCGTATAATTAATATCAGAAGCGATTCAACCATATGTTAATAAAAATTAATACAAAAATATTTTTGCAATCTCCCAAGGTGTGTTTGTACTGTATTTAATGTTTTATCAGAATTGTTTAATTATATTTATCCCTTGCTTTTATTGTACTTTCATTTTTTATACTTTACTTGTTAATAATTCGAGATTCAAGTATTCGAACACTTTCATAAGTGACTGTGGTAGATCCTTGAAACGGTTATACACATTCAAGAACATTTTGTATATGGTGCAACAAACGATAATTTTCTTTCGCACCGGTAACTTTCACCTGCTAGTTTAGAATACTAGCTAGTATTAGAATATCATACTATAACGAGGTCAATGTAGCTATATGAAAAATATAATTTAAAATCATTTAATGTCATTTTTATTGATAATCGTCATACATGTCCAGATTGAGAGCAATTTATATAAATATCACAAAGAAATCACTGCAATTCGAGATTTAATAATACGATATAATATAAAAAAAAACAAATCATGTGCAAAAAAGTTGCCGTAAAATAATCAGCAAATTCAATATAAATATTTAATTGGTTTCTTAATGTTAAGGGTCTATAACCCACAATATTCAACCAGTTAAGCTAATCATTTTTTCTTTTAAAACATTTTATAAATTACAATTTTTAATTTTAATATTTCTGATGATATTTATTTCGAATTTTTAACATATTCTCTATAAATTATTTATTAATAAATATATTCCATCAGTTCAATTTAAAATGGTCTAAATTCGATCAACTTTAGTACCTTTGTTTTTTATTATTATTATTATTAATTATTAAGTATTTTGTAAGTAACAAGGGAACTTCGTGACCCGAAAATTCCGATTTTGTTTAAACTCTGCAGGTTTGTGTCAGGTCTCAAGGGAAGTATCAGGCAATTTTCTTTTGTTACCCAATTTCTATTCTTCAGGGTGAAAACACACCCCTTGAAGTTGGGAACTCGTTACACTATTTCTACGTACATCTTCAAAACTACACTTGATATAAAAAAACAGTTAAAACAAAAATTAAATACATTTTGATGCTTTATAAAATAGTGTCATTATATTTGACAATTTATTTTTGTTCACACGAATACCACCACTACAGGTATTGTAAGATTGAACTTTCTGTCATGTCGAACGACGTGTGGAAACTTACTATAAATGTAGGTAAATGTATTTAACTAGTCATACAATGTGACGTTCAAGTAATATGTGTACTATGCATGGCTCTCGCTGCACTCTGAACGATGCATTATCAATTTAGACGTAAGTACATGGATGAACCTTTCAAACATAGGACATAAATGTTTATAGAACGATAGAGAATATAAGAATATGTATGCTTCTATAACACATCAGGGTGGCCATTGTAGGGTAGCCGTAAAAAAAGAAAAAGAAGGAAAAGAAACAAATACATGTGGAAACGAAACGGAAAGAATATGATTACAAAATTGTCAGTGGATGTTCTAACGGGCGTTTCTAAAAATACTTAAACTATTCACAAAAACTTAGAATACTCTAGCAAAAACTCTAACTCTCCCAAAAATCTTCTCAAAAAACTTCTCGAAAAATCTTCTCGAAACGTCATAAGGTCTAAAAGTTCTCAAAAAGCGTGTCAAAATCTAAAAAAACGTAACCAAGTCTAACAAAATCGTAAGATTGTAACAAAAGTCTTCTAAAAAAAACGTATATAATGTATAAGATATATTTTATATCTTATAAAATATTATAAAACATTCTATTTTTGTTTTACCTACTATTTTATATCTGTTATAGTTTTAAACAGACATACGTGGAAATAGTATAACGAGTTCCCAATTTCAAGGGGTGTTTTCACCCTTAAGGTCAGAAACTGGACAACAAAAGAAAATTGCTTGATACTTTCCTCGAGGTCCCTTGCAAACCTACAGAGTTCGAAAAAAAATTGGAGTTTTCGGGTTACCGAAGCTCCCTTGTAAGTAAATCAGATCCTGTGTAGAGGGAGAGTTTAGTGTAAAACAGGACTTTCTTTCTTTTAGAAAGAAACTGTACAACTTATTTTTAATATTTACTTCCTGATATTTCGATGAAATTTCAAAATTTTGTCAAGAGAAAAATGATTTTAAACTAAACTAAATGGTAGAAGTTATTACAGATTGGGAACCACTGTCTTAGAGTAATATACGTGTTCTAAACGAAATAGACTATATTAATTTTTATCTTGAAAGCGTACACTAACGAAACCTTAAAAGTATTAACACTCATCCTTGAAAACAACGAGTTTAAAACCAAATGAAGGTAACTGACAGTAAGTGCAATATTGGTGGCTATTGCAAACACTACGTAGTTTTCAAATACCGCGACACATAATTACTTATCAGATCATTCCTAAAACTTTGTGTTGTTTTGTTGTTCAATTAACGTGAATTACAAAAATATTTTATTTTTGTGTATTTTCAGAACTACTTACTTTGTGAACTTTGCTAACACCTTAATTGGTTTGCATTTAAATATTCATACTCAGTTGCAGATAAAAATAGCATGAATGTTTTGATGATCTCATCGTAATGCTTCCAACGAATGTTTTTGTACAGGTTTACGTATGATCTTTAAAGTAAAAGGGAAAAGGAAATTGGAAGTTTTCAACGTGTTAAAGTGTTTGGTCACCCTCAATAGCGTGGCTCCAATGCCGTATTCCTTGAATTGCTTCGCTTAATTCGTTGATTTATTTAGGACACCGTTTACTAAGTGCTTTGCTACATTTCGCAGTTACACCATCAAGGATTTCTAGAATCGTGCCAACTCGGCCGCAATTTCCATTCAATAAACGTACGATATTTTCGCTCGTAGACGACGTGTCCGACATTCAAAAGCTTTGCGTTCCCATCTCAAAGATTTCCCTATTACAATTTTCGTTTTAGATTATAAAACGTGTTAACGATTCAACATTTATAATATCATCTTTCTCAGTAGTCCGCCATCTTAACAAAAATTAGCGGTTTTATCATTCTCTAAGTACTGTTTAATATATTTATTATATATATTTGTATATATTTATACAAATTTTAATTCACTTTCAGTGTCCTTTAAGCTATATTAAGCAAGTATTGTAACCATAATCATGAAAAATAATAGGATAAAACAATTACCCTTAAAAGGCTCGAAGCACTTCTAGTGTCTGTTATTAAAATATTTTTGAGAGTGGATGATGCAGATTGCAGAACATCAAATGACATTACATTACTTATTTACATATTAATAACTATTTATAAAGTTACGATTTACGTATAAATAATACTATTTTATATATTTTATTTTGTTACTTTTACATATTTATTAACGAGTTTCTCATATGGAAAGAAGATACAATAATACAGTGGGTACCGTATATCGTTATCTACTTTTGGACAAGAAAATGATGGATTTGATATTTGATAAGGTCAAATCTGATTCTACTATGGCACTTAAAAAACAATTCATGATAATGTATAACGAATAAGCCAAAATTAAAAAAAAAAGATAGCCAGCTTTTGAAATTTATAGGTATTACAAGATTACTCAGGATAGATTTATCGTACCAGAAAGGTTGGATTGTCTGAATATTCCATTAATCGCATGAAAATTAAAATGAGAAACTGACGAAAATACAGTGTATAAAATATCGTTTCGAATATATAGACAGGTAAAAAATCAATGATAACATGATCACCTATAAAAAAAAAAATAATCCACGCTATTTATATCCAGCAGAAATCTATTTTTCATGTACATTAATGAGTTATTACACCGCTAATGACGGTAACTGTGCAGTATTGGACGGATAATTCTCAAGTATAGAACGGTGAACTAAGAAAGCTTAAAATAGCCACTTGCGTACATGATTATTTGTAATTTCTGTACTAGACATTGTATATCATATTGGCAACACTCATCTATTCCTGGGTGTTCCCTCACTTCATGAATATTTTTTTAGTTTACACGACAGTATCCTTTTTAATCCGTATGCAATCATTTATAACTTACGATGTCAGCTTTCAATTGAATACGGGTTTTTCATAATAACCTCTATAATTGATTTTCATATATGTTTATACCGTTCGTAGGTACATCACATGATTATTTGAATAACAACGAAGGTGAACGAAATTACTCGAGGTCCAACTACTCTTCCCTTACAGCAAATCTTTTCTTCCATCCATATTAAATTGCAAACAATTAATTAACAATTCTTTTGAAAATAACTCTTAATTTCAGTAACTGGTTTAAAATTGTGTGTACTCGTTACTCTATTAAGGCGCATCGTAACTGAGCAAATAACTGACATCAGTAGCTACGATCAAATAGCTGGGTTGCCTGTACCAGCCGTGTCATCGAGAAAACAAAAAGAATATACCATTTTCTTTTCTCGAAAAGATACCTGGCACAGATGTTAACTGCTGGAGCCAGATACTTGTTAATACGAATACGCGTTAAGCAAATGATAGTGTTCGGAGAGATCAATTACGCCAAGAAAAACCGAACCCGGTCATCATTTTCCTTGATCCGAGTGATTATAGGTAGACTCGAGTGCGCGACATTGAAAATTGTACAAAGCGGTAAGTAACCGGAGGAGTGAATCGTAAAAATTGCGGAAAAGAAGCATGGAAATACACATAAATTATAGGCCCGAGATACGGAGTCGCAAAGTTGGTTGCGTGGTAATAAATTCGAACGGGTAGCGTTCCGGTGATTTCGTGTCGACTTGATCGAGCTCAGCGAAAATAAAGTAAAATGCGTCGGTGTTAAGTCGGTTATAAACAAAGATACAAACTACCGCGAGTCGCGGGACCGCGACTCACGCATGGCTGCCGGCGATAGAAGCAGCCAGTTCCGCTTTATGATCCCATAAATATCTCAATAGGATCTTAAATTACCTCTCCGACCGAAGTCTGTGACTCCCTCAACCGCTTGCTGCTGCTGCTGCTGCTGTTGCTGCTGCCGTTGCCTGCTACCGGTGCTGTTCCCTCTGTCTCTGCTGCCTCTGGATATACATTTACCCGGCCGAGTTTTCGGTGGAGACGTTACTGTTATTTATGGGCTCGTTTATCAAGGTGGCACCCCTTTCCCCCGTCGTTGCCTCGATACAGACTATCCGCCACTGCGAAGCCAATCTTGAGATATATCTCCCCGATACCGATCCGGCTCTCTCGAGTGAAAGAGAGTTTCGAAGAGGTGGCCAACTTCTTCTTTCTGGATCCTCCCTTTCAACTTTTCGTCCTGGTATACACAACCAGGAATTCCTTACGATGGTAAATACTCGCGAATGATCGCCGTTGAACGACGCCAGCAATTAACGACGGCCTGTTTATCTTCTACCAGTTTGCCTGCTTGTTTTGACAAGCTTACGGTTCTGGGTGCTAAGAAACTGCTCTTCCTTATAACTTCCAAGACTTTTATGAATTTTAGGGTTCAAGTAAAATCCAGACCGATTCGAAACGTTTTTCATATACTTCCTCATAGCTCGTCGTTAATTATAGTGCGATTCTAAAAAGCTGAAGAGCGAGGAGTACTCGTCCCTGGAGCCCGCAAATATACCCGCAAAATACCTCGGGCGCCCCTATCCAACTGACTCGCACCTGGTTTATTAATCAAAAATGAAAAGGTGTACCTACAGGCAGTATAGGATTAATAGTTTCCACAGTTCCATTAAAATGGAAAAACACTCGTAATCTTGATCAATAGGATCGTCTGAAGTATTTAGATAAATTAAATTATAGTATGTGTATTAACTGCCTCAAAGAAAATGCAATAAATTGATTTTACCGATCTCGAGTTTTATAGAAAACCAGAAAACTAATGTCCCGTTAGTAAAATCATGTTTGCCTCAAAATACGCTATTTAATACTCTTCGATACTTCCGCATAGCTCTCGTTTTAAATTTTCATGCTACTATAACTTTTCAACTATGAAAAATATTAAATTTACTTCAAATATACCTTTTTTCATAAGAGCTATCTAAATGAATAGATATTAATATGGCATTCCGTTTAGAAAAAAGCGAGGCAGACCCCCGTCCTCCAATGGTAATTTGAGAAATGCGTTCTTCAAACAATCAGATTTCTTGTACTATCAAAATTAAAAAGAAATAGTTCATTGATATCCGCTGATTTTCACAAAAACGGCTTGTAACTCTTTATGTGACTCACCCTGTATATTCATGTAATTTTAATTTCCTAAAAAATATTTATACAACAGGAATTTTCCAACTGAATTTATGAATAATTTATGAATAGAAATATTTTTCATTTATAATTTTAATAAAATGTTATTGTTAAATCTTTAATGAATTCAACATTTTATTTAATTCTTTATTTCTTAAATTTGATTTATTAATAATTGTAATTAATCTATTGTATATATAAAATTAGAAGAAATTGATTTAATTTCTGAATGTATTATATACGATTTATAAATACTTTTCATTATATTTAAATTTCCACTACAAGTTTCACCACAATTTTCAACAACTGTGATTTTTTTAAGTTTTTGTATACGACATGTAGTGAACTAAAAAATTCGTCATTTGATCCAATTTTAAGGAAGTTACATTGTTTTAAATGATGTACGAAAACTTTAGACATCCACTGTATATGTATAACAATTTAATTCATTATGGTCCATCACTTTAAATAACAGTTCTATGGTCTTATGAAAAAGAAAATCGTCGTCTATCGTAAAAAGTTTGTACAACTCATAAATCGTTTTATCGCCGATAGAAAGAAATTAATCAGGTAGAGTGGAGATGTACAGGATTATATCAGCTTCCGCGTAAACGGTGCGGTTTCGTCAGGCCCAGATCCCCGATGTCCTCTGTCGCGTTGCCGCTATGGATCAGGGGGTTGGATAGTGTTGGCGGGACTGGAATGGATCGTCGGCCTCCAGGGTGTAGGTGGATATGTACGAATTGAGAAAGGGTAGGTTTCCTCTCTGTCTGCCCCATCTAGGCTTTCTGTTGCTCACGTTTACGCTATCTGCTCCGCTCTTATCCCGTCTAGCTCGTAAAGCGATCGGGCGTTTATTCGCCACGCTGTCGGGGACAAAGTGGGCTGCGCTCCCTGTCGACTGCTGCTATTTGTCTTCCGACAAGGAAACCTAAAACTACGATCCTTTCTCGCCCGCTACGTGAACACTATGAAAGGTTAATGCGGATACGCTATGAGATCGGACGCCTATTTGAGAGATGTACCCATTCAAAGTTCAGCTAAGATTCCACGGTAACGTTCCCCGCGTGCACACGACATATTGCGAAATTCGTATGAATCTGTTCAAGAAGCGCCTAGAAATTTCATTTCTTTAAAGTGACAGAATAAATCATACATGTATAGACAAAATATAGGTAATAGCTATTAGTACGGTGTCATTAGTTTTGATGAATTTAAAATATTAGGTGTACAAATAAGTTCGGTGCCTTTGTATCATATATTCGATGCTTATTTATAAAAAGAAAGGAATAAATGTTATGTTTCGAAGTAATCACCATTACTGTGTACACATTTCTTCCACTTTTCTGGTAGTTGGCAGATTCCATTTCTATAAAAAGATGGTGGTTTTGATTGAACAAACTCATCAATGCATTTTTCGACTTCTTCGTGAGATTTGAAATGGGAATCAACTAAGTGGTGTTTTAGCAACCGAAAAAGATGGTAATTGAAGGTGGCCATATCTGGGAAATATGCCACATGAATGATTATCTCCTAGTCCAAAGAAGAAATGACTTCCAGCGTTGTTTAACTCAAATGCAAAAAGAATACAATGTCTAAAGTGCTCGTTTTCAAACACCATGGTGCTAAGTGTTGCTTTTTGAGGTTATATACTAACTAGGTTAAAGTTATATAGTGCATTTAGTAGGGTGAAGTTAATACTTTAAGACACCAAAGCGGTGGGGGAAAAATTTCAATATGAAACGTAATTACAGTGGAATATATGTAAAGACACCGAACTTATTTGTACACCTAACATGTTGTAGAGCACATCATTTTGATAACTATCAAATGTTCGCGTAACTGCATTTGTACAATTATGCGTTCGTAGTAAATATATTCTATAAACTAGAGTATGAAAGGAAAAATTATATAAAAAATATGAAATAATATACAAAAGTATTCTAACAATAAGATAGGAAGTGGGTTAAGGCATATTAAAAAGAAACCAGCTACAGATGCACAACTATACACAAATTTAATAGTTTTTCGCTAATATCTTATAAACTAAAGCTGTGCGGTATTAATGTGTGTATGATAAAATTGTTCAAAACGATGTTCTTAACAAATAAACCCCATCAAAATTGAACACATTATAATGTATTATTGCAAAACTATAGAAAGCTACCCTTAGGATCAAGACGAAGTTAATGGTTCAGTTAAAGAAAAAGGAGAAACACATTTTGCTAATAAAAAAAGCTTGTATTGTAAATTGTGTTGTAAATACACGATACTGCACGTATCACCTTCGTATTTATTTGCACTAAAATGATAAAATAAACACTATTATTTTATAACTAAAAGGTAATTCAAATTTGAAAAAGTGATCATTATCTTTAATTTCTTCTTTATTATGGCACATCCAATTTTCATCACCTCAAAAGTATAAAAACTAAGAATTAAAGGTTTATTAATCGGTTTTCAATCAACAAGTCATTAAAAAGCCGATCATTAGACTTTCGGTGAATAAAGTGTTAACAGCAACGTTATTTATACCACGAAACATTAACCATAACGTCAGATTATGGTTGCTTTTCATCCCACATGTGATATACAAGCATTATGCATCCTAGATAAGAAATAATTGATGGTAGCTTCGGTCTCACCTCACTGCCAGAGCGTAGAAAAAGAATGATGGTTAAGGTCCTGAAGTAACAATATTGTTAGCAGCGAAGGGCGAAAATCTTCTAAACTAGACTTCTATCTCATTATGGATGATCCTAATGCGACAGCAGCTTGTAAAACTAAAATAACTTTATAAAATACTTCTTTTTCAAAACATTTTCCATTATTTCACACTAGATTTGGGGTTGCAAGTTTCCAATTTCAACACGAGTGTTTATCTTGAATTGTTGAATGATTTAGGGTTCAGTGATATACGTCCATTCCTTCAAATAGCCCGTAGGAAGAAATTAAGTGCCGCTAAATTGGGGGTCTTGGTGGTCAAACGAAATCTGAATCTTTATTCTCAACGACTTTAACCCGTCTCTGAATACCCACAGTCGTCGTAAATCTCAGAAGAATAGTCTATAACATAGAAAACCAAACTAAAAGGAATTAATAATAAAAAAGTTATTTAAGTTTTACATCAGTCTGTCTTATTTGAGTCACCCTACAGAAAGAGCTGAATGCCAACAAGATAGTAAAATCAACAGCGAAAGTTTCTGTAATCCTGAGTTATATTTAACTGCTGAAGATGTTAAGAACGTCTTGTCCTGGGTACCAGAAATTTATTTCAAAAAGAACAACGAAATTGAGGGGTATTACCTCTTTATATATCCCTTTGAGGGGTATTTAAAATAATTTGAAGAAAGAAAGAAACAAATATTCATACGGCTGTATAATTCCATGGAAAGTAGCAATGTAATCCAAACTTATACGCCTCGTAGCCAACGCTCCTGGTGCATTCCCTTACTAAGAGATATCTTGAAGTTTACATTGCCGTCAAATTACGTTCAGTTAGGCATTTCTGTAATTTTCCGACATTTCACTAATACTTCAAATCAACGTATGTACATGTTACACACTTTCCTGTAATCTTTCAAATTTTTTGTCACATAGTTGAAATCTAGCGTCTACTGCGATAACGATTCGTGGATGAACATGCTACTTCGACTGAATTGCATTCTACAAGTCCGTATATCGAATGTATATCTGCAACTTCCTGGCATCAAGTTATTTCTACTCGTCTCTACATTGTAGAAATAAAATAAATAAATAAGTTCGACAGAAAGCCAGAATATACAGGGTGTACAATTTTTGAAACACCTTAGATGATAATATAGGAGATTATTTTATTTAACATAAAATAAGAGCTTTTTTTATAAAAAATTATAATCAGTTTGATTTTTTAAATGGTATCGTGTTTTTTTATTTTATTCTATAGTATTGTAACTAATGTCAAGAAAAGTTCAATAACCTACACTAAGATGACCTGCAAATGATTTTATTTTCAAAAATATAGATTGAATTCACAAGAATATTTAGTGAAAAATTGGTTTTATAAGACGTTAGATTACGTTTAGCCTTCAACAAATTTTAGTAGTAAAAATTGTAAAAAGAAAGTAATATCAAATGGGTCTCGCGTTCATACAAACTTTTCTTATTGTCCTAGGGTCCCTATAACATTTGTAAGTCATTGAATTGATATTAATCCTCACTTCGTAAAGGAAATCTTTCTTAGAGAAATCTTACCAGAGAACATAATCTTGATTATACTTTATTATTAGATCAACCAACTCATTTTGAAATGAAAACTTTTTCAAATACATAATAATTTTGTAACATTGAGACAAGTAATGGCGCCATTTTCCCTAGGAGGAAAGGACTTGCCATCTAGTGCATTTTATACGAAAATTTGTTAAATGAAAGAACGAAAGCCTGTTACCTGTTAGTTTCCAAGGAGTTAATATTTTTGGAATTATTTCATTGACGGAAAAAATTGATCCACATTAATGTAAAAAGGGTTAAAATGAAGAGTATTGCTTCAACGGAAATTTGAACCGATCCGATGAATCAGAGTACTTGTTCAACCGTTGAATAAAAAAGGTGAAAATTTCGCAACGAAGAAACGGTGTTTTTCGACGAACAGGATTGCATCGACATCAAGCATTGAAACTTCAAAGCGACGAGTCATAAACTGTCCAACGACGGAATAATGGAAAGCCAGAGAAAAGACAACTGGGCAAGCATCACTTGTCTGGGTTAGCGGACGAAGATAAATAAATAAAGGAAACGGCATTTGCGCACAAAGGGAAGTAATATCCCTGCCTTTAGTCTTGTACGGTACTTGCTGGTGGATGGAGAACTAATAGCAGTTGCGGTAAACAAGCCGGTTCTGTCACGGAAACATCTCTCCTCTTATCCTTCCATTTCTTCTCTCTTCCACCCTCTTCATCGATCTTCCGTTTACTTTCATTTCGTCTTACCTTTCTTTTTTTCGCAAATATCAACATTTCTTTTCAAACCTGAACGAGAAACGATTTTCAACAGAAAATAAAAAATAATTTATCGCAATTAATGTAGCGTCTTAAAACATGTGCGCATATTTGTGCAGTCAGTAACTCATTAAATTTTTGTTATATTGAGTTGTTATTTTTTTCAACTAATTGAAATTATGGAAAGGAAGTTTATACCAAAGTGCTTTCGGGAATACAAGAACAGAAGCAAAATGGAAGCCGACAGTTTAGAAATTTAACATCTAAACGAAATAATATGCGCTATTGCCCCTTATTCACCAATTTCTGCAGTAATTTAAATAAATTTCGCACTTGTCTATTATAAATTAGAAAATTCTGGTGTTTATATACTAATACGCATCATATTTATAATTATTTAAAGCGTACATACGTCTTTTTTGTGACATCTTGTATGTTTGAAAAGAATGCTATAATACTGCTATAATACTCTGGAAAACTTCAATTTTTAGAATGGAGTTGAAGTTAATGTTCGATCTCACAGTGAGTATTTACAATATTTGTTTCAACTAAAACATCTTTTGAAACAAGCTATAAATTGGGAGGTAACTGAATGTGAATCTTCAAATGGATCATCCTACATATTCGTATTTAAATCAATGATATGGAACTTATAATTTTTTTAATAGAACTGACAAACATTATAACGTGTTGTTTGAAAAAAATTGTTTGCTCTTTAAAAAATATAATAAATCTTTTATAAAGAAATAATAAATAATAATCAAGATATTTGTCAGAATAAAGCAATGGCAATCATTGAAAGAGTTATGCGGGGCTGCTGCAAAAGCCAAAAATAAATAAATATTCAGCATTTTTTTACGCTTAAGCAGTTTTATAGAAAAATCCGTATTTCATAACAAATTGTTTTCATTTAAAAATAAAGTAATTATTATCAAATATATTACCAATACTGAATAACAGTGATAATAATAATAATAACTGCATTAAATACATGCGTCAAATATCTATTCTGTTAATTACATATCACTGATCCGATAATATATAACCGTAAGCAAATTATATTGTAACCAGTATTATTTTTTAATCGTGAAACATAAAACATTGAAGGTTTTAATTTTTTGGAGGAGGGAATCAAAGTGTCGTAGTGCCTACATGAGTCGCCACTGGAATCAAAAATAGATTTCGTTTAACGAATAACAGATTGCAACAGTGAGATTTTTATTTCAACTAAAATAAATTGAGCTATTTATTTTAAACTATTGATGACTTTATACAAAACACTGCCCTGCGGAAACACACTAGAACGTAGCAGTAAAAATATTTAACACTAACCATACCAATGCTTTATACATCAAATGACCGATTGAGAAGGATAAGACAGACTATATATTTTTCGTTTTGAAAAATGAAACAAATGGAAGGGTAAATAAAAATTTACAGAAATTCATGAAAAAACCGGTCATTTGACCTGTCGTGGTACGTTTACTGTTAAATTACAGTTATATCTCTGTAACTTGACATTTTTAAAAAGACAAAAATTTGCTTTGTTCTTTTCTTCTCCGCTTTAAAATCCTTTATAATTTGAAATCTAAACTTTGTACTATTTAATACATATTTTAACTCCTGTCTTTGTATATCGAAGTTTACTTCTAATCAATAATTGTTCATTCTCGACTAATAGGTAAAATGATATATTATAGTTCCTAAAAATATCACTTCTCTTATAAAAATATAACAGTGTCTGTCCCACGGTGATATATGTAATCCTGTTTTCCATATGTCTTAATTTTTTAAATTTCTACGAACAAAAGTAAAAGTAAGCATTTAAATTTGAATCAACGTATCATACTTATCATTGAGGGTAAGTAAATAATATACAGGATGTTTCGATTAACTACTAAATAGTATATACTCTGAAAAACGTGACATGGTATCTAAATGACGTCGAAGGACACAAATATGTGCTTTCTTTATAAACGGTGGTGTTTTGAAAACTGCAGGTAACGTAAATTGATTAAGTATCAAATTTTAAGTAAAAATGATTTGGCCTTCATATGTCCTACATTATAGTTAAGGACATCTTTGGCCCTCAGTTTTGCTCTGTTTACATGATGTTTTAATAAAATAAAATTATTATGCATTATATATTATTAACAGGTAATCGAAAAATATGAAAAATTCATGTTTCACCTGCGACCGGTTCATCAACATTTTGTTCGATATTAGCTATCGTAAAAGAATAAATTCTTCGGTATCCGATACACGTTTCCATCATTGTGCTCCATTTTCTTTCAATTTTCTTTCTGCTCCGCACACGTACATTTCTCACAGTTATAAGTGTGTCAGTTGGATCATTGAACTGCAACTGTAACTAAATAAGAAACATATCATACGCGAGACAGCTCGTAAATTATCTACAAGCCGGGAAAGATAACCGACACAAATGAATTTTCATTTATGATTGTATTACTAATTGCAGCTCAACGTGAGCTTCTTATTAATTCAAATTAGAAGCTTCAATTTAAAAAGAAAGCTACAAAGCACAACTTTGAATTGTAAATCTGCAATATCTTTCTGATTATCTCTTGTATTAATAACCGGATATTCATGATTCATGCTGAACAGAATGCTTAGGCTATCTGACTCTGGTTATAAAAAGATTGTTAAAAGTTTGATCTTTGACATAAGGGTGATAGGGTAAATTGTAAACACATTAGGTACTTCACAAAATTAAAAGATCACTAAACTTTAATAAGAAACACTGTTTACTTTTGAACTGCTACAACTTAATAAATAATAGTTGTATTATAGTCTTCCTAAGTTCATTTTAAAAGGTAGAATCTTTACTTTCACGTCATCGAATTAAATTTTGTGAAAGACCTGTTTACAGCATAAAACAGAATGGAAGACTGAAGTTACTTACCTTTCATGGTTTTATAAATTCAAACGACTCTACAAAGTTGAACAATTTTCATTCTTTCTAAATGGTTTTCGGAAAGAAACTTTCTTTACAATTACTACTAAAAAGTTGCGTTCGTCTACCTTTTGTTGCATTTTGAATAAACAATGAGTCACTAAAATTGCAATATGTGCATTTAATGGATCTGAGATGTCTTTTCTAATCTAATTTAAGATGTTCATCAATTTTAATTTATGAATATTTAAAATGATACTAATGATTGAAATTATCATATAAAATGTAATAATGTATAAAATTATAAAAATTAAAGTACTTTTGTCGGAGTGTATATTGATTTTTAATATGGTAATTTATTTTCTTTCTTTATTCATTTATTTTTTAAATTAATATTTATTTAGAAGCAAGTAACTCACAACGCCTGTTATTCTGTCATTAATGATTGTAATACCTTATTTGATGCTACAATTTGAAAATAGCAATTTATCTTAATGATATTCATTAATGATATTCATTTTTTTATTTAAATAAATTTTTGATCGCGAAACAAGCAATCAAGGGGGCGTTTATTAATTGGCTAAGAATCAGAGTAAATATACCGTAAAATCGGTGGCTGTATAATCAAAAGAAAACGGTTAATAGAACCGTTGGCATTCTTGAATCTTACGCGCTGTTAAATATCAATCAAAGTGAAGTTCACTTCAAAGCAATGTAAGAGCAGTCTGGTAGAATACGTCTTTTATAGAATTATGCACACTCATTAGCACGTAATAAACGGTAATGCGCTTCACACTATCTTTACACTGTTCATCGTACACTTCGTTCAACAGTTAATGCATTCTCTGCTTTTGCTAACGGCACACGGCCACGTTAACGTGTAATTACCAGGAAATTTTTCCAAAGAAATATCACGAGTTAAGGTGTATATTAACTTAAGATTGAACGGAACGGCGTTGTTTACGTTGTTTATTCAATGATGGTTTGCATCTATCGGTACTTTTTTCACAGTAGAAAGTAGAAACTTAAATATTACACGTTGCGGAGACTGAAGCACGTATTTCCTTATAATTTTTCTGTTATACGTAATTTTATATGAACTTTCCTACAATTTTTGTTCAGTTTCTTAAATGATTTTTCTGTATTTTGTTCAACTGCGCCCCTGTACGGGGTAGTTTTAAACAACCCTGGGGCGCAATTGTACTTAGGAATAGCATAAAAATGTTAATGAAACATTTATTCACCTTGTTTGAATAATACGCATATAAATAAGACAAGAATACATAGAGAAAGATAAACAAATATTTCTATGTTAAATTATTCAATCTGATAATCGTAAAAATGGAAATTAAATTTGATACTAGTAGCCTGTCTTAATATTTCAAGTGTGGAACCACTTCTGAGCGTGTTATTTAAATTTAAATGTCTTCTACTTAAAGATAAACAAAATCAAATAACAAGTCATTATCATTTTCTTTTTATACCACGAAATAGAAGCTTATTTATTTATAATTTACGTAAAAAGTATAATACATATGTTGAAAGGTTATATGTAGAAACAGTATAAGCCTCTAAAATGATTGTACTTTTAAAGCATAGATCATAAAAATGTGCAGCTTCTTATTAAACAGAAACATTAATCACTTGATTTTTCTCTTAAAATTAATCGCACCATGAATTGACATTCATTTGTAATTGTATTAAGAACTCTACAGCTGATGTTACAATTACGCAAAATACATTTAAGGTGATTTTAAATTATCTAGCCTACATCCAAATGTGTCACAATCTCTTCTACAAATTTTACAGTACGCGTTTAAAAAAAAAAACTTTCTTAAACGGTAGATAAAATTATTGACTTTTCCTTTTTAAATTATAAGCAGTTTACAATATTGTGGTTACAACGAAATGAGAAAAAACTAAAGAAGAAAAGGAAATTTTCTAATTTAAATTTCTTATTATGCAAAAAAAAGAAATAAAGCTAATTTGATGGGCATAATTAAGTAATTAGTTATGAGATATAATTAATGAGAACAGTGAAAATTGTGCTAATTCATGTAATTTGGATACACATCGTTAATATCATCATGTTAATTATTTCAATTATTTGAGCGTATAAAAAAGAAAGCTAGTAAGTAAACTTTAAATTATATTAACAATTCAAATCCCCGCTAGAGTATAAACTAGACTAAAGTTTGTTTGTTAATATTACCGAAACGGAACCACTGATTCATAATTTGTCAAACATGGAATTCAATCAATTTTGATCAAGTTTTCACTAATTATTTAAAAAACAGTAAATGAATGAAACTAAATTTCTATAAAAAGTACTTCAAAAATAATTTAAATTTAAATCAAATCGTGTTTGCTTTAAAATAAAAAATTGAACAAAAATTATACCGTATTCGCACGCGTGTTTGCTTAATAAACAATTCTGACTAGAAAAAAAATGTTTCAATTACGATATTTTGTTAATTGTCCAAGATATTCTAATTGGTTAAATAAATTCGAAAGGATTCGTGAACGGTAAATTGTGCTGATGGAAGAGGGTTGATGGTTAGATGAAAAACAGCAGTTCTAAAGAAGAAGGTCGAAACGAGCGTGGCACGCTGAAGTTTTCAGACATTATCGAGATTGAGGATGCCAACGGCAGAGGTCGTCGGGTTGGAGGCCGAGAACTGAGTGATTTAGTGGGGTGGCTACTCGACGAGTGACCGAGATAACCTGCCTGTCCACGGAACAACCCCATTTGTCCAACGTCTTCCGCTACAAAACTGCTCACCGCCCTCCAGCCTCATGTCCTTTTGAATAATGATCGCGCTTTGTCAACTAACGCTTCGTTGATAATGCCAGATATGTTGAATATACCAAAGAAAATGCTGATTAAACTGTTTTTTCTTTTTAGCACCACTTCAAAACTGTTTACTTATCGTTACTGTAAACATGCTTTGCATATTAACCCCTCTAATATTAAACGATCCTTGACGATAAATTTATTCAAACTTCTAGGTAATCAATGTTTATTCAATAGAAAATTTTTTATTTAAATAATTCAACGTTAGAAATGCGAAATTCTAGTAACTCATATATCGTGTACCTTTATATCAATTAACACAACATTTTTAACTAAAATTACTTTGATGATGATTAAATCGTAAACAACAAATAAGAAGTTTTTACACAAAAATAAATATGAATACTTATATTTTAATATAAACAGGATGTAATATTTTTAACCTTCCGTTGACTGATTATGTCTGGAACAGTTTCGGAGCAATTTATTTTTCGATTGAACAAAATCGTACGAAAAACGCCATTCATTGTAATTGAAATTTTCAAAATTTTCAAAAAGGCAGTAAAATAAGAAAGATTTGCAAACGAAATAAACACTTCAGTGTGCTATAATCATTCATTATGGTGTGCAATAAACGAGGTAGAAGATTAATCAGATTTATACATATATCAATAATTTATAGAATAACTCGTATTTTTCACGAATACTATTGTTAGAACAATAAATCCTTAATATTACCTTGTGATTGCCTAATCTTTAAAAATAAAAATGATAAATGGATTACAAATAGCAATTTTTAATACTTTCGGATGTGTCTACGTTATATTAATTGTGATATTAATAGTTTAATAGTTTAACCAAATTGAAAAATTAAATGATCATACCTGTAATCGTTTTTATTGATTCCTTATCTTGTAATCATAGTCATGTTATAAACTATAGTCAAATCACGATCGATGTTTATAGAGTAGTGAATTTTAATATAAAACTTAAAACGTGATACAGAAAAGTGATGATAAAAATAATTTTGAAGTACTCACTTGCAATAAAAATCATACATAAAACAAAGAATTGATGTATCATGCCATATCATTTATGGTACGTCCATTTTCAGTATGGCAGCCAATACATAACAATTTACTTACTTCACTCGCGTACGTCAAATCATATATAATAATATGTATATTTATGTATGCTTTGTATCATGATCCAATTAAGTAGATTAAACAGAAACAATAGTTTGCTTCTAAGAGTTTCAAGTTTGAATCAGATTATGTTACTAACACGAATGATCAAGGTTACGGTTGTTTACCATTTATATACTAATAAGTAGTTCGGATCACTTTCTCGATTCGACGAGTACCGATTTCGGCGAAAAAACACGAATCGACTGCATACCGCAGCATCCGACCGCCACGAGCATTATCATAGAAAGCGAGCGAGCGTCGATCAGGGAATACCAGACCGTCGAATAAATATATAGGCGGTTTCAAGAGAAAATATATCGCGGTAAAAAAAAGAGTTGGCTCCGATTGTCGATGTTCCGTGCACGAACAGTAAGGGCACAAGCGTAGCCAGGACGAGGTCTAAACCTGAAAAGCAAAGAGGCAAAGGTGGAGCGGTTTGGAAGGACGAGATCCGACTTGAGGCGGAAAGAAGAAACGAGAGCAAGGGAGAGACAGAGAAAGGCTCCGAGCAGACGAGCGAGGTGGGCCGTGGATTTATATCCCGGTCAGCCACTTTGAGCCATCAGCGGCTCGTTTGAAGTTCAGCCGCGGCCGCGCAGACGTTATAAAGACAAACTATGCCTACGGCACCGTCATGCCCCACCACTTCATACCATAATTCTTCAGGCCGATCCTTGAAACGGCCACTCGATCTCCACGAGAGACATACTCCTCTACCCTCTCTACGACTTTTGGTTCACGAGTGCACACACGGGCTTTCTTTCAGCGTGTATACACGACATCGCCAACACCACACAGACTTCTGGTCCCGTACGATCGTCTCTTTCTCACACGCGTTTCACTACTTCTCTCCACTCGTTTCCTTTACGGTTAGTGCCCGAGGGTAATAAAGATGGTTCTGCTTATGTACAACCGGCAACTGGAGGCGGAGCCAGGCTGCCCTCTGTGGGCAGGACTAACGCAAATGACTCTTCCATGCAAGATGGCGTAGGCATACACCGCTACGTTCTCTGCCCGCGAGGCAGCTTTTATATTTAGCATGCAATGTGTACAGCCTGCGCGGCGAATGCACACACCGCCATGCTCTGCACTCTCTCTCCACTGCTCTGCTCTCTCTGTTCCGCTCCGCTCCGCTCTGTGCGCGCGTCACGCGCTTCGATACGCTCCGACGACTTCGCTTCAACTCCACGCTTCTTTCGCTCGATGGCCTTCGCAGACCGCTCTTTTTTGTTAATGGCTCGTCATTTGGCAATCTTGTGTCAGATTTGCTGATATGCTAATTAACCGAGCCGGCTTGATAAAGGTTTAATGAACCTTTGTTACAATTCCGGTGTTTTAAATCGTACTGGTTCAATCGTACAGTTGGTCGCTCACCTGAGGAAATAAAGAAATTTCATAATAAATGATTTAGGTAAAGACATTTGTTGAAATCTTAACTGGACATATAAATCCTGCCACTGATGGTAAAAATACCAGAGTGTATTGCTACTCCCTTTATGACTGTCATAAAGAACATCCTGGTGACATTGCTGCAATACTGGATGTGTTTAGCTCCCTCCAGCCATATTAGATATTTTACTTTACTGTTCTAGCAATGGAGCAAGAATGTGCAACGTGATGATTACTTTTCATGAAATACCAACGATCTTGGAATTTTACTGGTACAGATGTCATCATCCATAGCATATCTTTTGTTATATACTTACCCCAGAAGGTTAAACTTGTATGAATTTTGACGTAAATTAATTCACTTGAAACAAGAGGCTTTAAAGATATTGTCCTTCAATTAATTTACACATAACAAAGAGAACCATCGCACAGGTGCATTCATATATTTTAAATGTTCGTAGGACGTTTGTGTGTAAGTACGAATGGTGTACATGCGAGAAAGCAGCTTCTGAATAATCCCCCTGGTGGTGAACGCGAGAAGCACCGTCACTTCTGTGTTCGCGAAACTTTCAACTGCATTGATATTTCAAATGATATACCTACCAGTTTTATAGCAAATATAATATCTTCAATAATAAAATATATGCAAAGACGTAGTATATGTTCAAAAATATAACAAAATTTTGGAAGTTACAGAGATCATAAAATTGCATAACCTTTTTCGATGCGAAAATTGCTGCTTCGCGGTAAAAATGTTCGTTTATCGTTAAATTCACAAGTACGGGAAAAAACTAATCGTACAAATGATGTCCAGGAAACAGCAAATGTTTTCGATAAAACAACAATTGCCGGTTTCCTGAAAGAAACTAGAGAATACCGATATCTAAAGCGAGAAACGCTAACGATTCTGTATACGTGGACAAACCAGACACAACAGTCGTTCTCACTTCGAGGAAGTATTCCGCGTCATGAAGAAGCCAGCTGTCGTTTTTCTGAACGATCTCTGATATTCGAACGAGGCAGGAATTCGCATTCCGCGTGCGGAACAAGCGTGTCTCGAATTGCTCGATGGGATTTTTCGTTGGCGGCAGGGATGTCGTCCACCTTAGAGAGGTGGAAAGGAAACAGTCGAGTTGAAGACGTTCGAAGAAGTTTCCAACTGCTAATGACGTTAAGGGATACGTGTCCCTCCGATCGAAATCCCCGTAAATCTTACCGAACCGCCTAACCGTTCTCTTGATTCATTGATTCTAGTAAGGAAAAGCAAGTTACTGAATAGGGGAACCGCGATTGCTTTACAAAAGGAAACGACCCCGTCGCTCTACGATTATCTTGCAAGATTTATCGGAGCGGCGCAAATTACTGCGACAAGCTTTTTACACGAACCACGATGTTGTCGTTACCGCCGTAAAAAGATGTTAATTGGCCGGTGTAACATCAGTATCTCCCTGTTTCCATATTTTAAACAGTTAACCACGCTACGAGACGTTTGTTGTTTCACACGAATTCTATTTTCTGCCGTTTTTTAACCCCTAAACCACCTAACGGGACACCATTATTTGCTCCATATTTCCTGTTTTGCGTCACAGAATTTATTAAGACGCTTCTGTCGAAATGCAAATTATTTATTAAGACAAACAACTATCCTTCGTGTTAATTTATTTTGTTTTCCATTTTATTTTCACTTTAAAAATAAGTGTACATCGAACATCGATAGTTTTAGTGTGAATAATAAAACAACCAAACTCATAAATATTGTTAGAAGATGGTTTTCATAATCGCGTCGAGAACGGCAATATTTAAATTCTTTTTATTTTGTGAATAAAATAAATAACAATGCCAAACTTTGCTCATATATTGAACTACTTACAGAATACACGAAATAACTTTTTAAATAATTCTTTAAATGTTTAATTTATATCTGTCAATTACACCGAAGTCTTTAAAAAAAGATAGTAATTATTTAAAATAAAAGTTTGATTTCATAGACCTTGATTACTGCTCATAAGAGGTAATTTTTTATTTTTTATTTCGTAACTTATTTTATTTTATACGTACCATTTGGATTGTTCAAGATAGTTTCTAACGCTAGGACAAATAGTACCTATAGGAGTATGAAATGTAGGTAAGGGGTAAATATAGATTTGGTAAATGTGATGAATTCTTGAATATTTATCAAATTAACCGGCGAGTTTAGTCTAACATGTCTAAATAAGTAAACTTCAAATATTTAATAATTTGTAATAGCAGCAATAAACGTTATTTGGAAAAATGTTTTTCCCCTAGAATATGGGTTTAATTTGTTTTCGATATGTAACAGTTTCGTATGAATTCTAATAATATAATTATTTTCTCTACTTAGGTCTGTCATTTGACAAGACATGTCAGTCCCTTACTCTTTCGTTTATGCTACATCCATGTTACTTAAAATAGCTATTTCTGGAAGTTTTCATTGTAAATTCATCACATTTACCACACCGGCAATTATACATAATCACCCGATTAATTATATTTACCGTTTCGTATATACTTGTAAATATTTTGTCGTTCAAAGATTTAAATTTATGAAATTGGTATTTGATCTTCAAAAAGTGTCTCGAAATATTTTGTGATCTATACTACTTATAAAAAGACAAGATTTGATCATGCTTAAAAATATTCGTTATACTTTTTAAAGTGGGTACTTCAAAATTGTACAAACGTATCTTATCTTACTACAAGTATTACTTGCTTTTTTACGAAATACTTATGAACTGTTCGAAATTATCTAGTCAGATTTGAATCTACTTGTAATGTATTTACGTGTACAGAATGAGTCATCTGACATTAAAACCTAAGAAAATGTATCTAAGAAAGAAAAATGTTCAATTTAAAGAGACAGTTATATATACTTTTATTAATTATTGCCTACAATATCGAAAAGAAATTCATATCCTTCTATACTTTAACCTATTAAATCATTCTCATAAATAATGTAGTTATTCCAGGTTAGTTTTATTTTATTTTCTTTCCTTTGGTGTTTCCGTAACTTGATACATCCCCCCCAAGAAATAACTATTGTGATAAAGACTTTTTTTAAGGTCATATTTTCCAAAATTTCAAGTTTATTATGATTTTTTTAACGAGGAAACATATTTTGGTTAGAGTGATGTTATAATCGATAAAAAGATAATTTCAACCACGTGCATGTGAAGATATGATAACATTCGATATTTATAAATTTTGAAAAATATGATCTTAAGAAAAGAATCTTTAGTATTAGATGATTCATCTTGTATACTTAAATTTCAGTTCTCATATACAGGGTGTTCCAGGTCGAAACGGACACACTTCGCCAACCTGCTCGGGAGGTCATTCTCGGCAAGAAATGTTATATACACCGTAGATCAATTCGTTTTTTCTTTCGAAATATGCGTGAAAACACCAATAATTTGTCGAAACTATACGTTCCTCTGATGTTTATGTTTCGTATTGGTCCCCTGATCTAACCCCGCTAGATTTTTTTCTGTGAGGTTCCATGAAACCGAACGTATATTTAAATCAAAAACCTAATACAGGTTGAAAATGCAACTTTTGCTATTAACAACAATCTTTCAAACTCTTCAGGAGTGCAGCGAATGCAGTGGATGCAGTTCATGAAAGCACGCTTAGCTGGGTGCATCCGATCAAGAGGTGACCATTTTGAGCAATATCTTTAAACTGTTTTATGTACGGTAAATAACTATAAAATATAGTTGCGAATAAATGATTGTGTTTTAAAAAGTTATGTACCTGTGATTCATACTATTTTCCTTTCATAATCTCGAAAACGAAGACGAATCGACCTATGGTGTATATTTGTTCAGAATGACTTCCCGAGTATGTTGGCGAAGAGAATATTTTGCTAATGGAAGCGATGTTGGCTTAAAGCTGCAATTAAAATAAAAATTAAAAAGGTTTTTCGTTTGCATCATTATCGTAATTATTAAAATTAGTCATATAAAGTATAATTTAAGAAGTTGTTAAAATTTAAGGATAAAGTTTAAATTTTCTATTTTTTTGTATAGATTTTGCAACAAAAACAACGTAAAATATTTAATAGAAATATAAATTTGATACCTACAAGGGTCAGTAGTATGTAGTATAACAAGTTAAAATTCTAGATTTATAAGCTGACTGGTTTCTCCATATTTTCGGTTGTTATTCTGGTTAACAAAAAGAAGAGGTTTGGAGGAAAAAGAATTTTAAATTTGCGCTTATCTGAAATATTATGCTATATTTATTAGTAAATATTGAGAATGTTAACAATTTTTAAAGCCATAGATAGCCTTTTCTTAAAAACATTTGAACTATACAGTTTAGATAAAATAAAGTACCATTAGTAATGCAGGGCAAACGGAGCACTTACCCCGCTCCCCGCAGTTGTAGACTTTCGTACTTTGTAAAAATCGAATAACGTATGTATGTGAAATTTGCAAACATATTTTTCAAATTATATTAGTCTGATACAAAATTTAATCTACGAATCGAGTTTACAGAATTAGACAATATTGTAAAAACGTAATTATTTAAAAAGAAATACGACTATATCTGATTATTTGTTTATCAACAAATAAATTTTACATGTATTAATCACAAACTTAAGCTCTCTCGTTTATTTTTGAAACAACATCGATCACGTTACACTCAAATAGTGGCTTTGCATGCACGCGTGGCATGGATCGACTAAAACCAAAATAGTTATTTTAAATTTCAGATTGCAACAATTTTTTAGTCCATGTCGAAGATGTTAAATTCAGATCAATTTTTATAACGTTATATTAATCAAATGTATTATAGAAAAACGAAACAGACATTGTATTATTGTAATATGTACTTCTTTATAATTTAACGGTGTAAACATTTGTTAATGTGCTTCATTATCCGTTTGTGCAAACATAGAAAGTTCAGATTAGAAAAGGTTAAAATAACTTATATACTGAATATTCACACTAGTATACAAAAAATAAGATATTAACAAATATCTACCTGTGTGTAGAGAGCAACATGTAATGATAATAAACAATAGATACTTTTTTAGCAAATTTAGGGTTACTTGAATCTTCTAAATGGAAACGTACAGTTTTCCTTCCATTATATTTTATACAGGACGTTTATAAAAGTTAGTCCCAACTTCAGGAAAGCGCAGTACTTATCAATATAAACAGAAAACTCCTAATAAACATGTGTCTGGAAACAATAATTAATTTTTAAAGTTATTAGATTTTCCTACCTTTAACTTGTAATAAAAGTGTACACATACTTTTGCATTCATAATTCGTTACATTTTTATTATACCGAGGCACAATTCTTCTTAAGTAATAGATAAAATAAAACTAATGAAATTGAAGGAAGAAAATTTAATCCAAAGTGCTCTAAGAATATGATTATATAAATAAAATACAAAAAGAGTTTGCAATAGATATATGCATTTCACATATTTTGACCTCACATTTCTTCATTCTTTTCCTAGGGACACATTATACTACAAAGCTAGCAATAATATGCAATATAGACACCTATTAAAGCAAAATGTGTCTGGAGGAAATAATACATTTGTAATTCTATTGCCCCACATTATCTCAGCAATGGCTGCACCAAAATTACTATTATTATAGATTGAACACTTGCAATAATTTACAAACATACTACACTTTTCTACTTTAATTTAGATTTACAAATTCTGATGTATTTATATAAATAATATGTACACAGGGTGTCCCAGAACTAGTGTAAGAACCGGAAATGGAGGCTAGCCGAGACGATTTTCAACAATTTCGTTTGCAAAAATGTCGGATTGGGCTTCGTTTTTGAGTTACTAAGGAAAAACACTGATCAATCAGAGCGCGCGTATAGCAACATTTTTGCAAAGAAAATTGTTGTACAAAATCATCTCAGCTACCCCCCATTTCCGGTTCTTACACTAGTTCTAGGACACTCTGTATATATATTTAAAATACGTATATATATACTTTTTAAATATTATTTATTTATATATAATTGTATATTTATATATATATTTATATATTTTTGTGAGGCACACTGAAAACTATTCCGTCGGTATGCGGGACTAATGCAAGGAAATATAAACGTAATCCTATTAACATTATGCAAATAAGCCTACGTATTTGCGTCATTCAGCAATCTTAATCAGAAGAATGTAAGTACTTTATCACCTTTTAATATTACAGTATTTCCGTACACGCGTAATGAGTTGTAGTTATTCCTCAGCTTCATTAATAGCGGTTCGTTCGTTCGTATTTAAATACTGAAACGGCGAACATGCATTTCATTTATGTCAAAGCGATAAGCAAGTAGTAAATGAAATGCTGCATACGTGTAGAAGTATGTACCGAAATGCTCAAGGGATATACCAAACAATTCCGAAATTAACGGTATTTAGATCTTTGTTTATAAACTACTCCTAAAGTTTGAACGAACACAAAATATAATTTTTTTATTTTTTTATTTGCACGGCATCGATTCACAGCAGTTTACCATTTTAGAGACTTCCGTAGTCTATTGCATATCAATAGTCAGTTAATATTGAAAACCATAATCTTTTTAGTGTTAAGTAAATTAGTATTGTTTCGCCCGAAATTAATTTTTATTTAAGAATTTAAAAATTTGTGTTCATGAATCAAATGCTGGATAATAAATAATAAGCATTATGATTAGAAGTTCTAATTTGGTGGTTGTATAAACAGCTCTACAGTGTTTGAGATGTTGCAATGTTTAGACATGTATTCACATGCATAGCATTTAAACGGTTAATGGAGAATTATTAAAATATGTACAACTGCGATATATTCAAATTTTGGTTAAACAGCTGAACGATGTATTATGGAAGGCGGAAATAAGATGTATCCTTTCTGGACTTCATTGGTTTTATTAGAACATAATAACTAAGCGTTACAGATAACACATAATCATGGATTTTAACAAGCTTTGGTACCGTCAATCCATACAAAAAGTAAGCGGACACGTGTTCGAGATTTCTTTCAAGTAGGCCTTAATAACAAAGATTTTGGCGTTTAAAGTTTATAACATTTCACGATATCAGTTATCTATCTTAATCAAACATTTATCTACAATAGCATATTGTAGCGAATTAAGTTATTCTTTGTCTCGTAATCCCGATTGTGCTCGATTTGGGAATGATACAACTTTTTCTTCTTTTTCAAAGAATTTAATTGTATTACAGTTACTTTAAATTCCCCGAATGTTGAAAAGAAATTTAATACGAAAACTGATTGATAGGGATCCTTGAATCTACGCCACCTACATTATTAGGCAATTTTTTAAATTAATAACAAACACTCATATTAGGTACCCGAAATTATGAACAATAGAAATAATGAAATACTATGACAATAAAACAAAAGAAAATTTATTACAAATAAATGATTTACCTAATGCAATTTTCAACACCTTCAGCATATTAGTCCAAGCGAAGGTTAAATGATCTTGTAATTTGAAATCTATATTTAAACGTTAAATTGATGTCTATCGAGATGGTAGACTTTACTAAAACCTGCAAATGTACGTACACAAATAAAGATATTTACCTCGAAAATTAAACACGAAAATTGCGCAAAAATGAACAGAACATATTCCCGCAGTGAATTGGTCCTTTGATACTATTCGAACTGAGTATGACAAAATATTTTACACATTATGGAGTTATCCAGATAAGCTTACTGAAATGAACCACCCTGTATGGATATCTGTACATCGTTCAGATAACGAAAGGATAAAGAGGATTACTATATTTATCCATCATATCAGCCACAAAATACAGACTATGTAACTCCTACTGCTAACACAGAATCCCGTGTCATCGAGGAAGACTTCATGTAGATTTAAACCCAAACATCGTCAAACTGTATACGTACGTTTGCACTGACTAGCTAGTTTCGCTTTTTGCCAAGCCCGTTGTATCAACGTTGTATACCACGGTCCGGACAAGAAAGGACAAGAGAAAGAGGGGCAGAAACGTGGCGTAGGAAGGCCAAGACAGTTTTATAGAGACGAATTCTCGTCGTAAAAACGTCACGGCCACCTCCGCAACTCCTGCCTGTCTTCAGGAAAACATTACGAGAGCCGGAGGATTCACAAGTTACCCTGTGTGTTACCTTTCCTTTTCGCGTTTTACCCCGAGAGACGAACGAGTCTCTTGTCTTTGGTCACTGAAGTTCCAAAGTAGGCGTTGGCTAATTCCAGGCATACTTTAGAATTAAACTCTGTAATCTTTTCGTCTTTCATCGCGTAATCATCATTCTAGGTACGAAGACTACATGTTCAAAATACGGTTAAACTATAGAATCAATTGATAAGGTTGGTATACTAGATCGTACCCACAGAGGTTTTGGCTGAGAAATATAGCTATCAAATCAAACATAGTTGGATCCCTGTATCGCGGTTACCCGAATCCGCAAATGATAATTGACATTGTACAGGATGTACCACAATCCGTAAGCACACTTTTCAACGCACGTAAGTAGCGAAAATGTTCGCGTAAACACTTATCTTATCTGACCTTGCTTCTGAATTATAGTCACTTTAGTGTTGCATCAGTTGTTCTCCAGTTTCCACGGACAACCTTGCTTGAAGTGACCATCCTCGACTCGAATATAAGTTTTTAAACATCTAATGGTCGACCTTCTTACGTATTCAAAGTTGCCAAGTATCGTTTCAATTTGCTGGCAGCCTTTTACTGTAACACATCAATGTTATTTACTGTTACATTGTTGACCAAGTACTTTCACAAGCAAAGATCAAGCGAATTCGAGCCTAACAATCACCAAATGGAGCGTACAATTTCGAGTAAAACGTTTCCAAATAATTCGTTTAACTGTAAATCTCTGTTTAAAAAGTTGGCACATGATTTGCCAGTTAATTCTTCATTTAGAAAGTCAAGTATTTACACAATAGCAGCTTCATTCCTGACCGACTTACCTCATCACATTTACGGTCAGTTAGCCTAGAATCTGGGCCCTAGATTTAATTCTAAGAAGTAAATTCTCATTACCGTAAATCCCTGCGCATAAAAGACTCGGCTTGAGCAATAATAAAATTTCTTTGGTTCGATATAACTACGTGTAACACCGACTCTTTCTGGTTTCTATTCTAACTTCTTACGGTACGCGTACTGAAAGAGACGAAAGCAAAGTTAAGCCACGCCTAGCTACAGCTGGTTAATGGCGTAACGAATCCACGCGAGTAATAGTTAATAAATCAAATCAGAAGGTTAAATCTAATTGCTTGTATATCTTCGAATCGTTAAACAGGATACAAGTAAATTACTCGTCTTCGTCGTTTTCTTTTGTTTTCATGAATTAACTACTTTCCCAGTAATACACGAGATATTAAGCGCTATTTATAAATAGTTAAATAAAACCTTCCGTTTATAGAAAGTGTTACTGCAAGACAAAAACTACCTCAAAAATGAAGTTGAATAAGACAAATGTACATGCTATAGGTTTCTCTAGGGAAAATGGTGTCTCGAGGAAAGAATGTCCTACCACTAGTATTCGAGTTAGTATTCATTTCAATCAAAATCGATTAATTTAATAATTTAATGGTTAATGGACTAGATAAGTTACTGTGTCAAGGTGTAATCCCTTGTAACTTTCAAGTGTAAGAGAGTTAGCGAGTCCTTCTCCACCTATATCGCCATTTTCTTCAGGGAAGTCGCATGCTTCACAGTGTACATATGTATATTGAATCCAGCAATAATATTTACACTCGTATATAATGCACACTCTGTATATCTAGATTTCAGAGTTAAGGTGTAGTAGTCCTATTTTTAAAAACTCTTTCTGATAATAAAAATTATTTCGTTGTAAGCTATTTGGCTTTTAATATATATATATGTAAATGCATACTGTGTAAAAAGAGTTGTGAAAAAATTAGCTGGTAATAACACTTGTGTTAAAGTAAAGCAAATAATGAAAAAAAGCGATTTCAAATATTGAACTACATTTGATAACGGTATCTTATTCAATAATCAGATATAAGAAAAAATAACGAAAAAACGTATAAACAGCAATAAAATGTGTGTTAAAAACGTGTTAAATAAACTGTGTGATAAAAATATCGAGCAAAAGGAATCTAGAGTGTAATGATATAAAAATTTCTGATTTCTGATTCAGAAAAATTTTGCACTATTTCTGATTTATTCCTAATCTAAATGTAATAAAGCTTTGTATCTAGATATAGCAAAGTTCAATTGAAGGATCTAAAAAAGAGCTATGCTACAATAATATCGCTACAGAATGTTAAGATTTTGATCAAAAGTGATGTTTCAATAAAAGTCTTGTAATAAAATCTGCTATATTCCTTTTCTTTAAACTTATTAATATATCTGGAAACATATTTTAATTTTTATTTTGTTCTTTTCTTTATATGCTTCAACCTGAAGATTAGATTGAAACAGCTATATGAAAATTGTTCTTATTACTTACAATTTAACAATAGTTATAAACTAAAGAATAACAATTATGTATCAGAAGGTCCTTGAATGAATAAAAACCTCGTTTTTCAACATTTTTTGGAACAGCTTCTTCTTGCACCAGACTCCTTAATTGACAAATCGTGCATTGTAAGACGTTATTAATGGTAATATATTTACTATAGAGATACTTCATATCTCTCGTGGTTACTCGCAAATAATTAAAATAACGAACATTGCTGTAGCCCAACCTTATCATTAAAATTATTCTTCGTGCAATCTTTGTACCTTCGTCAGGGTCGAATTAAGATTTCGTGGAGCCCTCGGAACTATCTCAAAAAGGTGGATATCTGAAGGAGAAAGCATGAAAAGAATTTAAGATATAAGTTACTCCTGACAATCTATTTAAAAAAATGTATTTAAAAGATTATAATAATACAGAAAATTATTAATCAGGATCCCCTTGAAGCATGGAGCCCGAAGCTGCAGCCCCGCTTCACCTCCTCTTAATGCGGCCCTGGCATCATTAGTAATCTGCTACCTTTACAAATACCAACTTTTGACGTACGCGATTCATCACTTTTATTCTGTTTTCAAAAGAGAAATAATACGGTTACTGTCATTACCACGGTTTTGTAATGAGTCAAAGAAAATGTAAATAAATAAAGGAGAAATTCCTTAGCGATTAATCGGAGAAAGCGTTCATTCTGTAAACGATAAGGTACAATCGCAACAGCGTATCGCTTGTAAAATGAAAATAACCACGTACGAGTGTATGGCAGCTGCGATATAAATTATCCAAGCGAGATCCGGACGTATAATGACCAGAAGAGGATCATTTTTCATGCGACTCGTTGATTGGGTATGCACGCGCTACAGCCAGACATTTATCACGCGTGCATTAAACATAATTTAGCACGCGATTCCGTGTCCCGGCGATACGGGGTACCGGTAAATTCCCCGGCCGAACAAAAACCTTGGCGAAAAACGTCCTTCCACTTACATTAGTTTCAATCGTCTCTCGTTATAGAATGCGAGAACAGGCGGGCGAGGAGGACGAACAAGGGAGGGAAAGGAGTCCAGGGATGCGCGACAAAAATCGTGGAGGAGCATCACTGTTAAATGTTAACAACTGGAGAATTCCAAAGGAGACGCGGCCCTTTGATAGGCTACTGCTGATGGTCGGAGGGTAGGGAGACCGAGCCAGGTTTAAGACACATGCCTGCTTGCTAAGTAGCGGCTTCTGCTGGCGCGTCTACGTGTCTCTTCGGCCTTCTCGTCTCTCGCATTGCCGAAGAGGACGAAGACAACGACGACGACGACTGATGTCGGTCCGCTTTGCCGTGGCCCACGGCTCTTCGTCTACGTCTCGCGACGATTGATGGCCCTTGTGCTACGTGCTCCTCTCCCCTTTCCGCCCCCTTCACTCTTCTCTTCGACGCTGTCAGCCGGAACCGCGGTCGTTCCGAACGTCTTACATTTATGGAATATCTTGAAATCTCCGTTTCACCAGCCCCGACGACCGGCAATCAAGCGATTGTTTCCGCTGTTTTGCGATCCGATCCCGCCAGCCTTTATCTCCGCTAAGACATCTGATTCCTGCTTGAACACCGTAGCTCATACCGTTCCAACAATAATAAGGGATATATGTAAATACTTCGCCGGGCATTGACAAATTTAGCCTACCCGCTCGGAGCCAATGATACCGACTTGCTTTTACGTCATCAAAGCATCCGAAGGAAAACGACTGATCCTATTTTTCGTTTATTTCGATCATATTCAATGTCTAATATGTATAATCACTGACCTAAGAATGTTCATATTTTCTATTATTTTCATTTCGTAACCTTACATAACCTATAAATTGCCAAGTCTTCAACTACACCGTTGCAGTATGCATTTAAATGTTGTTATTCATTTATTTGCTATTATTAATACCATTATGATGGCGTAGAAAAGCTCTCGTATCAAACTAAAGTTAGCGGTGAAATATACATGTACGTACATAAATCGTGTTGTGCTTGAAAAAAAAGTCCATGCCATTCGTCTCCATTTGTAAACACACATATTGTACCCTTTTATAATAGATAAATCATGTATAACCGTTTTGCTGCTTGGAGCACACCGGTAGCAACGATAAATAATCTTTTTTTTTGTACGCCGTCGACAACCTATCGTCCATGAAAAATTCTTGTGAATCGTTTAACATTTCTGCCCTTTTCTAACATAGCACGACCTTGCCCCACCTTTTCGTCTTCACCTCAACGCCCATTCTCATGCTACGTAATGGGAAGTGGCGGGGCCTCCGCGTTGAATCTGACAAGCTTTTTCTGGTACAATAAAAGTCAGAAAGAGGCAATCTATTACCTTCCCCCTACAGTCTATCCCAGGAGGAAGAGGACTGACTGAGCTGAAGCTTCAAGTTGGTCGGCGCCCTTTGATCCACTTCGCCTTCCGCCCGGCTACTGGAATTTTCTATTTACTATTTAAGGCCGCCTATTATTGCCGTCTGTTGTTTCGTTAATTTATACACGATGGACATACACGTAGATTGATGAGCCTACATAATTTATCACATTCTTTGTTAGGAGGGATCCGTTGCTTTATCATTGTTGTATCTTTTTTTATCCTGATGACGTTGCAAATACCCATTATATCGCTAAGAAAGACAAAAAGAACATGTAAATACTCGCTTACTTGATGTATGTACATGTTTTGAATTTTAATCAAGTTTCACAAACCCTCTCCTAAGTATACAGGGTGAGTCACCAAAGACAAGCCACCTGAATAACTTCAGCAACTTTGGGGGACAGGAAGAAATGTTTGAAACAAAAGTTGTTTAGTTCCATGAAGATCCATCTTATTCATCCGGTAAATACAATTTTTATCAAACAGAGACATCTCACAGTTCTGTTTTACTTAGGAAGATAATAGCTTTTAAAACCTATTGAAAACTTAAACTTTTAACTTACTATAGAATGATAATCATTCGCAAAATTTGCAGTAAATGACACTAATAATAGTATCTAACTTTATTAAAGAACACATTTACGTTACAAAATGTTGCATTTGAATTTGAAAAGTTTAGATTGTTTCAAAAAACGAACTTCAAAAATGTTCAACAAAATGCAATTGCTTGAAACAATAGAGTGAATTACTTGAGTAATTATATCTGCAGAACTGAAATTGTTGTAAGAATTATTTGTTTACTAAATCAGTTGCTAAACCAATTATTAATTGCAACTATTCCTAAATTTTTAAGACGTTTAACACATCTAAGTTAGCTAAGTAAGTCCTTACACTTTTCAGTGGATACCTTTTAAGATACACACGATCCCTCTTAGTGAAAATTGTACAATGTTACCATACCCATTTTAACCCGTTGGCATGTGCAGCTGCCTGCCACTCAGTTAGAAACATTCTGACCGTTCCTTATTAATTTAAGCGTTTTACCAGGAAATAGTATGATATGTTTAGCAGTGTTGTGTAGTTGAATCTAGTTAGAGCAAAAATTTTCTATGATTAATCTACCATACGCCCTCTAAACAAGTGTTAAATTATTGATATCTATTCAAAATGGCGGGACATTCGAATCAGTCAGTTATACAGGGTGGTCTAAAATGTAGTCTTTATAATTTTTTAGACACTTCGGATTGTCTAGTAAAAAAATATTTCAAACAAAAGTTAATCAGTTTTCAATCATCCACAAATTTCATTATTAAAAATTTGAAAAAAATGTTTTTCACAATGAAAAGTCGAGATCACCTTGATTTTTTTAAATGACACTATATATATCTGATTACATGATTTTGTAGATAATTTTAAGACGAATTCAATGATCTATTATACCATGACTTGGGTAGACTTTGAATTAAAAAGTTGGCATTAAGTATTGGCTATTTTTGTGCAACAAAATAGTTTCGTTTTCTTCGTTTCTTTGAAGAAATGAAAATGTTTGTTAAGAAAAAACCGATACTAGAAGCCTAAATTTGCAGCGACGCGCACTGTACGATTTTTATTGTAGGTGAGTGTGTATGCGTAGGATGGTAGCTTCAGGTAGAGCAACGAAACCGAAAAGAATCCAATCCGTTTGGTAAAAGCGAGGCCGTAGATTTCGCGGCACCGTTGATGTGACACGCCAGACTCCCGCGTTCCAGCAACCCTTCTTCTTCTTCTTCTTCTGGTCGGTGCTGCGGGCTTCGATACCCGTCCGTCACGAGCCGTCATTAAGCACCGACCAGATTCCTATCTGAGCAGACAGCTGAGCCCCGATCCGGACCAGCGGAGAGAGCGTCGGCTCCCGCTGACCGCGAGCATTAAAGCTGCCGACGGAAGAGCGGGGTCAAGGCTTCGACAACCCCTCAACCGTCCGTTAGGAACCTATCGATCAGTGTCGTTCTCTTCTACGCGTCGACCAACTACTCCCGCGGTTAGATTTGCGGAAAGCCACGAGGGATCGCTGAATTTCAATGACTGACGGACGTCGAACGTGATTAGTGCTCCCCTCTTTGATCTTCTGCCTTTCCCTCCGTCGCAGCACACTTTGCCGGTCTTACTATTCCGTTGCAACTGGAAAGCAACGACAAACCTCGTAATATTGCTTAACCCGCACTGTGTGAACGTACCTATGGCATCCTTAATATGTAAACGAGGGGCTTTTACGTTCGATAGATTGTTTAGTGGGTAATAGTTTTTAAAAAAATCTGCAAAAATTCGTATACTATTTTCAAGTATCGTAGATTAAGATTATTCGAAAGATTTTGATAAATAATTTGTTTAAATATATTATGTTGCTAATAAGATGAACTAAAGACGAGTATTCATTAAGGGTTAGTAAAAAAATCTATAAAGATGAGAATTTAACAAAATCGAATTAATTTTTTTATAAATATTTCTACAATGATGACATTGGAATTTAATAAATGAAAGAAATTATAGGGATTTTTGTTTCATTTCTACAAAAAATGTATAGCGCTATTTATAAAAAACATAATCCACCTTAAAATCTCTGAAATTTCTACACCCAACAAAAAAAGAGTACTGTGTATTATGTTTGGCCTCCTTGGTGTCGTATAAATTTTGTTAATTTTCTTTATATCTTCACAAATAACGGAGATAATTAAGGTGCTCGGGTTGAATGGGACACTCCGCACACATTGTACATAATGAAATGGTACTTGAATCGTGAGTAAAATTAATTTGGTCTCGGTTCACGGCACAGTACCTTAAAGCATCAATTAACTAAAGCCAATTGTTAAGTAATCACCTTAATAATCATCCTGTAAAGAGGTTAATAAAAATATTTCATAAGAATGTTAATCCATTACTCAAATTATTTTAACCTTCAACAAAAGCAACATTTTGGAAAACCTTTCAAGTAAAAGTTGTTCGATTTAGCGAAGATTGTGTAAAAAAAAAAACTCATTTCGATATTGCTTATAAATATTTACATGTAACAATTTTATACACGTAATGATTGAAAAATAAACAAGGGAGAAAATCCAGAGTCGTATTAAAGCTACAATAACAATTCGAAACGACAAACGTAAGCATTACGAATATTAAACAATTATTATTTTGAATAATCGGTATTATCGTATGCGCTGTTAGGTATGACCAAGTGTACGCTATTAATCGACATGTTAATAGCTGTCCGTTTGTTTACGCTAATTTTATATCACGAGCAAACGTAATATAAAGGAAAACATTGCAATAATGATCAAAGTAATAATGTTTTTGTTTAAGCTTTGGCTTACACGCGCGAGTAGATAACATGATTATTTTATTTTGACGTGTCTATCATGGTCAATTAAGCGATCCCGAGGCCACTCCAGTCTCCGATCTGTTGACAATACGATAAATTATTTCCCTAGATAAATGGGTAAACGGTATCGCTAAAAGCAACGAAAATAGTCGATCTAGACGCGAACAAATTATTCAGATAACTTACATCGGTTGCTTTCCTTGCTGAAATTTCCTGATAAACGTCACATTCCTTTATAAATTCATTTCTAGCATTAGGATACACGCCAGACAATACTAAGTAATTTTTAATTTTGTTTCCTACAAATATTCGGACGTTTGACAAGTTACACAAATATTTTACATGAAACATCAATATACATATAATTGGGCTTTGTTACGTAGCACCTTATCAGTCCTTAAAATTACAAAAAATGAGTCAAAAATAGTTTATGCAGTTCGTTCACACGAAATTTTTGAAAGTTACTCATTTAATTTTTGTATTTACAGCTGTTTTGAAACTTACAAAATCAAAAAACTAAAGCAGGTATAAATAAAAATACCTAAGGTATGAAGCTGTACTGTTCATTTTTTGTAATCGTATTGCTTTTATTTTCAAATACCGAAGTAGCAATCTTGTTCTGTCACTTATTAGTAATAACAGTTATATTAAAACATGACTTTATGTCTAATTTTATTTCGCTATTTATAACTTTTATAGTAATTAATTTTCACTTATACCAGAAGTGAACAAATTTTTACGTTACTTTTACATAAACCCATGATTTATTTAGTATACTTAATAGTTCCATAATATAAAATTTTCCACAAGTATAAAGAGCGTCTATGAATAATTTTGTTGTTGTTGTTGTATCGTACCAAAATTAAAGGGACGAAAAATTGGTAATTATACTAATGTCTTTAGATTAAAAAATTCATTCAGTTTTGTACAATTGCTAAGGAAAGTTTACGGGGGGACGAAATTTCGATCCCTCCGCCTCTGCACAGTATGAAAAGAACATCAGTGGACAAAAGCGTAGTGTAATGACGTGGCGTGGAACATGGAAGTTTCGAGCTACAATCAGGTAGTTTGAGACAGGCTGCTAATGACGAGGCGTTAATTCAGCCACGCGAGAAGGAAATGTCCGCGACCTGGTACGGTCATCTCGTCGCTCGCTGTCAAGCATTATGGAGGCTTATGCATCAGAGTGATGAACGATGTCCCGCGGCCGTGGCACGTTAAACGAAAAGGAACATGGAAGGGGAGCATCTGCACGCGATACGTGGAACAGGTCGATCCTTCAACGCTGTTCGAGTAAAAAGCTCTCGTTTATTACTTGCCGCTTTCGCGTTTTCACCTTTCAGTTTAACATTCTCTCGAATGTACGCAGCCATAACCTATGGGGCCTTTTGGCTGGTTGATACGCGTATAATGACCATAATAGCGGATATTTTCGAAATTGCATCCGGCTTCTACTTACATAGGATATATCCTACGTTAATGTACGGCATACCAGAAAATTCTAATAATAACTTATAGTTGATCGTGCTAGCGTTAAATAACCTATTATCATCGTAATTTTGGCATCGTGGACGATTAACGAAATAAAAAGGGTGATTCAAAAATAAACCGTAAGATCGTGTATTATCTTCTCCCGTATCTTATTTTGTTCAATAGATAAATTGTACACAAGTGTTGCGAAATTTTGTTGTTCTCGATATATAATAGTGCTGTACAACCTTCGTTAATTAATCTGTAACGTTCGTTATCAACTGTCGGACAAAAATAATACAAAGACGGATATTTGACATTAAAGTGATAAGGAAGTAATAAATCTCACGAACGACGTTTCACCGATAACACGAAGTCCCCCGCAAATGATATAAATTAAGCGAATAGATAGCATTTCAATCAATCATCGACACTTAATATAGCATATAACGGAGCATATTTTAGATTACTGTAAAACGTTTTCAAGCGTTTTAATCCACGAGTAATTATGTGCTCGCTCTTCGTTTACAATCGCCGGATGAAATAATTTTAATCGTTTGAAATAAGAAATTAGTTTGTTAACGTGATATTTTTAACGAATATGTATAATTTCGGTAATCGTCCTTGTCGCTTTTACATTTAGTTCTTTCGTAAATGTCGATTAATTTTGGTTAATGAAACGAATGAAGACGTAACGTTGTTCCCCGAATAGATCTGTCTTTATTTTCCCGCGAAGAATTAAGAATGATGCGACACGATAATAACGATTGGCATACTTGTATGTTTGCGTGGAATTGCAAAATGGCTAAGGGACAAGCAGTAAATCAAGATACGAAGCTCATCGGGTAGCTGTGTGTTGCGACAGTTATACGAGCCATCCATCATCATTTAGAGGTGGCATCTATCAGCGTCACCACTCGTGAAAGCGATAATAACGATTCCACGGCTTAGCGGCTTGCTTTGACCCAAGACAGCGTCCACGATCGTTAATTTACAGACATCTTTCCTTCCACTGTTCCTTTTCATCTCTACGTTTATATCTAGAGGGTGTCCCGGAAAAGAGCTGGCCGCTTGTTAACCGGCTTGGATGAGTTATGTAACTTGTCATTCAACTGATCTACTTTTAATAGATAATGATATATAAATTTCAAAAGATCTTCGCTATAAATCGTTCCGTTTAATGAACAATAAGTATTAACCCTTCGTAGTCGAGCGGCGCCTTTACAGTGACATATATAATTTATTAGAAAATGTTTAAATATGAAATTTTTATTTTATTTGTATTAAAATGTAGCAAATTAATAGGCGAGGGAAATAGAAACTGAATTATAAATATTTTCAAGGTTTTCTTTTGAAGCCGTCATCTACACCACATGGTTCCTGAAAAATTTACTTGTAAACCGATTTTTTCAGTAACATTTAAGAAAAAACTATGTGGTCAGCTTTATACAAATTAATAAATTCATTTCATGACCTTTCAATATTACGTTGCGTCATTTTTTGAATATAATTTTCATGTTTCAAAATAAAAGATACAACAGAAATCAATCAACTATAGATTTTTTTTTAAATTTGAGAGTATTTTTGAATTTTGAAAACCTAAGGACTATGTTAACATAAATGTTACAAATAGAATATTATGTATTGTATGTTTTTCTTAATGATTTTGAGGTAATAATAATAATAATAATGATAATACATATTAGGATTTAAAGCGATTTTAAAATTTGAAATTTCTGGAGTGTGTAAGCAATTAATGAATTAAAAGAAAAAGTTTTTTGAAAAATTTGCTCATTCTTACTCTATTTTGGATAAAATTACAAAACTTGTCTCTGGAAATTGTTCTACTGATTTGTTGCACTGTAGTTGAGAAGTAGTTAGGAAAAATGGCAATGTAGGGGAAAGAAGCCCCTTCATTTGTCTGACATTTGAAAGTTACTAGCTATACCTAGGTACAACGATTAACCTAGCTCGAAATCCATTTTATTTTGTTACTAAATTTAACCAACTCACTTTAAAATAATTTTTAACCTTAGTACGATTAATATGTGTCACATTTTACTTAATCCATACCTAACTTAGGCATAATGTGTCGTAGCTTTCTAATATCAGAATAAGCGGCGGGAATTCTTTCCTTACGTCGCCATTTTCCCTAGGGAAGACTATTGTATCCAACAATGTACCGCTCTTCAAAGTAACACGAAGAAAGTAGAATACAAACGTTTTTGAGATAATAATGATTAAACTTAATAAAACCTATTTGTATTTTGCAAATTTCATCGATTACAAAAATCATTGGAGTTAAATCTCTGTCGCTCTCTTGCGTTAATTAGTATTGAATAAATTGTTTGCACCAAGATTTTTGACGGGTGCAAATATTTTATCTCATCCGTTATATTATGTTTGTAAAAAAGGGAATAACTAATAAAATGGAACAAGAATACAAAAATTTCTATGAGACTAATTTTCTTAGTTTATCAATCCTTAATACGCTTCAGAAGTTTTGGTATTTAACAAAAGAACTATCAAACCAGCCAGAATGACTGGTTTTAGGTTTTTTTATTTTAAGTTACAAAGTTTATTAAGATAACTTAGTATATATGCTAATGTACGTTCCAACCTATCTTCATTTATGTTTCTATGTTATTTTTAACCTAAAACTAAGTGACAAAAAAACATCGGTAGTTCTAGTTGGAGACAACTTGTGTAATAAATCTTTTAACGTTACTTTGAAATGAATATTCAGTTATTAATGTGGACTAAAAAGAAAAGAAAAAAAAAAGGAAGTCAATTCGTGTTTACTTTTTTATTATACATACAGGTTGTAAATGACAATGTTAATGAAAAAATTATACATGAACATTTTTTAATTCTGTAAATAAGAAACTAATGCAGTAGAAGTTTCTCTATCACAGTCCTATTATCTGTACATTCTACTACTAAAAATTATATTACTTAAACTGAATGTTTTCTACGAGAAGACTACTAAATCTTTCAGTAACCTAGTAACCAACAATAAATACAAAATATTGTGCAAAATACAAGTTATAAAGCATATTTGAAAGAACTGAATTGGTTATTTTGAAAGGGAATCATCTTCGTTCTTTCAAATTTTACAGCAGAGGTAAAAATATGTTGCATTCTATTGTATTTTCAGAAAAAAATTTTACAATAATTTTATAACATCAAAAGAGGTTACATATAATATAGAAATGACTATATGTTTAATTATTATTGGACCTACAGAATGCTTGGCGGAAATATATTTTCTTAACCCGTTTTCCAAATTAACCAGGGTATATGAAAAAGTAAATACACTTTTATGACTAAAACTTGTATCTTTCTGAAAATTCAGATAAAAGACACAAATAGCGTTGTAAAACCTTATTTTAAATGTATAGGGTGTTCCAGATCGAAACCGACACACTTCGCCAACATGCTCGAGATAAAAAATGTTATAACGAGGAGTTTAGTTTTGGATGAAAGGAAGACTGACTCTGTTTCCTTCTTCCAGCCAATGCTTAAATCTTTCACTATCACCATTCTTGCCATTAAACGCTTTTGTACGTTTCTATATTAAATTATTTATCTTAACGTGCAAATGCAATTAAAATAATTTTGTTGACCTAGTATTATTTTTAATATATTTTTGCATTTAATTGTTATTTTAAGAATTCCTTTGAATAGTTAGTGTTTCGAAGTACGTACATTTCTTTTCAGATTGTCAAAACACGAAAGGATAAGTTGAAATTGTAGAATTTTATCAATACATTCGATTATTACATAGTATTACTATAATACTAACGTATAGTGCAGTAGGCAACCCTGGTATCTTTAGAGTTTTCAAATGTTACATATTTATTTATTTTTTTAATACATTTATAGACCCGATTTCTAGATGAGTGCTTAAATATGTTTCCGTTCCTTGGTATTTCAACGGTAACCGTCTAATAGCGAATTTTTGGAAAAATTGAAAATGATCCGAATGCATAGATATAATGTAATAAAATTTGTTGTTGGCGAAATAGTGTAGATAATTTCGGCATATCCCAGTTAATTATCTTTAACTAGAAGGGTGACGTACAAAAGAACAGTAATTACTCGAGAATAGTTGACCAGAGTATCAGTCATGCTTTGTTCTTCGTTTACTCTGTCGATGGAAGATAGCGGCGCGTCGTCAAACAGGCAGGGAAAGAAGAGGAGGAAGAAGAAGAAGAAGGGGCGAAAAGCAGAGAATGGGGCGGGTTGGGTTAAGCATTGTGCGCTGATAGATGTGTCAAATCCGGGCTGTATTGTGCCGGCAGAAATAAATGGAACCTGAGTGAAGAAGCAAAACACGTGCCTTTGTTGCCGGTCTACTCATCGAAGGTAATTTAAAGCACCTTTCTTTGGCAATATCCGCGGCTAGCCTGTATCCCTTGTCACAAGATAGTGCACCGACATGTGCTGCTTGGTAACGATCAATCCATTGTCCCCGTTGTAAGTAATTAGTTGAGAATTTTGAAATTTCAACATACATCATGCTTCGCAACGCGTGAAATCCATTCTAGCCACAAAATGATAAAATGTATTATATAGAATTTAAAATAAAGTGTCTTTACATTTCCGTTACTGTCAATCTATTCTTTGTCCGAATTTTGAATACGATATGAAGTAAACTGCTGTTGCTTCATTATTCAGAAGACGAAGTTTCATCGCTTTCTCCGGTTTTATAAATCAACGCTTAAGATGGTGAAAAATATAAAAGAAAACGGTAACCGACAAACGTACAAAACCGCCCCGCGAAATGGATAATAAATTTATCGCGGGAAGATCGATGGAAGAAAGAAAAGAGTACACACGATAGTATGAAGCTCTTAAGCGAGCAAACACGACTAAAATAACATCTCAGCGTCCGTCAGGGGGAATATGTATGCTGGTTCGAGGCGAATTCTTTAATGTATCTCTTCGGTACGAGCCGTTCATTTAGCGTGCGCATAACTCAGAATGTTTGTCGTTGCTCTATGATTAGCTTCTGCCCGAAGAAGACACGCATACACGCGAACGAGAGGAAAGAGGAAAAGACTGAGAAGGAGAAGGTTGACGGAGGAAGAGAGCGAAGGTTGGTAGTTGCACGTCATCCAAGAAAGATGCATCGTACCGCTCACGGCAATGTCGGGAAGATCGAGAGAGTGAAGGCAATGCCACACTCTGCCACCCTGGCGACACGGCTGGGTGCAGAGCTGAAAGCGAGAATTCTCCCGCAGCGTGGAGACGCGGCACTCGCTCCGCATAAATCATTCTGCTTCTGCTTGGAACAGGAAGGCGAAAATAGATGGAGCTCCCCTACTCCTGCCTCTTCTGACGCCTTTACACCCTCCCTCTCTTTCTTCACTATCCGCTGTGTTTATCTTCATACACAACTATCTATTTATTTGTACGTTTTACTACTTATCAATCTCAGTTTACATTTTATGAGCACGAATAACAGCAGCTTCAAACTTGTTGTTCCGCTAACAACTCCTTGTAAAAGGATAAAAATGTTGATGAAACATTGTAATAAATATATCGATGAGATATCGAGCAAATAATGGGCAGTGATTTGTTCGATGTTCGTCAAAGCGAAGCTTTTTAATCTTGTTACGTTTATTTATATCTATACAATTACAGGACTGGTCTTACCGATGGTGCAACGCGTATAAGTGCTTGCACGGGACGGCAAAATTAACCTAAATGGCTTTTTAACTGTTTCTTGGAGACATTTTCCTTTAATAAATTAGTTTTGTTGATAAGATGATAAATCGAAAAACTACAATAGTTTCAGTGAAAATTGTCGAGTTAAGTTGCTTTCTTTCCTTTCTAGGTATTATATTTATAAACTTATTTTTGTTCAGGGTGAAAAATTAAAGCTATGATATTTTATATCATTTTTTTCTGTTTTATAAGTGCAAGCAAGATTTAACAACATTAGTGAGATATATAATTCCAGATTAACACTAGAACTACCGACGTTCAATCTATACTTTCTTTTAAATTGAAAATAAAATAGAAAACAGAACAAATAAGGGATGAAACGTGAGTTAGAATACAGCATGATTTTTTGTAATAAAAATCTGTTTACATTTTAATAAACACATCTTAAGCAATTGTGTAAAATAAAATAAAAAACCTGGAACAAGTCATTTTGGCCCGCTTGGTAATTCTAGTGTTAAAGAAATGTTTCAAATTTCGAAAGTCTTGAAAATATAATGACGAATCTTTTAAAAAATGTTAACGTTAACAATAATAATTAAATGGCTATAAAAGGATTCAGGGGAAAAAAGGTAAAAAAAAGCTTAGTCGTATAGGGCATTTGGTATCGAGCTTCATTGTTAGCGGTTCCTCGAAAGCTTTTCGCAATTCTTTGCAGTACGTTTAGAAACAGCTGATCCTTAAACTCCAAACGCCGGAAGGTCGTACTTTGACCACCAACCGCGAACTTGCCAAAAAACCTTGTTGTAACCATGTGCTCCGTTCTGTTCCGAAGAAGTAGCCTCACGAAAATGGATATCGAACCTCGAGGTTGCAGTTTTGCGCGACCTTTCGTTGGATATCCCGCGGCGTGGGCCGGATACCTGGTCGAGGAAGTCACGGAAATATGTGGGAGGTCTTTATTCAGGGTGGAAGCGAAGGGAGAGAGAAACCAACTCGTGTGTACTGAAATTATAGAGTGTGCAGAGCACGCTTCTTCAAACGTTACCTTCAAAATATTCATTTCTGGAAATTTACAAGCTAACTTCCATTCAATTTATCTGAACTTAAACGCTCTACAGGCTTTTCTATATTTCAAGGAATATTATTTAACAGTTTTGAGAATCTTGGAATTTTAATAATTCCTGAACACGGAGATTATGTTTAATTCTAAATTAAATCATTTTGAATACTTTAAAGTGCAGCAAACATTTTAATAACAGCAGCAGCAAAGTGATTGCATTTTTTGTGATTCTATTTTGTTTAAAACAAAATATTTCCTTTTGATTTTGCTGTTACTTCTATAAGGTAAAATGTATACTGTGAATAGAATAAGGTAAAATTTTATAATGTACTTTTAGTTTCTTTACTCTACTCTTTCAGATTCATGTTCAAAATAAACGCGGAAAATAAAATCTCACCTACCGCTCAGGAAAAAGCTATAGCTTACTTCCGCCAAATAACTTTTCACAGGCATATCATAAAATCCATAGTTTATCGGTTTACGTGTACTTTGCCTAAAGGAAAATCGTATGTTTATTGTTTTTACAGCTTACAAACCCTGTAACATACATTTATACTGTTCTATGCTGTGTTTTAAATGTTTTAAATTAAATAATCATCACTTTTATACGTATTTGATGAAGGTTTTAAAAACAACCGAAACGTTAAGTAGAAGAATATTTTAACTACGTTTAACCTTTCTTTTCTTTTATTCGGCCGGATTTAATTTAGTTTATATTCGCGATTGGGCACGCTTTTTAAAAAAGAGGAAATTTCGATCTATTTACAACGCTGTTGTGACGCTACGTATTAGAGTGTAACAGACTGAACGTGCGATAAAGAGAGATAAAGAGCATAACATATTGTTGGACATTTATAAATCACCGTGTAGCCACGAGCCAAAGAAAAGCCACGAAACTTTGTCATTTCGTCTGAGCAGAGTGAAAAGAATGTGAATGAAAAACGGTGACGATGACAAGAGATCGAGAAAAATCAATTCATACCTGCTTAGTTTTCTCGAACAGGGCACGATCTAGGAGCGTCGTGTTTCGCTTGTTTCCAAGGCTTCTCTTTGTGCTTCGGCACCGTAAGCTGTTCCTTTTCTAGCTGAACGCTCGCTGGGCTCTCTATCCCCAGCATTCACGCTGAGCGAAGCGTGGTGCGCCATAAATCTTCGCCCTCTTTTTACGTGTTTGACCCCCGAGTGACTATACCATTATTAGACGCAGCTTTCAACTTTATCCCACTAAGAATTTTACGAAACCACACCGTAACTAAGCCTCCATACTTCACCTTGCTTCCTTCGCTTTCTGACATTTATTGACCGGCTACGAGTTCAACCCCCCGGACCCCTGCTTTTCTTTTCGAGAACGCATCGAATTTATCGCCTTGTGTCAGCAGCTTCCATGTTCCACGTTCCCGCTACCGTATCAAATTTCTCTAGGCTGTGTCTTTCATCTGGTTCTTTGAAATTCGAACCGTGTCACACAGAAATTAGCGATCAAATTAAGAAAATTTCCGAAAAGTGATGGATGACCGAAGCACTTACCCACTTACCCCAAGAATGCAAGTGTAATTTATTTGAATGTTCTCTTGTAATTTTCTTGAATAAGTCAATCTTTTTCATTTTTCTATTATATCCAGTTTTCATTTTACCCATCATTTTATTTATAACATATAATCGTTAACTGTCAAAAACACTTGTTGTGAATAGTACATTTGTTTGTTTGGAAGTATTTAGTTTGACTAGAAGTATATTAATTCTTAAATGGATTACCCCTTACTGGGGATGTTACACAGCTTCAAATTAATAATTCTTAATATTTTTAACATTATCTCAATTACTCAATTTTTGTTCGCTCAAATCACTCATACCGAACTAAATAATATATTTAAAGCACTTTCTGCTTTATTGTATATAGTTAGAAAAGAATGTCAATATTTATGATAGCTTCGATGAAAACAGTTTACAATACAATACTAGTTACAAAATTATATCCACTGGAGATTGAAATTAACGTGTTTAATATTTGATAAATTGACGTCCTCCCTGCTTTACGATCATCGTGATAATATATACACAATGTGGATAGTAAATATAAATTGCAAATTTTTAAGCATACCACGGAAACGACTTTTAAGCAATCAGTGTAAACGTCATCGATTCTGATAAAACTGTCACAAAAGATCTATACTGTAACGTTAAATTTCATAGGAACACGATCAGAATGTAATTAAATTGATTAATGTTATCAACGTTCCGTATCGCGAACACGTAAGAATTGACATTCTGCAGTTGCGCGGGTATTTCGCTCGTAATTCAATCAGAGAACGAATTATTTCGAAAGAACACGTCAGCGACAGTGTTTTTCAAATTGATTACAGCCTGCAGTCGTCTGTCTTTAGATTTATGCTTTCACGTTTTCACGCTGAATATATTTCATTACAAAAGAACGGCTACGATTTGACAATTAGTTTGATAATCAAGATTGGCTATCCTCGCTAGTACAATAAATTAATCAAATTGAACCAATTTTGAAATGTTACTAGATTTCCAACGGTAAATCTGACAATTTTAAGGGTATACCTTCAGTTGTTCATAAACTGTGTTTTAGAATATTTTTATAAATAAAATTTGATTGGAAACAGTACAGAAGACGAATAAAATAGTATTAGGTCATAACATAAACAAGCTCGGAAAATTTTTTCTTTTAAAATCAATCTTTTAGCTATTCTTTTAAACTTAAAATAAGCAACAGTTTTGTGGCTTGAAATAAGTAACCTGCCATCCCTCTTTTTTTGTTTGACGTCGTCTACACAGTGAGAAATTCTTGAAAGTGAAATGTCATAAATCTTTACGGCCAAATGAGCTGTAAAAATGAATTTAGCAAAGAGGAGATAGAATACATATTTTTTCATTCTGATGTTAGTGATTCGTTTGATTTTACCAGTACTGGAATAAAGAAACATACAGGGTGTCCCAGAACTCTTGTAGGAGCCGGAAATGGGGGGTAGCTGAGACTATTCTGAACAACAATTTCCTTTGCAAAAATATCGGATGGGGCTTCGTTTTTGAATTATTAAGCAAAAACACTGACCAATCAGAGCGCGTCTCGGGCGCGCGCTCAGTACCGTCAGTGTAGCGTCGAGCCTAGTCGCCCCGGGACAAGCGCCTCGGTAGAACAGGAAGCGTTAAACACAAGTAATATTGAACATAAAAGTAAAAAACAAATGGTAGAATGTTATGAGAGTAATCGTACCTTAGAATAAAGGGAATGACTGAATGGCTGGATATCCCAACAGAAGGAATAAGTAAAAATTGCAGAATATTTTCAAATACATTTTCGGTAATTCCTAGAATTTCAGTGACGTCAAATTCCAGGAATTTTCGGAAACCGTTTATAACCAAATTTACTCTTTTCTGTACCTTAAATATATTTTTCGCTTTTTTTTTACTTTTATGTTTCGAAACTTCTGTGCAATGTTTCTTTATACTATTTCTCGCTTTTTAAGTGAAATTTTTTAAGGATTGGATAATGGAAGTTAGGTTTATAAATGAACAAACAATTGTTTTAGTTTCATTTGATGTTTATTGAAAATTCTTTCAATTATGTATGTTACATAAAGGTTACATTCTTAATTCTAACGCACTTAATTCTAACTACTAACTGTAAAAGCTGCATTTATTCAATAAACTACATGATTTATACATTCAGCTTTACAATAGTTATTATATTATTTATAACTAACGTTTACAATTGTAACTTTGCGAGATTGCAGCGGAGGGAGTGGGAGGTCCGATCGGCGGCCGAGTATTGCTCTCTCGCTCGTACAGTGACGCGGAGAAAGTGAGAGGTAAGATGCTCGTTGCACTCTTCTCTCTCGCTCTTACACTGACGCGGAGGAAGTGAGAGGTCCGATTGGCTGACTAGTGTTCACTCTCTCGCACATTGGTGTTGTGCGCAGGCGCGAGTTTGGCGTAGAAAGAGTGAGAGACTAGATGCTCGGTGCTCTCACTCGCACATTGAGAGAGTGAGAGGTGAGATTGGTGGACTAGTGTTCTCTCTCTCGCACATTGAGAGAGTGAGAGGTCCGAATGGCGGACTAGTGTTCACTCTCTCGCACATTGTGGAAGTGAGAGGTCCGAATGGCGGACTAGTGTTCACTCTCTCGCACATTGGTGTTGTGCGCAGGCGCGAGTTTGGCGTAGAGGGAGTGAGAGACTAGATGCTCGGTGCTCTCACTCACACATTGAGGGAGTGAGAGGTGAGATTGGCGGACTAGTGTTCTCTCTCTCGCACATTGAGAGAGTGAGAGGTCCGATCGGCGGACTAGTGTTCACTCTCTCGCACATTGAGAGAGTGAAAGGTCCGATCGGCGGACGAGTGTTCTCTCCCTCTTATGCATTTGCGTACTGCGTAGGCTTGGTGCGAGTGAGAGAGGTGACGCTCTCGCGGAGTCTTTCCTCTCGCTGGTGCATCGGCGTACCTGGCGCGGGCTGTGGTGTATAATTTTTAATTGTTGCGTTACAATAATTAATAGTATGAGTTATTCGAGGTTCAGACTATTGTAGATCGGTTTTTCGTGTTCGAAAATGTAAAATTTGATACCAAATTAGCCAGTGCTTCTACGTTTTCTATTATTCATTAATGGTCGGGTAGTTACGTTCATCCCTTTTGTGTGAGGTTATGACTAAGTCCCTGTAATTTTATGTACAAGCTGCCTTAGTTTAATGATACATGACTAGAGAAATACAATTTTGCAAACTCGAGATCATTGGTTTCTGAGTCTAGTTTCATGTTACCAATAAACAATGGGAAGGATTTATCTACTGAGAGTAAACATAATCCATCAAATTCAAACCTGATTGAAAATGATCAATTTTGTTATATCGTATGTAAGTATAAAGTATTATAATTTTATTCAAGTAGTTAATAATAACGTATTTTGCTGTGTTGCAGATTAGAAGATGTATTTGTTATACATTTCTACGCCACATAAGCTGCACATTAACATCATCAAATCAACAGGAAACTTTCTGGCAGTTTCTCAGATATCAGTGTTCGGTAATTTTTGGAATTGGACACTACTAAAATTTCAAGAAATGGCACGAAGAATACTTCCTGTCACATCATGTTCTCCTAATACAAATCTGCAAACTTGAGATCCTTGGTTTCTGAGTCTAATTTCATTTTACCAATAAACAATGGAAAGGATTTATCTACGGAGAGTAAACTGTTCTTCAATAGTTATACTGAATATATAAGTACATATGTAATTGTAGAATGTCTTTATTTCATAAGAATATTGTAAGCTATATGTTAAATAATTATAAAAATATGTTGTATGTAAAAATACTGATATGTAAGTTTTACAATTTGTAATTATAAGTGCGTTAAAGTTAAGAATCTAATATTTAAGTAAGTTTTACAGTTAGTAGTTATAAGTGCGTTAGAATTAACAATGTAACATTTATGTAACATGTATAATTGAAAGAATTTTCAATAAACATAGAGTTAAACTAAAGCAATTGTTTATTCATTTATAAACCTAACTCCCTTATCCAGCCCTTACAAAATTTCACTTAAAAAGCAAGAAATAATGTAGAAAAACATTGCACAGAAGTTTCGAAATACAAAAGTAGAAAAAGAAACGAAAAATATCGGTTTGATACAGAGAAGAACAAAATTCGGTACAAACGGTTTCCAGGAATTCCTGGAATTCGACGTCACAAAAATTCTGGGAAGTGGCACGAAGAATACCTCCTGGCACATCATATTCTCCTGATACAAAGTTCTTATGTCAAGATTCTGATTTTAGAAGTGCGAAATTTTTGGAAACCATTTTGGAAGGTATGTTAAATAAATACATTTATATCACACTTTATTTGTTTATTTTTATCTTTCTTTCTACATTATTTTATGAAGAATGTATGTAAATTGAATGTATGTAAAAAACCTAAAAACAGCATCGTGAAATAAGAATTTTGTATCAGAATTTTCGGGAGCCCCTTTTGCGGAATCAAAATCCAGATTTTGAGAAATTGTATCAGGAGAATATGATGTGCCAGGAGGTAATCTTCTATAATAAACTATTATAGCAATATTCTAAGATATTTCGGAAGGGGTTGTAGTTATTAAAAATGTGTTCGTACAAAAGTTGCTTGGCAAAATGGGGTGCATCGTGTGGTAATAATTATTTTCTTCTGGGTGGAGCAGTAGAGGAGATCTGAAGGTCAATGTAACTTTTTTAAATGGGATGCTATAATTTTCTCTTCAGAATGTAACAGCAGGCACCGAGACGAATTCAACGATGTGCTACATGTTGGTATTCTGATTTGGATAAAGGTGAATGTATGTAAAAAACCTAAAAACAGCATCGTGAAATAAGAATTTTGTATCAGAATTTTCGGGAGCCCCTTTTGCGGAATCAAAATCCAGATTTTGAGAAATTGTATCAGGAGAATATGATGTGCCAGGAGGTAATCTTCTATAATAAACTATTATAGCAATATTCTAAGATATTTCGGAAGGGGTTGTAGTTATTAAAAATGTGTTCGTACAAAAGTTGCTTGGCAAAATGGGGTGCATCGTGTGGTAATAATTATTTTCTTCTGGGTGGAGCAGTAGAGGAGATCTGAAGGTCAATGTAACTTTTTTAAATGGGAAGCTATAATTTTCTCTTCAGAATGTAACAGCAGGCACCGAGACGAATTCAACGATGTGCTACATGTTGGTATTCTGATTTGGATAAAGGTGAATGTATGTAAAAAACCTAAAAACAGCATCGTGAAATAAGAATTTTGTATCAGAATTTTCGGGAGCCCCTTTTGCGGAATCAAAATCCAGATTTTGAGAAATTGTATCAGGAGAATATGATGTGCCAGGAGGTAATCTTCTATAATAAACTATTATAGCAATATTCTAAGATATTTCGGAAGGGGTTGTAGTTATTAAAAATGTGTTCGTACAAAAGTTGCTTGGCAAAATGGGGTGCATCGTGTGGTAATAATTATTTTCTTCTGGGTGGAGCAGTAGAGGAGATCTGAAGGTCAATGTAACTTTTTTAAATGGGATGCTATAATTTTCTCTTCAGAATGTAACAGCAGGCACCGAGACGAATTCAACGATGTGCTACATGTTGGTATTCTGATTTGGATAAAGGTGAATGTATGTAAAAAACCTAAAAACAGCATCGTGAAATAAGAATTTTGTATCAGAATTTTCGGGAGCCCCTTTTGCGGAATCAAAATCCAGATTTTGAGAAATTGTATCAGGAGAATATGATGTGCCAGGAGGTAATCTTCTATAATAAACTATTATAGCAATATTCTAAGATATTTCGGAAGGGGTTGTAGTTATTAAAAATGTGTTCGTACAAAAGTTGCTTGGCAAAATGGGGTGCATCGTGTGGTAATAATTATTTTCTTCTGGGTGGAGCAGTAGAGGAGATCTGAAGGTCAATGTAACTTTTTTAAATGGGATGCTATAATTTTCTCTTCAGAATGTAACAGCAGGCACCGAGACGAATTCAACGATGTGCTACATGTTGGTATTCTGATTTGGATAAAGGTGAATGTATGTAAAAAACCTAAAAACAGCATCGTGAAATAAGAATTTTGTATCAGAATTTTCGGGAGCCCCTTTTGCGGAATCAAAATCCAGATTTTGAGAAATTGTATCAGGAGAATATGATGTGCCAGGAGGTAATCTTCTATAATAAACTATTATAGCAATATTCTAAGATATTTCGGAAGGGGTTGTAGTTATTAAAAATGTGTTCGTACAAAAGTTGCTTGGCAAAATGGGGTGCATCGTGTGGTAATAATTATTTTCTTCTGGGTGGAGCAGTAGAGGAGATCTGAAGGTCAATGTAACTTTTTTAAATGGGATGCTATAATTTTCTCTTCAGAATGTAACAGCAGGCACCGAGACGAATTCAACGATGTGCTACATGTTGGTATTCTGATTTGGATAAAGGTGAATGTATGTAAAAAACCTAAAAACAGCATCGTGAAATAAGAATTTTGTATCAGAATTTTCGGGAGCCCCTTTTGCGGAATCAAAATCCAGATTTTGAGAAATTGTATCAGGAGAATATGATGTGCCAGGAGGTAATCTTCTATAATAAACTATTATAGCAATATTCTAAGATATTTCGGAAGGGGTTGTAGTTATTAAAAATGTGTTCGTACAAAAGTTGCTTGGCAAAATGGGGTGCATCGTGTGGTAATAATTATTTTCTTCTGGGTGGAGCAGTAGAGGAGATCTGAAGGTCAATGTAACTTTTTTAAATGGGACGCTATAATTTTCTCTTCAGAATGTAACAGCAGGCACCGAGACGAATTCAACGATGTGCTACATGTTGGTATTCTGATTTGGATAAAGGTGAATGTATGTAAAAAACCTAAAAACAGCATCGTGAAATAAGAATTTTGTATCAGAATTTTCGGGAGCCCCTTTTGCGGAATCAAAATCCAGATTTTGAGAAATTGTATCAGGAGAATATGATGTGCCAGGAGGTAATCTTCTATAATAAACTATTATAGCAATATTCTAAGATATTTCGGAAGGGGTTGTAGTTATTAAAAATGTGTTCGTACAAAAGTTGCTTGGCAAAATGGGGTGCATCGTGTGGTAATAATTATTTTCTTCTGGGTGGAGCAGTAGAGGAGATCTGAAGGTCAATGTAACTTTTTTAAATGGGAAGCTATAATTTTCTCTTCAGAATGTAACAGCAGGCACCGAGACGAATTCAACGATGTGCTACATGTTGGTATTCTGATTTGGATAAAGGTGAATGTATGTAAAAAACCTAAAAACAGCATCGTGAAATAAGAATTTTGTATCAGAATTTTCGGGAGCCCCTTTTGCGGAATCAAAATCCAGATTTTGAGAAATTGTATCAGGAGAATATGATGTGCCAGGAGGTAATCTTCTATAATAAACTATTATAGCAATATTCTAAGATATTTCGGAAGGGGTTGTAGTTATTAAAAATGTGTTCGTACAAAAGTTGCTTGGCAAAATGGGGTGCATCGTGTGGTAATAATTATTTTCTTCTGGGTGGAGCAGTAGAGGAGATCTGAAGGTCAATGTAACTTTTTTAAATGGGACGCTATAATTTTCTCTTCAGAATGTAACAGCAGGCACCGAGACGAATTCAACGATGTGCTACATGTTGGTATTCTGATTTGGATAAAGGTGAATGTATGTAAAAAACCTAAAAACAGCATCGTGAAATAAGAATTTTGTATCAGAATTTTCGGGAGCCCCTTTTGCGGAATCAAAATCCAGATTTTGAGAAATTGTATCAGGAGAATATGATGTGCCAGGAGGTAATCTTCTATAATAAACTATTATAGCAATATTCTAAGATATTTCGGAAGGGGTTGTAGTTATTAAAAATGTGTTCGTACAAAAGTTGCTTGGCAAAATGGGGTGCATCGTGTGGTAATAATTATTTTCTTCTGGGTGGAGCAGTAGAGGAGATCTGAAGGTCAATGTAACTTTTTTAAATGGGAAGCTATAATTTTCTCTTCAGAATGTAACAGCAGGCACCGAGACGAATTCAACGATGTGCTACATGTTGGTATTCTGATTTGGATAAAGGTGAATGTATGTAAAAAACCTAAAAACAGCATCGTGAAATAAGAATTTTGTATCAGAATTTTCGGGAGCCCCTTTTGCGGAATCAAAATCCAGATTTTGAGAAATTGTATCAGGAGAATATGATGTGCCAGGAGGTAATCTTCTATAATAAACTATTATAGCAATATTCTAAGATATTTCGGAAGGGGTTGTAGTTATTAAAAATGTGTTCGTACAAAAGTTGCTTGGCAAAATGGGGTGCATCGTGTGGTAATAATTATTTTCTTCTGGGTGGAGCAGTAGAGGAGATCTGAAGGTCAATGTAACTTTTTTAAATGGGACGCTATAATTTTCTCTTCAGAATGTAACAGCAGGCACCGAGACGAATTCAACGATGTGCTACATGTTGGTATTCTGATTTGGATAAAGGTGAATGTATGTAAAAAACCTAAAAACAGCATCGTGAAATAAGAATTTTGTATCAGAATTTTCGGGAGCCCATTTTGCGGAATCAAAATCCAGATTTTGAGAAATTGTATCAGGAGAATATGATGTGCCAGGAGGTAATCTTCTATAATAAACTATTATAGCAATATTCTAAGATATTTCGGAAGGGGTTGTAGTTATTAAAAATGTGTTCGTACAAAAGTTGCTTGGCAAAATGGGGTGCATCGTGTGGTAATAATTATTTTCTTCTGGGTGGAGCAGTAGAGGAGATCTGAAGGTCAATGTAACTTTTTTAAATGGGAAGCTATAATTTTCTCTTCAGAATGTAACAGCAGGCACCGAGACGAATTCAACGATGTGCTACATGTTGGTATTCTGATTTGGATAAAGGTGAATGTATGTAAAAAACCTAAAAACAGCATCGTGAAATAAGAATTTTGTATCAGAATTTTCGGGAGCCCCTTTTGCGGAATCAAAATCCAGATTTTGAGAAATTGTATCAGGAGAATATGATGTGCCAGGAGGTAATCTTCTATAATAAACTATTATAGCAATATTCTAAGATATTTCGGAAGGGGTTGTAGTTATTAAAAATGTGTTCGTACAAAACTTGCTTGGCAAAATGGGGTGCATCGTGTGGTAATAATTATTTTCTTCTGGGTGGAGCAGTAGAGGAGATCTGAAGGTCAATCTAACTGTTTTAAATGGGATGCTATAATTTTCTCTTGAGAATGTAACAGCAGGCACCGAGACGAATTCAACGATGTGCTACATGTTGGTATTCTGATTTGGATAAAGGTGAATGTATGTAAAAAACCTAAAAACAGCATCGTGAAATAAGAATTTTGTATCAGAATTTTCGGGAGCCCCTTTTGCGGAATCAAAATCCAGATTTTGAGAAATTGTATCAGGAGAATATGATGTGCCAGGAGGTAATCTTCTATAATAAACTATTATAGCAAAATTCTAAGATATTTCGGAAGGGGTTGTAGTTATTAAAAATGTGTTCGTACAAAAGTTGCTTGGCAAAATGGGATGCATCGTGTGGTAATAATTATTTTCTTCTGTGTGGAGCAGTAGAGGAGATCTGAAGGTCAATGTAACTTTTTTAAATGGGACGCTATAATTTTCTCTTCAGAATGTAACAGCAGGCTCCGAGAAGAATTCAACGGTGTGCTACATGTTGGTATTCTGATTTGGATAAAGGTGAATGTATGTAAAAAACCTAAAAACGTCATCGTGAAATAAGAATTTTGTATCAGAATTTTCGGGAGCCCCTTTTGCGGAATCAAAATCCAGATTTTGAGAAATTGTATCAGGAGAATATGATGTGCCAGGAGGTAATCTTCTATAATAAACTATTATAGCAATATTCTAAGATATTTCGGAAGGGGTTGTAGTTATTAAAAATGTGTTCGTACAAAAGTTGCTTGGCAAAATGGGGTGCATCGTGTGGTAATAATTATTTTCTTCTAGGTGGAGCAGTAGAGGAGATCTGAAGGTCAATCTAACTGTTTTAAATGGGATGCTATAATTTCCTCTTCAGAATGTAACAGCAGGCACCGAGACGAATTCAACGATGTGCTACATGTTGGTATTCTGATTTGGATAAAGGTGAATGTATGTAAAAAACCTAAAAACAGCATCGTGAAATAAGAATTTTGTATCAGAATTTTCGGGAGCCCCTTTTGCGGAATCAAAATCCAGATTTTGAGAAATTGTATCAGGAGAATATGATGTGCCAGGAGGTAATCTTCTATAATAAACTATTATAGCAATATTCTAAGATATTTCGGAAGGGGTTGTAGTTATTAAAAATGTGTTCGTACAAAAGTTGCTTGGCAAAATGGGGTGCATCGTGTGGTAATAATTATTTTCTTCTGGGTGGAGCAGTAGAGGAGATCTGAAGGTCAATGTAACTTTTTTAAATGGGACGCTATAATTTTCTCTTCAGAATGTAACAGCAGGCACCGAGACGAATTCAACGATGTGCTACATGTTGGTATTCTGATTTGGATAAAGGTGAATGTATGTAAAAAACCTAAAAACAGCATCGTGAAATAAGAATTTTGTATCAGAATTTTCGGGAGCCCCTTTTGCGGAATCAAAATCCAGATTTTGAGAAATTGTATCAGGAGAATATGATGTACCAGGAGGTATTCTTCGTGCCACTTCCCAGAATTTTAGTGACGTCGAATTCCAGGAATATCCGGGATCCACTTGTGCGAAACCAAGTTCCAGGATTTTTAAAAATGTATCAGAAGAATAATAGTACCTCCGTATTTCTCTATATAGAATTTTGCTATAATAGTTTATAATTTTTACTTTTATTAGTCAGTGTCTATAGAGATAGTACGTATTTTGTAAATAGTATAAATTATACAAATTATATATTAAGTATTAAAATAATGTAGAAAGAAAGATAAAAATAAACAAATAAAGTGTGATATAAATGTATTTATTTAACATACCTTCCAAAATGGTTTCCAAAAATTTCGCACTCCTAAAATCAGAATCTTGACATAAGAACTTTGTATCAGGAGAATATGATGTGCCAGGAGGTATTCTTCGTGCCACTTCCCAGAATTTTTGTGACGTCGAATTCTAGGAATTCTTGGAAACCGTTTGAACCGAATTTTGTTCTTCTCTGTATCAAACCGATATTTTTCGTTTCTTTTTCTACTTTTGTATTTCGAAACTTCTGTGCAATGTTTTTCTACATTATTTCTTGCTTTTTAAGCGAAATTTTGTAAGGGCTGGATAAGGGAGTTAGGTTTATAAATGAATAATCAATTGCTTTAGTTTAACTCTATGTTTATTGAAAATTCTTTCAATTATACATGTTACATAAATGTTACATTGTTAATTCTAATGCAGTTATAACTACTAACTGTAAAACTTACTTAAATATTAGATTCTTAACTTTAATGCACTTATAATTACAAATTGTAAAACTTACATATCAGTATTTTTACATACAACATATTTTTATAATTATTTAACATATAGCTTAAGCGCAGTACAATATTCTTATGAAATAAAGACATTCTACAATTACATATGTACTTATATATTCAGTATAACTATTGAAGAACAGTTTACTCTCCGTAGATAAATCCTTTCCATTGTTTATTGGTAAAATGAAATTAGACTCAGAAACCAATGATCTCGAGTTTGCAAAATTGTATTTCTCTAGTCATGTATCATTAAACTAAGGCAGCTTGTACATAAAATTACAGGGGCTTAGTCATAACCTCACACAAAAGGGATGAACGTAACTACCCGACCATTAATGAATAATAGAAAACGTAGAAGCACTGGCTAATTTGGTATCAAATTTTACATTTTCGAACACGAAAAACCGATCTACAATAGTCTGAACCTCGAATAACTCATACTATTAATTATTGTAACGCAACAATTAAAAATTATATTGATATGATTGGTCAGTGTTTTTGCTTAATAATTCAAAAACGAAGCCCCATTCAATATTTTTGCAAAGGAAATTGTTGTTCTGAATAGTGTCAGCTACCCCCTATTTCCGGCTCCTACAGGAGTTCTGGGACACCCTGTATATCCTATCTTTTTCCAAGGAATACTGTCGTTGCTCGAACGAACTGCTTTATAGATTGCTGCCATTTTGTGTGATCTTTCTCGTCCTGCTCAAGAATAAAATCAAGCCGAGTAGTATGTATGTATATCTTATCCGTAATAAGCAACTGGCCGATACCAAGCTTATTGCCTATTTACGAACAAAACTGTAAGCTTCGATTCGAATTTTAAGTTAAAATTATGAATTTCCAAGTTACAAAGGGACCCTAAGTGTCTTTCTCACCCACAATTCATTTATGGTATAATTCAATAATGTAGGATTCTGATGAGGAAAGAGTTGCACACACACGGTTCAGATAACTTATTACTTAATTTTATTGAATAATGCAAAGAAAAAGACGAAAAAGAATAAGAAGGAAATATAATTGAAATTCACACACACACACAGAAATAAATTCGGCCCTTCGGCAGCACTGCTTTCTGCACGGGGTCCTCGATCCACACTCTCCGCCACGCGGTGGACGCCACGCTTTATATTAATTTGTTAAAACAAAAGACGGATAGCGTCCTCGAGACGTTTCCTGAACATACCAGAATCTATGCTGTTCTATAGAAATTTCCACACGTGCCACGCGGTATTCCTACAATAATAACTAATGATAGTAATATATACTAATCTCACTTTTTAGTTATGTAACATTGAAGCTATTGTGCTGTTGATTCATTGCTGATTGATAGAAAAATTGACGTATTTGACATATTACCATATTACTAGATACTTAATTATGAACTGATAAATATAACTTTCGAGAGTCTGTATCTACAAGTTTTGCAGAAAATTAATTATAGATAGGTATGATGATTAATTAAAAATAGGTTTCACAAAAGAATCTATTACATGAGAGTTGTTGAATCCCGTGACAAATTTACAAGTTAAGAATTTTTATCATTTATATTCTCTACACGAATGTCATGAAATTAATAGTATTTTATAATAAAGAGATGTATTTCCGTGGAATGATTTATTAAGTTTAATAAAAGAGAAAAGTGATGGAGTATGAAGCTATTGATATTCATTCTATGCTATTTCTTTTTAATTTACATTTTCAAAAGATCAAGCATTCATTGCAAAACTATTTTACCGCATTTATTTAAATATCTTTTCAAAATATGAACACATACAACGGCCAAAGAAAAACCGTCTGAATGAACATGATTCTTACTAGACGAAAGATAATATTTTGCAAAGTGCGATTTGGAAGATACCGGCTCGAGTCAAATAACATCGACGTCGCGACACACGGTGCAGATATTGGTACAGCATTTCACCCTTGTGTTCGGTGTAAAATTCGAAGCTGACAAATCATAAACAGGGGTTAAAAAACGAGCGACGTGAAAAATTGTTGCTGCTTTCATAGAAAACTAATAACCTGCCGTCACATCAAACGCGATTCCAGGAAATCATTATTTGAGCTATACTGGCAGCTTATACGAGCCGTAACGTGCAAATGGCCGAACGAAATAGGAAGTTGTGCCATAGTTAGTAATGGCTCAGTGATCACTTCGAACAAGTATATTTCGAAAGTGGAAATTGTTAAATACTAAAACGAAAGAAAGTAATTAAAGTAATTAAGCGCTTTACGTAAGAAAATAATTAAATGTCTATTATTGGATGTACTTACTTGTATACGCGATGATTTGTTTTCTATTCGTTACGTGATTAAATTAGAAGGAAAAAGTAACGTTATAAAACTTACAAGATTATCAAGTTATCACATTTATCAAGACTACTATTAAGCGTTTCATCTCCCCCCTCCCTAGAAGGTGTAGGGAGATATCTACCAAAGTTTGAAGTTTTACACAGGCTGCTAGTATTTTGCTTCTATATTATAAAATGCAATCATTTAAAAATCTGCTGTATATAGTACTTTTCTTCGTTCATTTAGACCCGCTAAAACGTAGACGTTTATGTCAGAACTGAAGACAAACTTTCCAGTTGTTTGCAATGAAGTTTCTTCAAGAAATAAAAGGTTTAATACGTAATTAGCATCTTGCGTTAAATATTTATAAATAATCCAAGTATATCTTGAAGTTCTGAGTTTCATCATTTAATTACTCCAAGTAGTAAATTTGTAGATAATTTATGTTACTAATTTTATCAAATATTTGAAGGAGAAAAAAATATCTAGCACTTTGACATTTCTAAACTTAACATGGATATATCAACATACGTATCGTGTATACCATAGATTAAAGAATCTTAATTTCCAAGGTCCCACAATATTTAAGAACCTTCAATGTATTTAAGATTATTGAATTTAATTCCTCGAACATTCGAACAATTCGAAGAATTTTTCCCCCGAAGCAAGCATCAAAAGTAATTCGACAGTCTGGCTTAATTGAATTGTTTGACAATTTGCAAGAGAGATTGAATGGCCACCGCTAACGTATAGGGTTAAAGCATCGAGGCATGGAGAAACGGAGGGTGGGTTCGGTCCTGCCTCTCTGTCTCTACCCTCGTCCCGTGTAACGTCCCGAGTAATATTACGATGACAGTAATTGCTGCTTTGATCAATGCAGACCCGGCAGCGAGTAGGCAGCCCGTCACGCCACCGGGATTCGACGGGATCCTTTCCGGCCTACTCGGCCATTTCTGAAGGCAGATGTACCCTGCACACCGCTTTATCTTCTTACACGATCTCTTGATTCAGCGGCTTTATCGATCAGTTTCGTTCGGTTACGAGAACTTTCTTAATATCCGTTGACTCGTTTCCAATCTTTCGAGATTTCGATTCTCCGTGTTCGTAATGTAATAAGTGTTACGCAATGGTGGCGATAAATAGCTATGATAAGCAGCTGATGAAACATTAATCCGCAGATTAATTTTTCAGAACCGACGCTTATCGTAAACAGCGAATAAGTAATGATAAGCGATCTACTGGTAAATTTCGTTCGTTATATCAGTGACTTACTGATTTTCTGTCAATTGTATTCTATAATTATTACATACGATAACTAGATACGGTATTATAGATATCCAATGTGATAATTTGTAATAACCGGGTTTAGATAGTTATATTATGAAGGATTTAAATATTGATAATAAGAGTGTCCAGCAAATTACAACCACCGAATTTCTGTTTGGATATGTTCAAACCACCGCTAAAGGTTAAAACACATCAATTTTTTAATATATTTTTCAATTTATTTTAAAATATGAGGGATTAGAGCAAATTCAAATTATATCAATCGATATAATCTTGAGAAACATCCCGAATCGATTTTTTATTAATCCAGAAAATAAAAATAACTTTACGGACCGCCTATGATTAGCGCGATGATGCTCGACAATGTACACTTACACGATCCAAATATAGAGAATATGGCGTCGTAAGGAAAAAACGTCCCATCGATCATCTCTGTACTTGCTATGAACATTACTCTGCATTATGGATTTGATTAGCATTCGTTTCAAAGGGAGTTGGTTGATTTAATAACAAAGTAAAATGGATAAAGAACTAGGTAACTTATCGTGTCAAGGTATACCCCCTAGTAACTTTCAAGTATAAAATGAATGGTAGGGCCTCCTTCCTTTATACAATTATTTTTCATAGGAAAACTTGTACGATAACGTACAGTGTACTGTTAAGTGTATGGAGAGCCGATGACAGGGAAAGTGGATTCAAGTGGATCGACAGTGTTGAAAAAGTGATCGGTAAGCGTACTAAGATATAGTTGGAGCAGACTATGAAGCGAATTATCAAACGAACTAAAAGTGTGGTTTGAGCGATGAAGAAGCAAGTGAGAAGCTGATTGCACGTGCTCGATTTTTTACTGCATGCAAATGAACCGTAATGAAATGTTAATTTGCCTTAATGACAAGCTAGTTATAGTATATGTATATTATATAATTAAAATACGATGATTGGTTAACATTTCTAGATAAAAAATGTGGTAATTGTCGATAATAGCTGCTGCAGCGAAAGATTTGTGCATAAAAAAGAACATGCATCAAAAATTGTTGTTTTATGTAAAACGTTTTTTTGTTTTTATATTATACCTGTGTTTTCGGTATAGGTTATCATCAGTTTATTATAAATCACAGCGAAAACTTTATAAATTTGCATACTGGAAGCCGCACACAGAAGTTAACTACCGAAGTATGGACGAAAAGAGCAGTCCAGTTACGTAAGAGAATTTTTGTTTAAAGGTGCTTTTCCCAATCACTACGATCGTATTTTTTAATTTTCATAGTGATTTAATAAATAATTTTCAATAAATTCATTTATGTAATTTTGTTACTTGTAACTTCTTAAGAATTACTTGTTCTTCTCTAAAACCATTTGTACATTTCGTTTCAATAGTAGTTTGTTGATTAATATTAAAAAAAAATTGATTTTTCACTGCAGTAGCTATTAAAAATATTTATCCAAAAGTGGCTTTTCATTTCTGATTTAAATTCAGAATTATGTGCAAACAACTAATTTGCAACGCTTTCGAAAAATCAATAACAATTTATCAAAGAAATCCATTAACATATTATACATTTTTTATGTCGAAGATGATTCGATAATTTTGTTTTAAATAACGGTAAATGTATATGTGTATATATATATATATATAAATATGGAATCACCATAAAACTGGAAAAATTTCAGCACCGAGTCGATTAAAACTTATGATCGTGGAAAATCGTCGATGCTATTAGGAATCGGCGAATGACGATGATGCAAGCGTGTAGAAGGAAGGATCGTTCCTTTCCCTCTTCCCCCTTACAGCAGTTTTATTTGCGGCGGAATAAATAAAAATTTACGAGCAATTTACAGAGGGTCCTCAGCCAGGTCAGGGGGATCCATCAATTTACTCCGAAGTGCTCGTTTGGCGCGCAGGCTACAAAATCGTCGACGAAGTTCTCTTTATGAAGCTAGAATAGATTAATGCTCTCGTTTGTTCGGTAATGGCCCCGATAAATTATCTTAATAGCTCGAGGCGGCTATAAATATATTCCTCGGTTCCTGCGCTCTTACGCTTGTTTTCCTGCTATATCGCGCTCTCTGTGTCTCTGCGCACGCCGTCGCCATGTTTTCCGTGTCACTGATTCTAAGAATGGGACACCAAAGGGGAAGAATGGCTTGTGCAGAGATGTCCGATGTAAACGATGTCACTTTGCCATTAATATGAAATACATATTTTCGTTGATGTATCGTTTCTTAACTGTTCACGATACAACCTTTAATTTCTACATTATATGCACCGTTCGCTCTTCTTCTGGAACAGTGTTAATAAGTCAACAGCGCGTAACATAACCTTTTCAACACTTAACAAGTGTGATCTACGTGGAAACAGTTTTAATTACTTTCAGTTTCCCTTTCTAAATTGTGTAGGTATATTACTCAGGCAGTTTTTGTCACAATTTCGTATTGAAAAATTAATATTGTTGTATTTTATATAATATTGTTGTATTTTAAAATTAATAAATGTGGCGTAATAAATTAGAAGATGACTGGGTAGGATCTTTATATTTCGTCGAAGTATGAAATGAATGGAATGCTTTAGCAGCGTCGGGCTTAATGTACACGTTGCGCCGGGAGACAGCGCGCGCAACGGTATTTGGTAGAAATTAGGTTGGTAATGTATCAATAGTCGGTCCCGGTAGCTCTTAACGCCGTAAAGTTGTTTGATGGCACCGCTATCACCCCTAACAGTTCCTAACAGTCCAACGCACAGCTCACGTTGCGCCTCGCAGTCTAACACTGCAACCGTGAGTTATTCACTTAATGCGGCCATTACGCGCTCCTCGATGGCGCTTCATCCTGATTTACTTGACAAGCATTTATTGCTTCTATCTCGGCCAGCGATATTAAACCCTCTTACTAGCATTTCCTACCTACGCGCATTACACGCTCTAGTATTGACTCGGAAAGTGTACTGAAGATGATTTCGGTCCCTTAGTTCTTCCACTCATTTGTCACCGTCCTTGGCTTTCAATTTGCGACAATTTCATCCGGGGTGTATTAATGAACTTATCAGCAAGATAACTAAATAGATGTTCAGGATGGTTAGTCATTTCAGGTGTTGCAAGAAAATTGGCATTGCGAACGATTACTTAATGCGAGTCAGGAAAATAGCATCATAAGCTTTTAACCGTCAATCTTAGTGGTCACTGCCATTATGAGGATCATCTTATCATTGCGAAACACTAAATATTCTTTGACGACATAAAACTGCACCCAAATTCAAGAAAACTTTTGTTAAAAAATACAATTGAAAATCAGTAGATATGATTGCTAATTGTGTATATTTTTTAAATCATTGCATATATGTCGTCGTAGAACCGTGACTTATTTAAAAATTTGTAAAATATTAATTAGAAGGGATTCTAGATCGTAAATCAAATATATTGTATTTATTTGATCGATTAGTCCAAGAGTTAGTTACATTTTCACGAATGGATTATATTTGGTTAGTCAAAACATTGACGTATATATTGGAGGAAATGAACGGAGACCCCATCAATTTCGTAAAGAGAACGGGTCTAAAGATTTCTGATGTGTAGGAAACTTCCGACGAAAGCTTTGCTAGCGATGCTTGAAACTCTGAGCGTAGATTTTAGCCGGTGGTTGGCAGTTCAACCATCCTTTGCAGCATGTAGCATCCTCTCGTAGCGCCTCGGTTGAAACCTCGTAAACCCGGGAACGACCAATTAAACGAAACGAGCAGCGCACTGATGCACTCTCTGGCTGGTTGCCTGCCTGCCGGCATTACCTACAGGTTATATGACTCGCGGAATTACCCTCAAATTACACAGTTGGTGCCGATGTGTGCACTTCCCCCCTGTGCGGTTCTGTATACTTACGGCTGGATAACAACCGGTCTGCTAGCAACACCGCTACGACCGAGAAACGCTCTTTCCTCTCACTACCAGACTCCACGAGCTCAAAACACCCGCCAACGACGACTCTAACGTCCTCGGTTAAGCTATTCTTACTTGCTCCCTTACTCGATCATCGACTGCCCCCTAAGAACGTGACGGTTATGGATGGTATTCGCGCGTATTCGATTTGGCTTAACCTCGTCGGATCGTTCCGAGAACCTATAAACTTTGCACTCACTTGTTCGAAGATTCTTTTAACCGGCAGCCTCGTTGTTCTTTCTTAACATTCTCGTAAGTGACGGGGCGAGGATGCGGGTATGGAAATCGTTTCTAGATTGACATTATGTGGAAGCATACACACAGTGTTACAAGATTTTCATGGGTCTCCTCAGAATGATCTTTCGTTTTTGAGATATTTTTGTTAAAGTATTAATATTTCCTGTACTTCGTGGAAAACTCCACATTTTGTATATATTAAAAATAACGAATTCTTCCTCCCTGGCTAGTTTATAGCATGTCCGTGTATTAAGGTTTGGGGATGCCTGTGAACTTTTCTAGGTATGTTTGTACGCTGTCACCCGTGTTTGCAGGTAGTTTTAACAGTGCGCCCATCTTGTACACATTATTATTTAAACACCTTAAATATATATTTTTCTTCTACAATTACAATTCTTACAATTCTTCTATAATTATTTACACCTTTAACATAACCACCTCAACAATTATTTCAAAGTTTATTTGCACCTCATAATTCGATTACATAAAAATCGAGGAATTGTGGTTCGATGGTTCTGCCAGTAGAAAATCAGATTTCGATGCGAGCGAGTTGAGTTCAAATCCGGAAAAATTTAAAAATATTTTTCTTTTTTTTTTACCGTGAAAATATATTGGTTGTATACTATATGTTATTTATTATTTAATTATATGTATTATCCTATACTTATTTCAAAATTGAAGATGTATTTTTAATTAGATAAACCAGTGTACGTCCAATAGGAAACAAGAGGTATCCCCCCACTTCCATTTATCTATAGTACAAGTCACGACGTCACTGGTTCGCCAACTATACTTTCCCTCACTATTATTCGGCTTTATCCTTTAGTTCCCTCGATCTGGTAAGGCTGTTTATACGGTTTTGAGTCAGGATAAACTGCGAACAAACGTACATGACAGAAGTAGCCGAATCATGGATTAGGATACCTTCTTAAGTAACAGTAAATCATGATTTTTAATACCAGTCGCCATGGTATTGGACTTCATGTCGCAAGTTTAATGCTATAAAATCGAATTTTTCACATTTTACTGTCATAACATAAAACATTATGATCTTGGTCTTCATAAAAACTAAAAGTCACATTACAATAGTACTGGATTTTGTGTCACGATTTTGATGCCATGAAATCATATCAGTCTGACTTTTGTGACAGTATATAGTCAACGTTACGCACTGTATCTGAAAAAACTACTTAACTTGTTTTATTAACAATTAGGATATTTTATTTCAAATCGATTACTATTATACGTGATATTTAAAATTTTGTTTAAATTGAAATATTTATATTATCCATGTAAAAATAAGGTCGGATTAAATCTCCACTATATTGTAGTTGGGCTAACTTTGGTCCAAAATTCTGTCAGTTTTCTACTTTCTAAATAATGTTTCAGAAACTATTTAATTACAATTGGAACAATATATTTGTTAAACAAGAAAAACTAGAATGGAATATTTTGTAAAACTCTTATCCAATATTTTATAATTTTGAAAGATAGCTAGTAATCTTAATTACTAGCATGATTACTCATATCGGTTATAAGTGATAACGTTTTAAAAGATAACCATAATGTACAATTGTTTATTAATTATAATTTGAAGTTATTTGAATTATGACAGCTTTATAAGTGAATATAATTAATTGGGTATTGCTACCATTAAATATCAAATGTATGATACATTGTTCATCAATATAAATCAACATTTTCTGATGGAACTTATTTACTTTGTCAAGTACCATAAACTGTCTTAGGGGAAATGTCTCTTCACTAATCCTAACGTTTAAGACTTACTACTGATTACATATTTAACTCTTACCAAATAACCAGACTGTTCTTTCTAAAAAATATTGCGAACAACTGCATCACTTAAAAGCAGCAATTTAAGAAAAACCGCATTCACTTCCATCCAGAAAAGGAATAGTATTCCACCAAGCAACGCACGACCGCACACATCTCTGATGACACGACAAACACTACTGTAATTTGGTTGGAGTGTATTACCGCACCCACAGTATTTAGCGGTCGAGGCCGTATCATCTGATCTTTATTTATTTCGAACATTGCAAAATTTCCTTGATCGAATATCGTTTAAAACCATAGAAGGAGTAAAACCACATGTTTCGAAATTTTTTAATGAAGAAACACAACAATTTTATGAAGAAGGAATATTCTTGTCACCAAACAGATGGGGAAAGGTTAAAATTGGTTGAGTCTGATATTTCATGATGTAATTAAGTAAATGAAAATAAATAATTATTCGTATTAAGAAGTGACAGACCTTGTTGAATGTAACTCGGTTGAAATAAAGCTTCTGTCTTTAAGAAAAGTTTACCAAATACAGGATCGTTCAAAAATGAATATCAAATTGCAATAGACCATGTATAGTTAGAATTGTTAAGCATGAAGAATAAATTTTGAATCTTATTAACAATAATTAACTGATGAGAAGTAGTCACGGATTATTAAAACCTATGTAGAAGTTTATATAAACTTTTTACATATAAAATACAATGCTTATATAAAATAAATTAATATTTTGGTGGTCAAAGTTCTTTCGAACTGTTTAAGAAAACGATTGTTTACATACAATTATCAATTCTAGATTTTTTCTAGAAGTTAAATTATGTTAGCTTTACCATAATAACGTAAATTGCTTAAAAATCTTATTATCAACATAGTAGACTTCTACATAACGCGATGAATATGTTGCGCGTTGTGTGAATTCCCGTTATACGAAATTGGGTTGCATTTTTCCCAGAGGTTGGTAATATTTGACGAGATAAATATTTTGAATACTGTTTAATATAATACTGTTTATAAAAGATAAATTATTTTCATTTAAACAATCTAAACCGCAAAATCAAATATTTTTATTATAAAAATCTGAATCACAAAAGAAAAATTTCTATTTTAACAATTCGAAACACGAAATAAGACATTTTATAACGTGTTGTACAAGGAATTGCGTTATAGGAAACCATGTTTAACGTGCTAGAGGAATTCGCATTGCACTTGAAATAAATTGTTTGGGGAGGATAAGGAAAATTAAGAATTCAATCGAGGGAAGGAAAAAAAGGTGTGAAAAATTCAGTCGATTTACTGGTGCAAAAAAGAAAGTCCTAGGATAATTTCTTCGTCTATATGAATTCCTGATTCGACGAAGCGCCGGGTCCCTCGAAAACGTTACAGCAGAAACATCCGCGTCGCGTCGTTCTCGTCGAATACATTAGTGATCCCTAACAGGCGACGCGGCGTAATGAATGTTTCCGGTGACAGCCGACAGCGGAGGATGCCTTCCGCGACAAACAATGCGGTTCTCTGTTCATCGAAACCGTTTCTTCCACCCCTCTTCCGTGTGTCTTTTTCCTTTGCTTTCTGTGCCGCCAAAAGAATTCGTCGCCACCCTGTGCGGTTTAAATTCATGCGGTGTTTCTGCGGTCCCCGCTTTATTCTAACGTTAATTGACTGATATCCTGCGAGCCCAGAATCCTCAAACAAGCCTAAAGTCTTAACAACAAATTTTAACGATTATTATTAGTGTTTAATAGTTTCTTTGTAATAAGAAAAATCAATTACGTTTTTAGCAAATTTCTATTGGTATAGTAAAATTTATGATTCGAGCAAGAGAATAATGTAACGTAAGATAATAGTTTTGTCCTTTTTCAAGATTTATTTTTCGAAAGAATAGCTTTAAACTTGCATCTATCATGATTCTATTTATTGTAAATAACATTTAATTCAAGTATTTTATTATGAAGAGTGCATTTTCTACTTTCAAAAAGTTTACACAAATGGGATTAAAAATTATGATTTCTTTTATTTTAATAAATCAAAAGTGGATTAATCATTCGTGATTGATCATTTTATTTTTTTTTTTTCATAAAATTATTGTGTATTGTAAATATATGAACCTGTACATTTCATTCAGTAATAAAATTATATAATTTATACAATTCCTTTACAACATACAATGAAGGGTTAAATATGTTTTTTTTTTGTGTTGTGTTAACATTCTTCCATTGTAAATTACTCAAATGAATAAATTAAATGTTTTATGTATTGTATACATATGCTTAATTAAATTTAAAAATTATTTAGAATAAAAAATTTTTGTCTTACAACTTTGTTAAAAAATAAAAAACGTTTTTTTATATGAAGTTTTGTTCTTTAATCTATAGATTGTAAATATGAGTCAAGTGAAATTATTTCAGAATGTGGATATCTAAACCTGGCAAAAACATAGTGGTAGTTACTTTTTTCTATTGTAGTATGATAAACCAAAAAGCGATATATTCGTTATTTTACAATTTATTCTAACATTTTACAAAAATGTTACCAGACAAAAATTCATTTGATTCAAATTTGATAGTAAAAATAATGGAGATTTTTTAAAATCATATAAATTATCAAATTATTAATATTATAAATTCCAATTTGTATTTCATAAAAAGTTATGTTTAATAATATTAACATTCGTATATGAATTTTTGTAACTTTCTTTTAATTTTATAGAAAGAAAAATATATGAGAGAAAAATTGTTCTATTAATGTGTCTTTGCTATCTGAAATTCCAGTGTGTAGTGGCTAGAAGATTCGGTAAACGATTACAAGATGTTTAACCCCTGACTGTGGTTACGGACTAAGGTAGGAACAATGCGAACGATACAAACAGGAGAAACTGCTGGGAATGTTGCAAAATACGGTCGAATCGAATCTCAGCGCGACGAGGGTATGGAATTCTCGCGGACCGGCTACCGATATAACCGGTAACAATGGAAATGGACTCGCTGGGCATCGGTAGCCCCCACAAGTGGTCGGGCATTCCAACATCGAATCGCTGTTGGAGTTCGAAATGTGAAGGTACACGCATTGCGGAACGAAGACCACAAGTGCAGTTTCGCGCCCCGTTTCTCGTATGCATGCATACCGCACTGCCAACAGATCGGCTAATTTTCAACGACGATATGTTAAGACCCCCTACAATGTAATGGATTCAAATCCCTCCCCCCGAATACGATGTCCACCTTTCGGTCTTTTGGTTTCGAAATGTACCATTGTCGATCTTCAGCCTCTCGATGCTGCGATGCGGTTTCCAACTGCAGTACGAACAAGTCGACATCTTAAATTCTGATCCTGCCATCTTTCTAGTCACTTCAACAATTTGTTACAACTTAACCCTTTGGACCCGAAGCATTTTTTACTTTAATTAAAATGTATAAAGTGAAATGAACTAATATATATAGATGAGAATTGCTATTTGAATTTAACAGATTAATTTTAACAACTTTTATATTTGTAGAAATATAATAGTTTCAGTGATGTCTCCAATTTTTTAGAAACGTTAGTATACAATGCATTAAAATTATCCTCCAAACTTAATTTATTTGCTCTTTCTTTGAATCCTTCCTTCAAAGATTGAAATGTGTATTTATTCCTGACATCAGCTACAAAATGTAGATTAAGGCAGGCTACACATCAAAGACGTATACATTGTGCAAGACATAAAATGCGGCACATGTGTAGATATGTCTGCACATGATCACAGGATTTCAACCCCAGTTATATGTAGTTATGTTTTCATAAGAAAACGATTTCTGAAACTACAGTTAATAAGAAGTGAAAAGAACGTTGTTACTAAATCCATCTTTATTTGATCTATCACAATTCCAATTAATTAAATACACTATTTTGGTAGTAAATAGCAAAATTTCAAATAATGAAATAAACTTAAGAAAATAAAAATAAACGAAAATATAAGAATTGAACATCTATTTATTTACTGATAATTATAATTCAATCCTTTGCTTTTAATATTAATTTCAATTTTCTTCAGTTTAAACATTCATCAATTAGAAAAGCTTTTGTTGTTCTAATATTAAACGAACTTTTTTATTTTCTAACTTGCACTGTTACCAATTCTACTTCGATAAATACGTAATTAACAATAAAACCTTAATTATTAAGAATGCGATCAATTCATTTTTAAATTTAACCTTTCAGTTTGGTACGTTGTATTATTACTTTAATATCAACACTATCCACGGTTCATTTTATATTTTTTTTTATAATTATTTAATAATACAAGATTTCTTTTTTTTGGTCATTAATTTTTGTCAAACACTCAAGTATATGCGTCCATAGTACTCAAAGGGTTCATTATGTAGGAACGACAAAATATTTCCATGGATTGAACAAACTACGGCTTCAACAAGTTTCAGCGCAGAAAAGTTATTTAATTTTTACAAAACCCAAAAGTCCTGGGTGGAACCCAATTAACTCGCAGCTCCCGGGACAAACGCCCCGTTTGATAGGCGTTAAGGGCGATACTATGTGTAATAGTGACAGTAATTAATTACGATTAAGATTTCAGTTATTTTAACAATTTATTATAATTTCCCTTACCTAATCTTTTAGTTTAAATTTTTATTATGAGAGGTTCTTAACAGTACCATTAATAATTTTATTTTTCTTTGTTCCTGTTTTGTTTTAGAATTACGTATAAGTAAAGAAGTTTATTTTTTAGAAACTGAAGAATTTATGTTAGGATCATCTAAAAAATATAACTTTTTGTTGACTTTCTCAGCTAGTTTCCAACTGTGATCAACTTACCTCATTGTAGTTCAGTGTATTCAGTCAGTGGGGTACATTAAGGGTACTGAATGTATTCAGCCTACTTTTAATAAAAATAATATTTTGCATACTTCCTGTATCAAATTTTTCACTTTTTAAGTCGTCTAATTTTTAATATAGTGGTATAAAAATTACATTACGTTCATATGTAGTTCCAAAGATCGTATATTTTTCATTTGCTTCCCTCTAATGTTTGAACAATGACTTAATGCACTCTGGCGTTGGGGTTCAGAATTAGGATTATGTTGATTTTAAGTAGATTTTCGTGGCTGTAGATACACATATAAAAATTGTTATTCAGTATTTTAAAACCAAAAGTTCAACGGTCCTTACAATACAATCACTTCTAATATGGCAGTAAAACTACTTTTTTACAACCAAGTATGTAAAAAATGGCACAATCATCCCCAATCTATTCTCCTTCAGTATTTAGTAATTATTAAGCTATTTATTATTTTGGATTCCAAAAATTTTCGACTATTCTTTGTGCATTCTAAAAGAAGGGTCCCTATGATTTCCTTCAAATTATAATTTATCCCTAATTCAAAAAAATACAGGAAGAGAATTCGAAACGTGATAATTGGTACGAGTGTTAGATACTTCAAGGTGCAACAAAGGCTAATAATTAAAATATAGAAAGCTTAATTTTAATTATCTTCTTCAATTCATGAAATAATTGGATTAAAATCTAATTTTATTTTATTGCAATTACGAAATGCATCCGTTTTTAATACGTAATAAAAATGTATTAAATGTACTTTTAGAAAATCTGGTTTTTCGAGGCGTAAGTGATCATTTTCGGTATGTACACATTACCGAATTGCGCCAAATTTTTGTTCACTTTAAAATCGACCATTTGAATAAAACATAGTAGTTGATAACAAAGCTTCGACGAAACGGTTGCTCGTGAAAGGGTGGACACGTACACGTGTTCGTACGCCCAGGCAGAATGGTCGTGGAACATACGATCGAGATAAAGGAATGTCGTGAAAATCGTTGTATACCGTGGTTATTTTATTTGCTTCGAGTTATGTTTATACCACGTAATCGTACGGTAAGCAGGCGTGTTAACAAGCCCGCGCACGCGTGCATGAGCCCAGTGATAAACTTTCAGCATGCATTTCGTTGGGTAATAACTGTCCCTTAATTCATGTACATGTACAGTTAGTCGAAAAACTCTTCATACATAATATTGCAATTCATTTTACGTCGAATATAATAACATTTATATGTTGAAATGAACAACTTCTTAACTGAAAATGTACAAATAAAGGAAGCCGAAAGAATTTTATTATTTTTAACATGTTAACTACAACGTCGACCTAATATAACCGAATAATTGAAAAAATAAAAAGAAAAGTAGAAAAGAGACTAGCACTGCTAATGCACAGGATGAATCAATCCTTGATAATCCCTGGGTGCAAAACGAATACGATAAATATAAATATATATGATTTTATATATTTCTGCAATATATAAAATGTTAAACAGTGTGCGTGTGAATGGAGCGTAACAACATTATTTAGAGCGAATATATTACCAAAAAATAATTTGATGTTTTTAAATCAATAATAGATAATTCGATAGAGAATTACTACTTAATACTTCAGATTATACAGAACATAAGTATTGCATTATTAATTAAAAGCTTAATTGCTTTTAACTGTATGTTGCTTCTTCCAATCCACAATTATTCAGAATCATATAACACGCTAACTACATAAATGAAATGTAAAGATTTCAAATATTTATTATACTTTTTGCCTGAAACGTCTTCAGAAACCGGGTTTTTAATTTTTTTATCTACAGCGCACTTTACCAAAAAATCTGAAAAAAATTGAGGATATTAGTTATGTCTATACACAACTACTTTTAAAAAGAATAAATAGTCATTTGAAAACTTCTATATAAACTATGCATTTTTTCACCTTTTTTTCAGTTTTTGATTTTTTACACTTAGCATTTTCAATGAAAAAATCTGAAAAAATTCCCTAACATGCATTACCATGCCTCAAATATTATAGAATTTTTTCAGATTTTTTGCATGCAATTAAATAGGAGAAATAGGTAAAACTACGCTCCTGGTTGAGGTAGGGAGCTGAAACTTGGTGCATTATGTTTTCTTTTGATACGTTATCGAATGATGCATTGTCAGTCAAAATCGGTTCAAGGGCACTTTTGACCATTTTATCCTGTTATACCCTTTGAAAAACTTCTTGTATTTTTACTATTAAAGTGTTAACATTTCACGTGCCTTACTACACAAATTCAGTTCTACTGTGTAGTCAACGTGTTAATTAACACTTTGACTACCCCGTCACTCGTATGTACCACCCTGATTAATATCAATGTATTTCCAATTTTATTAAAAAATAAATCCCGTAAACAATTTTAAATTTTACAAAAGCTTATATTTCTCGAAAAATTTACAGTGATAATTATACCACTATTATTACGAAGCATTTATATGTAAGTCTTTAGGAATTCACTATCTACATATATTATCTAAGAATTCTTCTGCTTAACGGGTTTGAAATACTCGTATTAAGTGCTTGAAATTATGGGTGATAAAACTAATGGAATTTTATAAAAGTAACAGATAATAGTCATTCGATAAATCCTTTGCTTTTTCTATTTTTCCTTACATATTTTTTGTGTTAATAGGAATTGAAAGACTTTTCACGCTGTTTATTGGAAAACAAGAAAACAAGTTGTCACGTTTTATTTTTATGATTTTCCCTATTTGTGTCGAACTTGATCTGTTACCATTATAAGTATTAATAAAAAATAAGAAAACAAAAATAGGTGTAACTTAATTTAAACTTCATTATCGAATAAAAATAAAAGAAGTGCCAATAATCAGAGAATACCAATTATTGGGTCTGTTCCCCAAACCTATAGTTTTAAATAAAATCAAACTGTTGATTAATGCGACATGAGGTTAACACTTTACACTCGGAAATTTTGTCAAAAGTACTTAGTTACAAAGTAGTGAACAACATACCATCGTAGATAAGATAATACAGTGTTGGGAATAATTATTTTATTTAAATTTTATTGAAAGGAAACTTAAAAAAAAATTTAATTAGTTATATCTCCCCTAAAAATCACCTGCATTCTTTTCATGTCCCCTCTGAGGGGATACTTCTTTTCGCGCTAATTTTCGAAGCAGATCATCCGATCGTACTAATTTTCAGTCATTCAAATGTACTATTTTTTGCAGCGAAAAACGAAACGTGATATTTCTTGTGATAACGAAGATAAACGCGCTATTTTTCACACGAATAATGAAACGTGCTATTTTTTGCAACGTGCGTTGAATAAATGTTTGTTAAAAGTTCGTTTCGCATTGCTGTGCTTTATAAAATATTTTTTGAACGCTCGACACCTTTAGCGAAATACTTTCGAACTAACGTGAAACTGTTAAACGTGCTCGGATTCATTTCTATTCGGGTCGCAACAGTTATTTTGTGTTTAGTAAATTGTTGGCAGAAGTTAAATGCTAAACACGTGAACTACACGTTACGATGTTATCTTAATTACACAGCACATGCTTCTGAAGCGTGTTAAATGTTCAATAGGATAAATTGCTGGATCCTATGATGAGATCAAATAGGATATGATAATGGTAAGAAGTTAGATAAGAATAAAGAAACCAACTTAGTCTACCGTATTAGTTTTACTATTTTTTAATTCTATATAAATCGAAAGCTAAGAAGTTGCTAATATTTTTATTTATTTTTGCTGTTTTCGGTGTTTAAAGTTTCTAAAATAAAATAATAAATAATTGGTAAATCACTATTAGGAATTCTTTCGCTAAGTTAGAGTAATTGAAAATAATTGTGTTAGGTATTTGAAATTACAATGAACAAAAACAACAAAACATTGTAAAAATAATATACAAAATTTTTTACAAATAAAATCATTATCCTATAATGGATGTTAAAGCGTTAAACATGTATCAAATAATTCAAGTCAATATAATAATTCAAATTATTGTCTGTATATTAAGAACCGATTATATTAATTTGAATTAAATGAATTTGGAGGTATTGAAAGTTTCGTGGATAAATCAGGCGCTTGATCCACGTCCCATTTGAATATTCCGAAAGTAAATGAAGGATTTATAGATTGAAACGTCGACGAGTGTCAACCGAGAATAGAGACACGAGTGCAAGGGGTTAATTATCACGTTAGCGGTGAAATCTGGCTGCTGTTCAAACTGCAGACCTACAAGGTTCCGTGGATAGAGCCGACGGAGAACCGGTCGAAAAGTCAGAAAGGAGGGAAGATCCTCCGATTGTCCATTACACGATTCGTGTCTAGGACCCCGATTCCGTCACGAATGCCTCGAGATTCATGCCAGCCCCGCGCTTGTATCATGTAGCCGAAGGCCCTTAGAGAGCCCGTAGAGTGGAGAGTCGTTGATCAGAGGCGAGGTTATCTCTTGTCTCTTCCATGAGGCGGTCAAATGAAAGGCACCGACAATGTCCAGCAGCAGACCATACATCAACTCGCGGCTCGAGGAAATAAACGGTGCCCTGCTCGATCTTCTTCCTCTCCCCTATAAGGGGCTCTATATTCCTACTATCTTTCCGTTTGCTTTGCCTTCAAGTGTTATATGTACATACCACGGAACCGTTGATTTTATCTTCGCGTTCTTTCAAAAAATACATTCGAGCAAACACGTTTACAGATGTTTAAGAGAGCTGAAATTATATTGAAATAGATGGAAACTTTAATAACGTTGCTGGCTAGAATAGCGATCAAAAACGGAAAGAAGAACTTACGGTACTAAAATTTACTTAACGCTAAAACTGCCGACGTCCAATGTACATTTACTTTGAAATTGCAAATAAAGCAGATAACAAAATAAATAAAGAACGAAACATACGTTAGCATATACAATAATTCCATATCTTGAGAAAAGTCAATATACATTTCGACAAAAGCATCTTAAGGTATTTCGTAATTTAACATAATGAACTCATAGCAAGTAATTCTGACATATAATACTTGGTAGTTTTAGTGTTAAATATCATTATTACAGTGGATGTTTTAATTATTAGGGCAGGTGTACGAAAATTATATATTCTGTTCCCCTCAGGAATAATGTTAACCTTCTTTATTGGAATATCTTTACTTAATTCTTTTTTGCTACACTTTGGATACATTTTCATCATCTCCCTGTCATACTGCAATTAATCTGTCAATTAACTGTTGTTTGTTTGTATCATGTTTCTTTAAACATTTTTGTTTAATAATCTCCATGTATTTTCAAGTATATATCATCAACAAATATTACTATTTCGTTTAAAAATAATAAGAATATAAGATTAACTAAGTTTTCATTTAAGGATTCATTGATTTAATATGAAATCGTACATTTATTTCAAGTACCCTAATAATTTGAGCACCCATCATATAATATTATTTCAATTATATTATAATTTTAAAACATTCTGCTAATTAAGAAATAATAGGATTTATTTGAATTAAAGCAGGGATTCTCAGCCAATGAAATTTTAAGGGGAGAATCACGATTTTATCGTGCTGTATACTTATTACTAGTCAATTAGAATAAGTTTAGAAATATTTTTTATGTAAATAAAAAGTATTATTTAATCCTTTGTACATTCTTATAACTTTGAGAAAACATATCAATTTTTACTATGCACACGCTTTAATAAATAAGTATTACAAGATTAGAATTTCTTTGTGATTTAGAAGTGCAAGTAGTTCTAAAAGTACTTTACCGTGTATTTGTGCAAATATAGAAAATTTGGATTATAGAAGGTTAATGAAATATAAGAAAGTTAAACAGATAAATAAGTTAAAGAAGTGAAAAAGATAAATAAAATACTATTGAATTATTATTTTATCAATTTTTATGAAGTATCGTAATTGCTTATTTAAAATACAAAAAGTGTAAAAATTCTGAGTCTGGAATCGTAAAAGATAAAAACGTTTGTGAAGTACAGTGTCAAAGAATTATACAAGGTGGCCAAAGTTTTAACAACCAAACTCTGTTAGTATATTTGATGGCTCCAAATAGGCAGCAGGTGTTACATAAGTATTAGATGTTTAAAGCCTTATTAAAAAGTTATGATAGAAATACAAAATTCAAAGAAAACAGCAGGATTTTCGGTTATTGCGATGCAATGTAGAAATGTAACAATTGATAAATAATTAATCAATTTTTCATATTAAATTCACTACACGAATGTCTTCTTCGATACATTTTTCCTTAGACACCATTTACTTTTGCATTTTTATCATAATTTTTTAATGTAGCTTTAGATAACCTATATTAATATAACATTTTTTATTCATCTAGAGTCATAGAATGTGCTAACAGTTTGGCTGTTAAAAATTAAAGAATTTAGTAATTTAACAATTATAATTAACCCTTTAACCTATAACTTTTCCAAAGGGTGCGTCAGTTAGAGCTAAATATGTATTGCTTCAATGTTAAAACAACTGAAGAAAATCGAAATATTATATATATTTCACACTTAAAAAGCCTTGACTGTACAAACTGCAATTAGAATGAAATTTAAAATAAAGTTTTAATCAAAATATAAAGAATAGAGGTCTCATTAGAAAAAGGGGGTGCATCACGAGTGTGACACGTGTAATAATGCATTTCTGGGAATGTAACAACGCATTGCAGTGTTGAGGAAAGTAACTTGTGTATAAAATGAATTTATATAATCAATTGAAGTTATTTTGGTGGAAGATATGCACGAAGCATATTGATTCTTATCGGAAGTAATAAATATCTAATGATTCGAAGAGACGCAAAAATACTTAGATTCGGCCAATCAATTATTTCGAGACTGTTAGAAGAATTTGATGCGATCAGCAGAACCGATATAATGAATAAAATATACGAACCTTTTTGCATTATCCCGATATTTGAAATACAGAATCCCGTGCCGGGGCACACACGATAAAACCCCCTAAAATAAAGTAGCTATCTGCCAGCCAGATAAACCGGTAATATGTTTCTGGAGTAAACGGTCGGATCCCGATAAATACAAGTTATGCGCTTACGTGCAATGTCTTTTCGGTCGACTGATAAATTAAAGCATCCCTCCCTCTCTATCCCTTTCGTTTCTTTTCTACCCGCCACGTACGAAAGCCCGGAGACCGTGAACGGGGTGTTAGTATGATTATAATTTATTCTTGATTAGCATTAATCCTAGTCCCCTCTCTCTCTTCCCCTTTTTCCTCTCTCTCTCTCTCTCTCTCGCAACATTAGCGTCTTTCAGTTTTTATTGGGCCATTGGCCCGGCAATAATTTACGCTTATGATTGTAATGTCGACAGATTTATTGATGGTTGGCACGAAAATCTGAAAGGTGAAATAGAATGGTACATAAATTCAATTAAAACCGGCGTGAATGTACGTATCTTGTTGGGAAGAATTCTCTTAGAAAGTATAGAACATCGTCGACAAAACATTGTGCCGTTCTTTTTTTTTTTCTCATATAACAATTGAGGTTGTGTCACTTAACTTGTACAATACAAGACCTTGCGATTGTAAATTACTTTTAAAGTGTGATGAGATATTAATTGTGAAATTTAACCTCGCATCAAAGATTTCTTTCAAGTTTCTTCATTTATCAATAGATTTCGTGAACCAATGAGCGATTTTAAGTAGTGTGTTCTATACTATCACTCACTTTATTACATTTTACTTCTATTTTGTTTTTTGGATACTGTACTTTTTTAAATTACATTTTTAGATAACCAACTGCTTTTATCAACCGACTGAACGTAATTATATACTAAGCTAGTTTATTTTTAAATAAAACACTTTGTATAAATATATTTTGTCTTTATTTATGATTTGGTTCAATCTTGAAAAACACTGCGTGTTCAACCGAGGTACAGTTATAAAAATGTACAGTGTTATGGAAAGAAGGGTTCAGAACTCTCAGAATACACAGTATTTGCTAAATAAGGGGAAAACGTTCAGCCAATAAGGGACGAAGTTAATATTTTCAGAGTTATAAACAACTTTTCTGTTCGGTTAAGGTAATTTTATTCTCCAATTTCGTAAACATAACTTTAAAAATATCAATTTTTTAATCGAAGTATATTAGAATTATTTTTTATTTAGCGATTCTTATTAACCCTAAAAAATTTTAATTCTTTTATTTATCATCTCATGTATTCAATTATCAGACTCACAACAATATTATACAAAATCGGGAAACAATTTTATTTACTTATATTACAATTTGTTTCTATCTTCTGTTAAAATGTGTTTATTCGATTAGAAATTTGATATCGAAACATCTAAGTTTAAGTAAAATGATTCTATAAATCAAATTGTGCTAGTTTTTACCGAATAAAATATCTTTACGTGATAAATAAACCGCGATGTTTCGAGTAATTACCATTATATAATTGTTATAAATGTTTTTCAACGGGTTGAGCAACGTTATCTGCAAAGAAACCAAATATTAATTGCGGTTTTAAAAAAAAGCATCAATTTCACTACGTTAAGCTGTCATCGGAGTTGATTAATGAATTTACTGTTGTTACCGAATGCTGATGGATGAAAAAGATATCGTTTCTAGATATAAATAATGAATGAACTTATTTATTACATGCTTAATGCTTGTGAAAAAAAATTCGCTGGTAAATACGGCCATTTGTGTCAAACCGCGCGACACGTTGAAATTTATTATATTTTACAGTGACAGTCCACAGTGAAAATTTTCTAGCCGCGGAATATTTTTCACTTTTTTTTATCGAAAGCATAAACGGTAAATCAAGATAAATGCAATTACTTCCTGAACTCAAACTATGCAAAAAATGACTCGTTTTTCAAAGTAAAAACAGTAATGCATCAATATTTGCTGAAGAATCGTGATATTCGCTAGTTACATAAAGATCTAGTCGAAAATTAAAAAAAAAAAATTATTTGAAAATTTAAAAAATTGCTCGTTAAATATACGAACGATTTTTCTTATGTATACAAACAATGTTGTTTGATAAAGGACCGGTTATTTTTATATCTCGTGATAATTTATTTGCTGTAACGGTTAGTCAATTAGACAATTCTGTGCGCTTGATTCGTTTGAAAACTTCAAGAGATATTTGAAACGGGTTGTCGCTCGAAACGAAACAAGATTTCCAACGCGAGACGTTCATCAATTATCGTGGTATTACGTAAATTACAACGCATAAATTTTCATCAATGCGATTCGTGACCTGCTATTTTCTTGACAGGTTAAAGTTTGTCAGTTTCATGGCGTTAATCGAAACACAAGCGTACAAGTCCCGTAAGTGTGCTGCTTTCCAACAGAGATACGGATATTCCGCGTATATCTGAACCGAAGGTGAAATGACATTAGCTGCTGTTATCCATTCAAACAAAATGTCAAAGTGCCAAATGATAATGCGGGGAAGATAAATCAAGCATGCTGAAAAGATGACGGTGATAAATGTAAACCCGTCTGTCAGTCGGCCCCGGAGATAGTTACCGAGATACACGACGAGTCGTGACTGATGGCGATGTCGTGAGATGTGGTATCATAATAATTCATAAAGGCCGAGGCCAGAGGCTTAATCGTTGATTAATGAAAGGACAGACTTGTCCCGATCTCCTTCTTCCTTTTTCTCGTTCCACTGTTCCTTCTTGTTCTTTTTCTACCGCTTCGCCGCTGCTGCTGTTTCATCTTCTTCTTCTTCTTCTTCTTCTTCTTCTTCTCCTTCTTCTTCTCCGCCGTCCTTTCACTCTTCTCGTTCTTTTTCTTCTTTAGCGACGGTGCTGCCGCCTGATGTATGTATATGTACCAACCGAGCGAGACGAGTAATCCGACATGTGTTCGTTTGGGCGATAGAACCAATTAATGTTGCGGCGGCCACGTTGTCCCGTCGAGTCCATAACTCACCGGGCAACCTCCTTCCACGAGAGATCCTCCAATACGGCTTTGAATCTACGCTGGACACACGCAAGTGTTCGAACGACCAATACGTTCACGGCTAAAATATTAAGTCATTTCATAGTTGATGCCGTTTTCTACCAGTCAATCAACAGGGATGAAAGAATTAATCCTTATCGGATGAAAGTCACCGCTGCGCCGATGTCATATTCCTATGGCATAAGACGAAAGTCACTCGAACAATGTAAATACTGAATAACACGTGTGACGCACCTTATGGTCCCAAAACTGACTCGTATTGTTAGCACAATTGAATTTTTAGTATAATTACAACTATAACTGAGATGGTAAACTATCACTAAATATAAATTATGTATAACGTTAAAATTTTCCTTATTCATTTTAATTTGGTCCGATGCAAATGTGGAAAAAATGATATGGCCAGGGGTTAAGTTTTTGCTGTCATCGCTATTCCTTCACTTATGTATGAAACATTGGTATCATAATTACAAACAATAGCATTTAGAAGTTGTTTATTACTATCAAATAGAGATTTTATTATGAATCCATTTTTGTTAATATACTTGAATTACAGTAAAATGACAGACTTGTATCGGTTATCTAATATAAATATTCAAAATGATCAGTATTAAAATCAATATTAATTCCTACTTTTTTTAGTGTTATTTTTATGTTTGGTATTAATATTCAAGAGGTGTATATATTTTATTAAGACATTATGTAGTAATTTTCTATTTTCTATTTATTAATTTTAATGCTGAGTTTTTAACCCTTTGACTGCACGGTATTTTGACAAATGCCCTCCCCAAAAAAAGGAAAGTTCTCCAAATCATTGAATTATCAAAATTAATTGTTAATTGAAATCTTAAAATAAAAAATATCAAAATTTCAAAATTCTACAATTTCAGTTCTAAAGGTACAATTAGTACCTTTAGAAATTTCAAAATTCTAAAGCATAAAAATGAAAAAATTCTCTTTTTAAATGTGTTTACCGGCAGAACTAATGTAACAACCGGAAATGGAGGGTAGCTGACACGATTTTGAACAATCAATTCCTTTGCAAAAATGTCGGATGCGGCTTCGTTTTTGAGTTATTAAGGAAAAACACTGACCAATCAGAGCGCGCGTAGAGCGCGTGCTCAGTAGCATGAGTGTAGCTTCAAGCCGAGGCGTTCGGAGTAGGTCGTGATCAAGTACAAGTAATATCAAAAGTAGAAATTTAATAATTATCAGAATGACATGAAATTAATCGTACCTCCATAATAAATATAATAACCGAATTACTCGATATCCCGGCAGAATAAATAAATCAAAATTGTGTAATATCTTTTGTTATTAGATAGGAGGAAAGCTTTCAAAATTACCCACGTTAACCACTAAAAAGTGGAGACAAAATTTAAATTGGACTCACTCATTTACTTATAAGTTGACTTGCTTGGATGACAATTGGCTGCAGTTAGTAGGTCATCGTACCAATCCTAGCCCTTGGCGAGCAGCCCCTGCAGCGTGGAAAAGCTGATGGAACTCACTGCACTTAACATATTTTTTCGCTACACGGTCACTGTCACTTTTAATAAAGTCCTTCAAACCACTGAATAGGGAAAATAGAGAAGGATGGAAAGATCGATCGATCGATATATCGAACGTGCAGCTTGAACGGTAAAATTGTGTTGGCCCCTAAAGAAGAGCAAATTAGTATCCGCGTATTAGTACGGTTGGACCGACGATCGGCTGACACTTAAATGAAATAGAGATCCGGCATTTTTGCAAAGGAAATTGTTGTTCAAAACCGTCTTAGCTACTCTCCATTTCCGGTTCTTACACTAGTTCTGGGACACCCTGCCTTTCGCACATACTAGTAAACAAGCGAGAACGTAGATATTAATAGGCAAATGAGGGAGTGTATACATATACGGCTTTCGTAGTCAAAGAGTTAAAGATGTTATCCTCGTTTTTAATCTTGAATAATCGAGAGTCTATTGTATGCTTATGTACTTCAACGCGTCTTCAAGCCATTCATATTAACCCTTCCGCTATGGTGGAATTCAATGCAAAACGCATTCTGCACGTAGTAAAATTACAGTCATGATTCCCGTTTTTTCTTTATAAACACTCCTTCGGAGACACTTTAGATCTTTGGCGAAATTTTACTTTCCTCCGAATTTTTATTTCTGCCGTTAAAAGCTTTGAATATTTATCATAACAAACAACTGAATAACATGCTAGATACTTTGATAAGTACCTCAGCATTTTTTCATATTTTTTGAAAGTTTAAAACATTAAGGAAGTGAAACCAGATGATGCAATAATTATTTATCGTGAAAGGAAAAGGTAAAAATTGCACTTATAGAATTTAAAGAGTTATTGAACGACTTTTGTTGAGAACAGAAAGATGACAAATAAATGAGTGCCACTATAGATTTTTATGTGTCGAATATTATTTTGTAACCCATTTTAAGCTCATACCTAATTTTTAAGAACTTTGATTTTGAAAAGAAACAATTAGAAATTTTCGATTTTGAAAATGTCTTGTGCTTGAATAATAATAGTCATTTGACTTCTTCTAACAGCAAAGTACGAACTTTCTCAAATAAAGTTACATTAAAAACGTTTAAATGTGTTTAAACACAATCAAGGCGAAAATAACATTTGAAAACGTATTAAGTTTTGCAAATATTTTTCATACACTTTTTCTTTTTTCCATACACTCTATGCGTGGTTGTAGCTATACATGGCGGTTCATAACTTGTGGTATAATTATCACAGATGCAAGTCGATTTTGTGAGGAAATATTAATTGCAATTGTGAAATAAAATTTTTTCTTACGAAACTTCGTTTTTCAGAAACTAGATTTAAAATTTTATCCAATTGTATATTTAATTACGATTCGACTCAGAAGGATTTGTAATGTATATTTTTAATTGTGTTCATGCATATTAGTTTATGTAACAAAAGATACATAATAAAACAAGTTATTCACTAACGATCATTTTTATTACTTTAAAAATTGCTGAAAATATTTTCCACCCTGTGAAGCACGTACTTAGTTGCATTTTTATTATAAAAATACCATGAATATTATCCACTGTAGTTTAATGCTATTGTTTTAATTGCAAAAGCAATCTTTTCTCATAATTAAATAATAATTACGTAATAAATTTGAATAATTTTAATAATCTTCTCATATTTAATACTTTTAATAATTTTCTCATAATTAAGTAATAAGACCTTGCAAATAAAAGCCATAAAGGATTTAACTTAGGAAATCAGGTTGGCCAAGCTATTATTTCGATTGGTAAAACTTGTAAATCATCGTTCTCGAAAACAAAGTCTAATACGAAAACATTTTTTTTCGCAGGATCACCCTAGACCCAATTGCCCCACCAATTACGGGCCACCTTGTATAAAAGAATTGCGGTAAAGTGCGATTACGGCTTTATCGGCTACGCATCAACGCATGTATTTACCGCCATCTGAAGTTATTTTCAACCAACTTACACATGCATGTTAAGTTCACTTAACTTTGAACGCGTTTGAAATTAATATTAAGTTGTACCTCATAAAATTATAATGTATCCTCGCGGTACCAGCTGACGACTGTCCTGAACAATTCGTTTTCCCTACAAGCGGAAACCGTAGAGAGACCAATTAGTCAACGATCTTCTTGAATTTTTTCCAGAAGAATATAATTATTATTATATCTACTTCTCTTTCTGTTAGTTGTGTTGTACATTTAGCTATAACAATTAATTTTTGTAAATAGAATATTTAGGAGCAAGTTTCAGATTCATCTCTTGCTACAAACGTTGTTGTAGCACGGGATTGTAAATACTATGTTAATAAACTTTACCTGAGTACAAAAACAGAATCAGTTTTTTAAAGTATATAAATAAATACTGTTTTTCAAACAATTAATTTTAACGGAAACTGCAGCTCTCTAAGTAAATATTTCTGTTTTCAAACAGAAAATGTTGTAACCTTTAAAAAAGAGGGAATTATAAATTTTAAAAATTCGCTATGTTAAAAATAGGATTTATTCTTAACAAACTAAAACGAAACGGTGTTGGCAACCAATAACTTGCGAGCGATATATGTCAAACTTGTTTCTGTAACTAGATTGGATGATGAACGTACAAGAATGATTTATTTTAATTAAATAAATATCAAAGCCAATGGAAAAAAATACAGATACAATAACTGTTACTCTTTTTCCTAAAGCAATTCAGAAGGATCATTGACTTTCGATTTTCCTAAGTGTATTTCCTAACTACCAACGTTCAGTGAACCCTTATTTCTAAATTGGAGATAGAATAACAAACAAACTTAATAACGGATGAAATGTAAATTATTATATAGAATAAGTGTTTATCTTGATAAAAGCCAGTTTATATTTCGACGAAAACATTTCAATAAATTTTGTAATGTAAAATAAAACGCCTGCAGCAAGTCATTTTGACCCAGTTAGTAATTCTAGTATTAATTCTACTTATCTGCTAATATCAATTATGTATAGTTCGATCAAACGGAATTTAGTTCTTCTGAAAGTGCAATATTTTTACTTTTATTTATAGCGACAGCAATTTCGTACGATGTAATTTAATACGGATTAAGGTCGTACGTATGCAAAGGTTTCTTAATTGTTTCTAACGGTATAAGGTAACATGTTATTCGCAATGTGATATTAATAACAAGATTCTTAAACGGTAAACGTATTAATAGCGATACAGATTTCTAAATATACGAATAGTGAAGGGAAATGCGCTTTTTGCAAATTATTTACAACTTATAAAACACGTATCACAGGTGTACAATAATTACACGTGCTTGTGCTAATCATAAATTCCATCTTTTTTCTCCTCTTATGTATAACGAAATGATCGCGAAAGCAGATAAACGAATTCGACGATATTTTATCCAATAACGAGATTTCTTAATTAACGGAATACTGCGATAATTGGAATTAATTGAATGATGCTTTTGCAGAGGTAACTGTATCCGAGTCCCGTTTCAAAGAAATGCCGCTACCCATTATACGAGTAATTATAATACCAGATGCAATACACTATGCACATTGTTTCCTATTTATTAACGCTTAAATAACTTGCTTAGCATTCCTTGACTGGAGGTTTAAGAATTTTTCTCTCGTTTAATACCCTTTATATATGTATCTCGTATCAGCGCGAATTGATTTAATTAAATACCCCTGCCCGTTACTCTTAGCTGGTGATTTAGAACTGGAATTAATTTTTTTTATTCCGTATCAGAATTCGAAGAATCAGTATATCTATCAAGAAGCTGGAAACGAGACTAACAGAATGTATATCTTTTATTCATATCTGATACCATGCGCTATATAACATGTAGTATATGCGTTTGAAGTGACGTTAGAAAGATAGGACATTTAGATTTGATATGTTTTACGTTGCAACATCGTTCAAAAAATATGTTTATTTGATTAGATTAAAAGGAGTTAACCAGTTTCTTCCATAACTATAATATGCTAAAAATGTATTATTTTGTAAAAAATATTGAACAGATAAGTAGCAATAACACATTCGTTGAATATTCATAATAATAATGAAATAACGTAAAGATCAGTAGGAAAACGGTGTATTATCATCTCATGCTTGAATAAGAGGAGTATACTTAATTTTTTATTTTAAAATATCTTTGAGATTAAATTTAAAACAATGTTCAGATACTTTCAGTAATTAATACACCTAAAACTTTCGTGTTTTAATATCTCTATTAACAATGAATTTTTATACTTATGCATGTATTCCTTTCTAAATATCTACTCGTACAATATAATAATAAAATTTAATCTCTTAATTTTGAATAGAAAATACTTAGTTGTAAATAATACGAGTAAGATAGCACCGTAAATAAGATAATGCAGCATCAGGAATAATTACCCTATTTAAATAATACCTATCTGGAATGGAATGTAGGAAAAGAAGCAAATGAATTAAATTTCTCTCAAATGATACCTGCGTTGCTTTCGTATCCTCTCAGAGGAGTTAAATAAAACATAAACGAATTGGATGCAATTTTCAGTTTCTGAAGGGTATAAGAATATTATTATTATTCTTTATAAAATAATGAAAAAAGACAATAAGATGGTGTATATTATTGAATAAGTTATCGCACAAAAGTTCATCATCCCTCAGAAAATCACAATACGTACTTGCTACTTTGCTATTCTCTGGTTTCTGGAAGAGGCAACAAACCCACGTACCTATTCGCCGTAGATTCGACGACACATATCGTTCCTGAAATCTTCGACCCGTAACTCCGTTCTTTCATTACGGATGTACGAACAACGACAGGGATTCACCTAGATTCCATATCGTGGATCGAGATTTATTGCTAGCTAATCGCATGTTTACGTGTCCATGCTACCGAAACAATTCTGGTATTCCCTGCTCTGACTGATGAGGACGTAACAAGAATTTATGAGCAACGTCCACGATTAAACTGTATTGTAGGTGCTCTGTCTTAAACTTCTCGGGCAAATCTCTTTCCATTGTACTTTTCAACAAATAAAATTCCAAACAAATGCAAGGTATAGAATAAATCATGGTAATGTATACCGCACGCCCTACTTTTACCGCGGATATTGAAACTGAGTTATTCCATGATGTGAACAAGAGTGCATCTGTTGGAAATAAATTTCTTTAATTTATTTGATTGAGCTGCGTATAGGGTGAGCCGACTGTTAAACGTTTACAATCCTGAAGCCATGAAAACATATTTGGGAAAAGGTGTTTGGTTCTGCAGAAGTCATCGAACAGCAAATAAAACTTGCCCTCGTGTGAAGATGATTGAAATGTATCTTTATCTTTCTATTTTTATTAGGGTCAATGTCAAAGGAATTGAACAATTCTTGAGACATTTCAAATTTTGTTAAATAAATTCTCTACTTTAAAATTTTAAATATTATATCTTGTGGATCGTCAAGCTTTTTAACGATGCATCTTACTTTGTGCACATAACACGCTTTAATCTTCCAATTTGTTTGCATTTGCTAAACAAGACGATAGAGCAGAGCTTTTCTCTCGCAGATTTTCATTCGCGGCTCAAATGCAAAATTCTATACTTACATTATGGGTTAGAAAACGATTTGAACTTTCAAAGTATCGGTACATACCTAAGGATGTAGATAGGGAGATTACGGGGGGAGGGGGATAGAAGGTTGGGGAGAGAGTAAAACGCAGGGCTGCGTGCCTGCCAGTAATCACGCGTCGGGATAAAGTTATTCCGGGGCATAAATAACCGACATGTCTGGAATAAGGCATTAATTTATGTTATTTATCGCCCATTACGCAGCAAAGAAACATTCGCATGGGAAATAATGTATCATTCTCAACACGCGTCTGCGGTGAACTCGGGGAATCGAGAATGATTCAGAATGCCAACGAACGGACAAACAGCTATATATGTATATATATATATATATATGTGTATATTGTGTATGTATGTATGTATGTATATTTACCGATACATGAAAATACTCGACTAGCCGTAAGTACATCGTACACTAAAATTGACATACTTTTTATTTTGTACTGTTGAGACATTCTTCTAGCAAGAATCTCAAATTAATTCAGGTAAAATTAATGGCATGTACACATCAGGTTGTTACAGTATACAAAATTGCCGCTTTACATGGAAGACTATCAACTATCATTTGAATAAGAACTCAATATATGTATGTATAAGTCAAATATGTTCGACGAGTCATAAATTTTAAAACTATAAATTGTTCAAAATTGTACATTTTGGGTATGGGTATTTGTAGCTTTCGATTTAATTTGTTGAATTAATTCATTAGCTCTACTTTCTCTACATATTGAATTGAATTACCCATAGCTTTTGTTGCGAAATGTCGTGAACAAACTTGTCAAGGAACATTACAAGGATTTCACTCTGATTTATTGTTTTGTGTAACTAACAATCGGTCTTTCTGTAGGAAGAATACTAACGCAAGTTTGTATAGTCATCTTTGTCAATGTTCAGCTTTAAATTAATTTCGCATAAATGCTATTTTGGTGTATTAATAAATCGCACCGAACTTTTATATTTCTTTCATTTAATCCTTAAATATCAAAGTACAATAAAATTTTATAAATACATTATTAATAAATTATTCCAAAAAACTCACTTCTATTAACATCATCAAAGAAAAATGTCATTATTATCGTTGCTAATAAAATTATAAAATCATATGTGTGATTATGAAGTTTACCAAATGATTAGAAAATTTGCAAACAAGAAAGAAATGTATACCACCAAAGAATGTCCTGCTTTTTCTTACCTTTCCGTGTCACGGTAATACTTTGCTGAATATAAATTACTACTAGGGCAGCTTTAAAGAGAATACAGTTTCGTGTAAATCGTGGAAGGGTTATGAAATTCAATTTAGCATGCGATGTCATAGAATTGCAGCACGTAAAATGCAAATAAATCAGCCTCGCGAGAGAGGCTGTACTTACGTTTCAGAACGTGTTCCCGATAAATCTCGAGTCGTTCGATCTCGCAGTCACTAATCTAACTAAACATAGAATGTGACTGTATAATAAGCCATTACCTTGATTATAAATTGTACATCTGAATAGTGATATAGTTCCGAAGTTCTGATAAACGAGTCCTCATACGATTAATGGGATGTCTGATGTTGTAACGTTCTCTGCCAATTACATATTATTTATATTGCGTTTATAATTAAATACTTTAAGTCGCTATGGATACATAATGCAAAAAACGAGTCAAAGATTAAAGGACATCCATTACTGAAATTTATTCATAACATATCGCAGTAAAATGATAATGTTTCTGTTAAATGGCACAAGTTATTATAGAGACTTTTTATTAGATTCTTTCGAAGTGTTTTGTTTGATTATTCTGATTTTAATATTTTTAGATTATTGAGCAAATTTTTTTTAGTAGCGAAAATATTCTAATTTAATCATTCAGCTTCAGAGTCAAGATTTTATATAAATAAAACGCTATAAAAGCAATAAAGTTACCATTATGCTATTCTTGTTTTACGACTGTGCAGCAAACAGAAGATGGAAGTTGAACTTGAATACTGTTGACAATGAATCATCATCAAACACGTAAATTCCAGTTGGTCATTTAAGTTATTATTAAATAACCTTTTGAAGCAGTTTAATTTTATTGATTATAAATTTCTTGATCTTTTGACTACTTCAAACAGTCTCACTTGTAATTTTTAAGTAAAGAAAGGGGGACGTACTGAAGATACCAGAATTTTAAATATTTTGCTTTATACATTAGAACTTTTATTATGAAATTGCTTAATGAATAAGAAATTATTATCGAAAAACGACAGGATATCCCAAACGAGAAAGACTTATAATAAATGTAGATGTTTACGTTTCCTTGCGCCTTTTGATTTTCTCTTCAAATTAAATGGTCTTAATTTAATGGTCAGGGACAGTTCAGAAATGAATTGAAGAAGATTGACAAAACATGGCATAAAATTGTAAAAGCTTGCTTGAACGGTACTAGGTGAAAACTTCGCGTTCTTTGCACGAAATTTTTCGTGGTCAACCTCAATACGAAGGTATCTTCCCGAGCTCGATTTATAGTTTTATACCTGCGGTGGAGAGAAGAAGAGATAGCTAATAGACAAGATTTACTACGGCACGCCCGTCTCAATTGCGGAACAAATTTATCTTCTCTGTGGTCAGCAGCCTTCCCACCGTTTCCTAGCTTCAATCTTGGTTCCGCCGCTCGTGAAATATTGGCTTACCCCTGGACTCGAAAGTTACTTGACAAACGAATCGATGTACGGTTGAAGGAAGAGAAAAAGAGGGACCGTCCCTATGGGATTGCCCCTGCCTGTAAACTTTCTTTCCCATTTCAAGATCTCGTGGAAAAACCTCTCACTTTCTCTTCGCAATTTTATTCACACGAAGAAAACGTTCGTATGCAAATTGTTCCATCGATATTCATGTATTCATATAGTTTTCTGAAAACGGTTCAAATCGATCGTTTAACCCCTTTATTGCAAATAATGCAGATATATAAATATTTCGACATTGGCAAAAATAGTAGTTTGTATCGAGAATCCCTGATGGGGTTATGTCCTTCATTTCTTTACATCTTTTTTGTATTTTATTACCCATACGTTCCTACCAGGAGCCATACTAAACTTTGAATACGTAAAATAAATACTGAGTTTCTAAGTTTGTAATTATTCCCTTTAATTTATTATTATACAGATTCTTTTTCTTGTTCACCCATTCTTCTTTTTCTCTTAAATGAAATACATTTCACGATAGACACCCTGTTCCTTCTGGAGGAGAATTTAAAATGATATATAGGATTCGTATTCATTAAAAGATGCTGGTCCTTCACATTCATCTTCAAGGTTCAATCTAACTTCATCTATTTCTATTTATTTATCCATCCACCTATTTGCATATATATTTATATTCGACTATTTAAGTTTTGTTCCCCATCCTCCATGTCCTCTTCTAACAAGCCCAAATAACTTTTATACATCCAACGGGAGTGAACTATAAAACAGAATAAATTGAAATCAGAAAATGTATATCTTTTCTACAGTTAGACTTCAAAAATCTGCTGGACGATGCTTATGTGAACAAGATGTTATTTATGAACTTCACAGTCCTTATAGCCTTGGTGGTAATGGGTTGAATTTTGATGTTAATTGGTCGATCTCGTTCATTATATGCCAATTAGGTCTTGATCATAAAATACGAAGTTTCAAAGAATTCACTGAAAAATATAGAATCTCTAATTTCTTAAGTTATTGCAATTCTCTAGACTAATGATATGGATTCAATGAATATATTATAGTTAGAAAAAACTACGCCTTTAAATGAAAAAAATTGAATTATAAGGTTAAACGTTCATTTACTTACAAAATGGATTTAATTTTATTTTTGTGACCGAGCTGTGGAGAGATAAATAACGGTTGTGTTTTATTTTGTATTGCACGTAAGATCTAATTGACAGAATGTATCACAAGTCACGTGTAAATTCTGCACGGTAAAGTGAAAATACCGTGACGTCAAGTTTTCCCTCGTGAGGGAATTCGTTTGGCAACGTTGCGCCGCTCAAAGTTCGCAGTGTAGCTTTATATACTTATTTCAAATAAATACTTATATTACTTTTTTACATTTTTGCTCATCATATAAAATATTTTATCACTGGATTGCTTTTGACAAATTATACTGCACATGTATTTCTCATTTGAAATAATATTTATACTAAACAAAAATCTCTTTATTTAGTAGCAATTTTGAAGATATATTCTATATTTATATATTCTATATTTCAATATATTCTATCCAATGATCTCGTCAAGCCTCATTCACCCCTGGTCGTTCTAGGGTCAGTACATCAGCAAATTAGCGGGTTTGTTTAATTTCCTATAAAGCCGATCGAAGATTCAACGATTCCCGATTTGGTTGGCCGAAAGGACACTCTAGCGATCGGAATGGCACAGAATTAACGACTCTGCTTGACGCTAATGCGCGGCTACGAGGTTTCGCCAATCAGTCGCGAGGACACACGTGTCGTGACTCAGGAATGATAACCGATGATTTATCCGTGACAGGTTGCAGGTACCGCGGATAGATTATCGTTCTGATTGCAAAGTATGAAATAATTAGGGAGCGGACCGTCGACCATCCATCATTGGGCAACGATGGCCGCTTGTCAGGCGGCGTTCATTTATCATACTCGCTCAGCTATCACCCTCTTCCTATTCCCATCGCGTCGGCGATGTTCCATTGTTCGTATATCGGACGTAACTGTCCGTTACTGCTAATTACCTCCTGCTCCTGCGAAAGATTACGCAGTCAAGGCATCGAACGTATTAATGTCTGCCTGCCTTTTACGCGTACACACGCAAAATAATAACGTAAAATCTATCATATAAGGGAATATCCTGGACATCTTAATTATTGGGTTGTAACATAAGTGCGTGAAGGTTTCTTTTTTTATTATAAGACCATTTTTCGCTATACGATTATAATTTATAGTATTGCGATATCTCAAGTTAAAATGATAAATTTCCAAGTTAAGCTTATTAACATTAAGTTAAGTTGAGTTCACAAAAATGATTAAAAAAAGCTTATTTTATAATTTAGATTAGAAAGGGTTAAAAGAAATGCAGTTCCAAATTTCTTATTCGCTAAGAACTTATGTTGCAACCTAATATTTTACAGAAAAAATGTTCAAGGTGGACAATTTTTTAATTTTCACGAGTAAACATATTTTCCATAGAGATGACTTAAAAGTATTCATATAAATTATAAAAGCTTATGCACAAATTATAGATGTTGTTTTTGCATAAAGCATAATCCTTGTAAATGAACAATAAAATGAAAAGTTTTTATCATTGTATTAAGATATTATTAAAAGATCATTCTTTTCACCAAAACACGTTGATAAATATTTTGTATTAATTTAATACTTGAATAAGGAATGGCACAACAGTGATACGCTATATTCTCAACAAAATTTGTATAATAAACCTTTAAATTTATTATTAGATATTTTACCTTGTTCTACTATACTGTATAATACTGTATAGTACATAATAATTACAAGGAAAATTTATATTTTTGTTGCATTGGCACTTGTCCTAAGTCACATGGAGGCTTTGCACCTACAGACTTTCTGTTCTATGAAAATTAAACAAATTAAGTATAATAGTGAAGATATCAAGTTTTCAAATTATTGCAAATTTAAAAATATCGTTTTCAAAAAAATAAGAATTTTAAAGACCGTAAATTCAAATTTTATCATCACATTTTATAGTAAACCACATATATAATTTGAGCTTGTTTATTGTTACAATTCCAATAGTACCTGAAAGCAAGGTATCATTACATTAAACGTTTTTTATTATTGCCCTAGATCCAGAATTAATAATAATCGAGGGTTTATCGATTGGTTTTCAGTTGAGAATCAATAGCATTAAAAGGTCTTAAAGTGTTAAGTATAAACGGAATGGTGCTTTAAATTGCTTTCTGTATGATCTTCCAATAAAGGTTACGCTTTAGTAACTTTATTTGCAAATATTGTGAGTATGCTATTGTGAAACAGGCTGTACGTACTTACACGAGTTGGCTTCGAGAGAGCAATGACTCCATTAAGCGTGTTTACTCGGCCAAAGATCTCGCCTATCAGTCAACCGTGCGGTGTATGGATGCTGTCGTGTACGCTTTGTCGCACGGGAATGCATTTCGTCAATAATCTACCGTGTAGTTAACTTGTCACGCGGGGAATTGCTTGTCTGCTTGATACAAATCGAATTTCAACGTTCAGACTCTATTTCAAACAATTTTAAATAATGGCTCTGAAATAAAACCTATAAAACACGCTGTCGTATTCTATCGGTGGAACTTCAAAATATGGAAAATTGATAATTACAAAAATTCATTTACCGATGATATTATCATTGAATGCTTTTATTTCACGAAAACGTAGCTGGTGTCGGTAAATTTTCGAATTAGAAAGCATATTGGCAGACACGTTCCACGTGTTCGATTTTAAGATGTTCCATGGCGTTATAGAAGCCCAAGAATAGAAAGCCCATGGTGTATTTACTGCCAGCATAAACTCCATTGTTGTCGAGTGACAGCCTGTCTAAACACTCTTAACTATTTGACTTTTCCTTCACGGAGCTTCCTTTGACCTGTACTGGCTTTTACGCTCGGTTTTACGAACAATGAAACGAGAAATTGCGTTTTGAATCGTGCTATCCTCTTCCCGTTACGCTTTAATACCCCAAGGGTACCGCAATTGTCCATAGCCGGCAACACATGTTTCTACCTGAGCTCCTCAGTTACTTTGAAACGATTCCTTTTTTTTCAACGTCCTTACTCTAATTTTAATACATAGTATGTCAAATAAATAAAGGCTAGTATAAGTTTTCCCGGTTTTAAAATAGATTATCAAGGAGCAACAAGAAATTATTTCATTTTAATCATTTTAAAAGGAATATCTATAATTTGACCTTTTAAATGATTATAAATATAAAAATGATATCGAATAATAAAAATTCGATTTTAAATTATTATCCTGTGAATCTTTGTATCTAGCTTTTCCTTTAAAGATTTTGATTAATCAGAACTTCCTTCTTTACAGAAAGAAAGAAGTTTTGAAACTGCCAAAAATATCAATGATCTTGTTATCGAGTTGTGGATTAGCGTTAAGTTGTTTTGTTCACCCAATTTGCTCAGTCATGATTACTGACTGTAATTTTGCAAATTGGAGCAGAACGATGTACGTTACGGTATTATGTCGTGTGAAAATATTTGTATTAAAAAAAAGACACGTATATTGAACGGATAGGAGAGCAAACTTAAACAGATTAATTATTATTTAATCAATTTTATATACTCGGAAGCTTACATGTTAACACTAGAACTACCAAAGGAGTCAAAAGGTCGTTCTATATCTTTTATTTTGTATTACAAAATTTATTAAGACACTTTTGTCAAAGTATAAGCTGATTTTTATTAAGATAAGGTATCATTTTGTATTATATTATATTTCATCCCTTATATATTTCATTCTCTATTTTATTTCATATTTAAACGAAAGTGTAGATTAGACGTCGGTAGTTCTAGTATTAATAGAAGCTTTACTAATAAAGTAGAAAGACTACCAATTGAAAATCAATTAAACCGAAAAACAATTAAAAATCAAGTACTGTTTCAAATCTACTGTAAAGGGATTGAGTAATATTTGTGTTAATGAATTTATATCTTTTTTGTTGTTCCAGTAAATTTAATTTAAATGTTGAACATGCTTTCCTTTTTATTGTAAATATTACTATAATAGATCAATGTAAGTGTCTGATGTAAAATTACCTGCAAATAATTTCTTTTCTGTATATATTTTGTCATTTTTAATGATATACATTTAATGAAACATTTTTGTGATAAAAAACAGATCGGTCCTTTGTTGCAATCGTGTCCTAGCAGACGTTTGTTTTGAAATGTTTCAACGGGCGATGGAGACAGGGTTAGGAAAATTGGATAATCAAACGACTAAAATTACGACTGCGTTTTATATAAAAACTGATAATTTATTATGTACTATTATACAAAAAGCCGCATAATACGGTCATGAGGTTCCTGAAAGTTTTATATCGTGTTATACTTTGTGTTAACAAAAATGAGATATTAAATTCTTAAAAAAATATGATATGATGAATATATTTCAAGAATTAACAAAATTATGTTAGGTGTTTTCTGCTTATATTCAATAATAAGTAATTAAATGTGGCAATAATACTGTGTTTTACAAAGTCTGTTATTTTAGCTTTGTTAAACGAATATAGTATTGTTATACAAAAATTGCTTGTACATATTTATACCTTAATTATTTTTCTTTTATCCTATAATTTGTCTTTCCAAATCTTTCGAATTATTGAATTTCAAGTTTTGTTTAAAGCTTTACAGCACTCATTTTGTTTAGTGCTTAATACAAGGCATTTTAATAAAAGTATGAAATGTACGTCTAAAATTACATGAAAAGTTAAGATTCTTAAAATGTCCGCCTTATCCATAAATAAATTTTACATTTATTAGTTACAAGTTTTTATACCTTAAGGCAGTTTCATATAAATCTAAATTAATCCTCAAATTTTATAATAAATGACAAATATATAAGTGAATATGTAATTATACTTAATTGTATTGGAAACAGAAAAGTTATGGTTTTGAATAACGTCGATTTTAACCTCGGGCCCTGCAAACTTTAAAAGCAACATTGATTTTTGTTGTTATGAATGATTTTTTCAGTAGTTTAAAACTCGAAATGCCCTATGCATTAACAACTAAATAAATATTAGATACATTCTTCGGTGTCGTCATATCTTAAAAGCAGCGCATTCAATTTTTTATGCTTTCCTTTAGAGCACTCAATCAAGCTTTGATTCATTGGTTGTATTTACGATGTAACGTTGGGTCGTAGACAGTAAACCTCGATCAATTTATCTTCCTGATTTAATACATTGCAAGATGGATGGCTCGTTGTCAGTTGGTGATAATACTTTTTATTACTATTTTGTTGCTGTTAGGGTCGGATTAAGATTTTATGAAGCCAGGCCTATCCCAGAAAGGAACCTCTTAAAACGGCAATTAAAAGAAACAGGTGTGCATCGGTATCGAAGAAACTTACTGTATATACCGATTTAACAACAGAAACATTTGAATACAATTTATATCGATTTTCAAAGAATTTGTAAAATATCATTTTTTTTAATGGTCCGAAAAATTCCAAATTCACAGATGGCACATAACAGTATATACACAAAAAAAAACTCGTATAACCAGTTTATGTCATAAATCAGTTTTATCCACATTGTATACATTATTTAACAGATAATTTTGTTTTATTGATAGCTCGATAATTTCTGTTTTAAGAATTTTATTACCTGTCATACTGATTGTGAATGGGTATATGAATTAACATATTCTTTCAATGCCTTATTTATTATCAAAGTTTTTTCACATATAAATCTTCTTGGTCTTAAGTTTTAGACGAGAAACCGTGGATATTCTTTAACACTAGGTTCACAGGACCCGTTATTTTGACGGATTTCAAATTTTACAAAAAACATTACAGAAACTATAGAATTACAAAGCTTGTATAATATTAAATATTGTAAATCTTATATAAATATGTAATATCACATAGTTTAATTTATAAGTTAATAGTGTATAATTATGTCGCTTTTAAATAAAATAAGTTGTTTCTCTAAAGGAATGTGATAAGCGTATAAGAAATATTCGTAAACCTAGTGTTGCATAGTGTTACATAAGCATTTCGTTGAAGAATTGCAATGCATAACAATCGAAATTCGTCTTCGATTCTGTATTTTATTTTTCAAAAATCCACATATATAATGTCATGTCAAAAATTTTATTATCATTATACAAACTATTATTTTTCAGTCCCGTAACTGCTATTTCTATTTTTAAAACATTTAAGGATGAACTATGAATAATATTTTGATTGAACAATGCACAAAGAGTGCAATATAGACAGGTATGCACAGGGTAGGCCGAAATGTATGGTCATAATATCAGGGAAACAGTCCAATTAAAAAAAAGACGAAACAAAGGGTAATAAAATTTCATTAAAGGCTTCGTTTTCGAGAAAAATGTATTTGAAAGTTATTCAAAATATTTATGTGCGATAATTTTAATAACTTTTTCGTTTATTCAATAATTACTGCACATTATACGTTCATGGAGGTAAGTACAGGTAACCCTTCTATAATACGGTAGGTAGATTCCTAGAAAATGCCGTGTTGTATGAAACCGTGAAATGAGATCCAGAGTCAGTACAAAAAGGGGTAGGGGGAGAAAACTTATTAAAAAGAAACATTTTTTTTTTATTTCCTTATAAGCAACTTAATTTTTATTAAAAATATTAATGTATGTATAACACAAGAGGAAAAAAAACAAAACACATTATTTTCATTTAATATAACCTTAATTCAATAAATTTCTTCTAGAATTTCAAAAAAGCACTATAGTTCATTATTCCTTCCTGTCATTATTTTAAGATAATTTAATTTTTAAATACGTTAAACAAAAATGATGTTATCCAGTACTGTAGAAGTATAGCGTTGTACAACGGTTTTCGCAATTCTCTTATCGTGTTAGAGTGAAACCGTGTTATAGGGTGCCGTGTTATAGGAGAGCTATCTCTAATTATGAGTGTCACTGAAATATATTATCAGTAAGTATTCTTCATCTATAATAAATTTCTTTGTAAATATTTTGAAGAATTTTCAGATATTTTTTTCGAAAACAAAACCTTTAACACAATTTCGTTATTCTTAATTTTTATTCTATTTTCAGTCGTATTATCTCTCTGACCTCATTTATATTACGAATTTTGGCCGATTTAGTATATTAGAATGTTTGTTTATTTTTTCTGCTCGTATTGTTGAGATAATCGAACATTTGAACGAAAGGAGTTCGAAAAATCGAGAGTCTATTATATTTTAATTACTACTGGTAGCGTATTCGTGTAAGATATACGAATATTACCTACGTGGTACGTAGTGTTAGGTGTTGTCTACGGTTTCGCGTAACTGTGGTAGGTTACAAAACATAATATCTACTTTTACTTTTTCGGTGTAAAGCTTGACAGTAATCTGACAGATCGATCATACACGTATATTGTAAAAAAAGTACGGCTTAATTGGTCAAAGTAAAAAAAGCTGTGTTACAAGTTGTCGACACGAAATGCAATAAAGGTCAATAGTGCAGGAACACCTTTCGCCAGCAACAGCGAGAACGTACAATTTATGGCAGCGTTGTTTTACAAGTCTTACACCGATTTACGACTTTCTATTTGCATTCGCCGAAGACACACAGCACCGTTTCTTTATGACCCTTTCTTTTTAGCCCCGTTTACCTCTACCTCAGAATTACGGCCATTATCAATAGACGGATTTTACGGCGTGTCTTGATTATTATTACTTTGCTTGACATACATTTCAAAAATTGTTTTATTTTCTTCCCGATGACATTATAAGTTATGACCAGTTTTAAGGTAGAAATTCTAATACCGTTGCTTCGCGAAAGGAGCGTTATTGTGTTCCTTTCGTATATCGTTCGTACATGTATATGAACATTTTTTTTCCCCTTTATTTCAAATATACACCAGACGTAAAAAGTACGGTTACTTGTTTTAGAGTCAAATAAATTTTAATTTAGACTTTTTTGTATATTAACCCCCTTAACCTATAATTTTTCAGGCAGGTACGTCAGTTAAGGCTAAATATGTATTGCTTCAATGTTAAAAGAAATTAAGAAAATCAAAACTATATATATTTCACATTTGGCAATCCTTGACTATAAAAATTGCGATTAGAATTCATTTAAAGTTGAATTTCAATCAAAATATAAAGGATACAGGACGCATTTGAAGCACGAGGTGCGTCTCGAGTGTGACATGTTATTGTAGAGCAAAGTATATTGTCCAGATATTGTACGAAGAATCTATACTGCATAGTATAGTTTTGTAATCTTTTAAAATAAAATAACAAGAATAAATTTTAGTACTAATCTTTTAAATATTTACTTATAAACGTACCACATGAGGTAATCTGTCGTGGAAAATAAATGTTATATTTAATCAGTTTTGATGTATATTTTCTATTAATTTTCTAACTTATAACTATTATTTATTTTGCAATCACCAGTTACGCGACATATTTATATACTTAATGAAATTCTGTTCAAAAGTATTTTTAATTAAATAAATAACTTGAGCGATTTTGGTGCTTCATGGCTTTAAAGATGGTTTGATCAAAAACTAGCGTTTAGTTTGCATTAGTTCCGTGAAGAAGGGCTCTTTTGAAAAGAGGCCGATGCCAGCAGCGATTCAATGTAGAGCTAATAATTTGAACAACCACCCTACCGATGTGCCGCCAAGCAAACAATTTGACCTGCCGTGTCTAATTGCTGCTGATGATTTCCAAATTGCCCGTCATCTTGCAACTAATAAATGGATGCAGCCGATCCCTTAAGTAGTACAAGAGCCGGCCATTATTTTCGTTGAAGAACGAAGGTATAAAGAGCCGTCTGTCTAATTTACTTCCTGCCGACCTGGCGCGGCGTCTCAGCAACATACCAGTCGGTGCTTTTGTCGACTCATGAGAAACCTTCTTGACCTTTTCAAGCATTTGCCATACATGTATTTGCTTCAAAGCATTTAACATGAAAATTACGTTCATAAGTAATCTGATGATTACCATTTATTTAAGCGCATACGTAATTTAATGAGATCAGTAAAATTGTGTTAAAACTGTATTGAATTAATGTTTTAGGTTAAAAAACACATGTTCACCCTTTGCACCCGAGTGGCGCCTCTAGGCCGACACGTGTAATTTATTAGAATATTTTAAAATGTGAAACTTAAGTGTTATTGGTATTAGAATATAGCAAATTAATGAAATAAGTAAAAGTAAAGAGATTATAAACATTTGTAATTTTAGTTTTAAAGTAAGGCTTTTGAACTTTGAAAGCTTTACTGGAAGACGTATTTAGATTTAATTGTACCCAACAATGCTTCGAGTGTAAAGGGGTAAATCATAATCCTAGAACTCAAAGAAAATTTTAGGAGCTATTAAGGTTTACTGCTAAGTGTGTACCAATTGCAAAGTGATTTGGCCTCACACAATACAGCTTCCTTTTCATGCTTTATGATTTTTATTAAATAGTCTAAGCAGTTATATTATTAACGGAAGGATGTTTTCTGAAAGAAGTAAATACTACCGTTGATTAAGTATAAGTTAAAAATTTTATTATTATTTTTCTTGTTAAATATACAAATTTCATAAATTAGTTTCCACGATATCGCAATCAACCAATCAACTATTTTAATTTTTTGACGATTCATTTGATTCGTAATAAAATATTCTACACTTCGAACAAAAATTATAACAATTTATAGAAAACCTGTATTGGTTTTAACCATATGGCGCATGAGAGATAAAAATCGAAACTCGTGTTCTGAATTTTTTAATAGTTCTCGTTTAAATTTTTAACGACAATTTTTTGTGGTAACAACGAAGAATGGAAAACTGTTTAGTAAAATTTAACATAATGTACATCTTCAAAAACTTATTTTTTCATGTAAAAATTGAAAACAAATACGTATTATTATTCAATAAACTGTGTTATAGAAACAGTCAGTTCATACGTTATTTTCATTTATTTAAAAAAATTGTAATATAAAGTTAAGGTATAGTTAGGAAAAACAGCCCTTAACTTTATTCATTTTGAATATTATATTTTATAAAATATTGAATGTATTTCAAGTATACATGATAAATGAAATGCACACATTTCCCTAATTTATAGTATTTTTAAGTTCACCACTCACAAGAAACTTATAAACTAAAAACTAGAATCGCTAAATGCCATTAGTTTAAAGCTTGTAAGTTTTGTCCAAAAATTGCAACGTAATAAGTAATAAATATCTTTGTAAAACACAGAGTGGTGGATTTTATTTTTGAAATATACGTTATAATTTATTAGTCAGTTACTTTTAATATAAGTTTTATATGAAACTGTAGCTTATTTTTCATTTTATTGCTTACATAGTCAGTTATTTACCTTGAAACAGCACTATTGATTTACTTACAATTTCAAAATTTTACCCTGAATGCTTTGTACAGTATATCGAAATTACTTTTTCAATAATCAATTTTATAATTTCGGTTTTATTATATTTAGGTACTGAAATACTTGATTATGTGTTTTATAATACCTAATTGTACATTTCGAATGTAATTAAATACGTTTGTTGAATGAAACCTAAAATTTTATTAGCCACAATTTACTGGCTTAGAAGGTGTAATATATTGTAAAAATGATCATTTGTCCTTAAAAACTACTAGTTATTTTTTAATTGGTAACTTTAGACACTTCTTCATCAATGGCACTAGATTTTTAATGAACAAATGTTAAGAGAGTCACATATGAAAATAGAAATAATTTGAAAAAAATAAAGAACCCGTAGAGTCGAAAAAGATCCGAAGACCATAACGGAGTTAAATATCTCTATACACACACAAATTCACAATTATCTGTAGTAAAAAATACAAAAAATATGTAGTGAAATAATTCTATATATAAAATAATCGTTGTCCAGATCGTTAACGGTGAACTTATTGTTAGCGTTACTCGGAAATGAGAGATAAAATTTAACGACACCCTCGAAATATCGCCATTACCGGCCTTTTCTAGCTGCTCTCTTTCGATTATATTCTTGGCAACAGCGGTAAATCTGCGGGATATCGAGGGTGAAAGGTATGACATATCTTATCGTAAACGTCTCATAACAGCGTTGCGGCACTAACGATGCATGACACACGACAAAGTAAAGCCATGACGCCCTGTAGGAAAGCTTGTCCAACTCGTAAACCGCGACAAATACGTACACATCCCCTTTCTTTCGTTCACGCCGTATTAAAGTCGATCAGGCTTCTAAAATACGTTTTTCCATCTATCTTGCACTACTTCGTTTTTTACACATCCATTTCTCTGAAGTGTTATGTGAAAGTGATTTCTAACCATTCCTATTTCAGTTTTTAACCCCATCCAATTTTTCCTTTTTAACAAGGGAAAGTCTGTTATAAAGAAGAACGGATAATAATATGGCAAAAGCATGCAAAAAACTGATTCTTTCTAAATAATACAAATCTTTCATAACAAAACGAACTTTAGGGTGAAAAATAAGTCTACAACAAAGATTCAAAATAAAATAGTAGTACGATAAGATTTCAAGTTTTAAAAATAAAGTGGAATTGCAAAGTAGTCATTTTATTTTACAATTCATAGCTGTAATAAGTAAAGTAAGTAAAATTTACAAAAACGCACGTCTTGAATGAGTTTTCTGTTTGTCATATATTCGCCTTATCAATTTATGAATCGATATTTCTATACTTTAATTACTAGGTCCCTATACCTGAGTAACTTATAAGTTTTCACGAAACCCTATTATCTATTTTATACGATAATTTTGTTAAGTACTATAAACTAGGGTAACTTTGTCTCCATTGTGGTAATTTTGTTTAGTTCATTTTTTTCGTGAAAATGGTACTAGCTATAAATACCGATCAGAAATTTGTAATTCATCGCCGATTAAAGTACTCGTTTCAATTAATAAGCAGTTACTGTCCGCAACTTTTACCGGTATAGCAAGCTGCCAAAGTTAAGTTTGTTTTATATTGTTATTTATATTGAACCTTTTAATGAATTTATACTTTTCCGGCTACTATTATTATTTGTTACAAAATAAATCCTCTCTACTACTACAAATTATTGAATATTTTAAGTTTACTTATTAATTTGATAAATATTCAAGAATTCATCACATTTACCAAACCTAGTAATAATTACATATAATAACCAGCAATTATACATAATCACCGGATTAATCACATTTACCGTAACATATCTATAAAAGCATTTCATTTGCATGTTAACGGCGAAGCTGTGTTTTGTTTTTAGGCAGATCGTTTTGTGAAAAGAGTAGAAAGAGTAGGATTTGAAGAGTGAAATTTTCAGCTGATTTCCCGCTAGGTTCCATCTAACGTTTTTATTAGCAGCATAGGAATCGATGGAGGTTAGGTTAAACGAGGCAGTAAAACACCGTATCGCGAGAACGTGATAAGCACGTCTGGCCAGTTGTATACGAGAATGCGGGAACCGTGTAACGGTGCAGGCTGGTAAGGCAACGGGGGTGTAGTTCGGCCTGAAACACCAGCCGCGTCCCTGATGGCTATAAAACTCCCGGAAACCATGCGCGGTTCGTCCGCCTATTCGCTCGTTCGCCCATTCGGCCGCTGTCACACACGCTCTTTCCCGCTCACTGGGAGTTACGAGGCTGTAATTTCACCGAGGGCGTCTCTTTTGCCCTTCCAGCTTTATCTTCGCCTCCTCTCCTAGTATCCCGCCAGCCACTCCAGCTAGCCTATTTACAGGTTTGCTCGTCTCCTGTGCCACCGTGAAAACGCTGTCGCCGACAAACTTGAACTTACGAGCCCGCTAAACTCACGAAAGCTTTTTACAATACTGTTTTCCACCGGTTCTGGGGACAATAATTTTCAGTCACGGACGATCCCGGTCGAACGCATTTTCCCCTATTCTCCTAAGAATGTTACCTCGTGATCGTTTCCGAGAAAGGTTAAGACTGGGATGCTACCGAGAAAGTTGTACTTACATTTTCAAATGGGAGACGCGAAGGTTTTATGAGTTGAAATCTTTGCAAAGTGGAAACAGATGGGTATCTCTTGCGTCTTGTGTCTCGTAGCGTTGAACAAGGGCGGATTCTGCCTTTGGGAGCACGCTCGAATTATGCTTTCGTCTCGAAACTTAAACCATACGTTACTCACACTAACAAGAGAATTTATTTAAAAAACTGTAATGGCATATAATATTATAATTTGGCTCTGGTTGGAAAGCTTCAACTGTAAGAATATGTAAAGCCTCGCTTAAAAGTGTAAAAAGTAATAAACAAATCGTAAATCAAAATTTTACGTCCTCTAATTACTCTACGTTTTCACACATTAACCCTTTGCACTCGAAGCATTTTTGAATATTATTAAGTCCAGTTTTCTTTTCCAATGAAGCTTCGAAAATTTAAACGCCTCGTTTTAAAAGAAAATGGTCACAAATGATTTCTTTCGTTAATCTGCTATGTTCTGATATACCTAAATAACACTTAAATTTTACATTTTTAAATACTTTGGTTAACAGCATGTGTCGCCCTGGAGGCGCCATTCGAGCGCAAAAGGTTAATGTACTTCTCCTTCCCGCCCATTTATTACCAAATTCGCCATAGCTCAATCAAGTCATATTTAGCAACATCATTTATTCAGAAAATTTTTTATTTCACGCCGCTTCCGAAAACATTTCATTGTATTTACTATGCTACCTAATCTTTTAATCAATTTGTTCAAGAGCTGGTAAGTATTCATACAAATTAAATAGAAATTATTTCATACTTTTCAGTGCTTTTCGAAGTCGGTTGTATTTTTCTATAAAAATGATTTTATTGCTGCAACTATTTCTAACAAAACACGTTATTTGTTAACTCATTGTCAAAACAGAATAATTTCAAAATCTAAAAAAAAAAATAGTCTTAGCTGAATAATTTTGGCAAACCTAATATTCACTATCCGCCATTAAATCACAGTTTTATTCAAAACCGGCTGCAAACTAAATGTGGCGTTCGATACATTATAATTAACAAAATAACTTAATTTAACAACTTTAAAATGCCAACAATTAAATTATTTTTTTGTTGCAGATAAATATGTAGGTAAATGTAATTGTAATAGAATAATGAAGAATTAAAATACAAATAGAAAGAGGTTCAATTTCCGCTTGTAATCATCAAATTAAAACTAATTACGTAATCTTCTTAGAAGGCTTAAAATATTACAATGAATCAGAATTAAAAATCACACTAGCGACGTAGCATGGCCGTGACGAAGACACCGGAAACGAAGGCTGCCTAAACAGGCCGTTTCTTTGCGACAAAGGTTAGGGAACGTGGCAGTTTATAAATAATGACCCCGTCCATAATCGAACAGCTGTCGGTGTGTAAGGTCAAAGCAGCCTAAAAAGCATGTATATCGAGTATCACACGGTTGAATGCCGTGCCATTGGTTGGCACAAGTCTTGACGAATAGAGTTAATATTGAAAGTGTCAGCATGAAATATTTGAGTGCCGATCGCGATGAATGGGCGTGAAGGCTAAAGGGACTCGGCACTGCTTTTGTACCAACTATAAAAGAACACTATAATTCAATGAAATTTATGAAAATAATTCTGCATTTTCTTCAGCATGCAGAGTTTGGTAGGTATAAGGTTTTCAAAATTCTACCTACGTTTAACGTGAAGCTGCAGAAAATTAATTTCAGCTATTGTATTGAATCAACTGTTTAAAAAATATTCCTATATGTGCATAACATAAACAAATTTTTGTAGAACTGGGAGCTCAAGATTCCCAGTACTCGAATCTCTATTTTTTCTGAATCCTTACATTTTTATTATTTAACAATGTTAAAATATTACTGCTATAAAACGAGCTCTGAACCAACGTACAAAGGCAGTCGAGTTTCTAACTGAAAGTGCTAAGTGATTAAAGTTGTTTTCTTAGGCAATTGGTACACAGTAGCCGAAGCGTTTCAACTGACAGTACCGATGTCAATTTAGCGAAGAACCAAGCAAGACTGCGAACGGCAGCGTGGCCATCCGCAAACACAAACTGTACGGATAACGTTTGCACAGTCGGTTACCAGCGAATGCTACTGTATGCATAGGACTGTCGTCGGCGCGGACCTGTACGGCGTAAATAAAGTAGCTACAGGCGCTAACTCTGCTAAGTGTCCTCCCAATCTGTATGTGTTACCCATTAGCGTATCGTGCAAGGGAGAGGGCTGACAATCGTCGAGTAGCCACCCTACGAAAACCGAATTTCTCTGTCCACGCAGGCCTAAGCAAACAATACCAATCCCACTGATCCGTATTGGTGCACTCGAAATGGTTCTTACACGAGTCGCTTCCTCCGTTTCCTTTTCCTGTTAATGAATCACAATTATTAAATTACACCATATTCTTTTTCATCGCCTATGAACGCACGGGAACTATATAATTAACCTGTTTAGAAACTTGCCTACCGGACTGGGACCGGTATCTAACGAATGAACGAGAAGAACGGTAACTTAATTGAAATGCTTTTAGTGTAACAATGAGAAGCAGCTTGGAAATATTTCATCACTAAATTTTGCGTATTATGAAGTCATAGTATCTTGAAATACTTTTAGTAAAATCAATAATTATTTTAGAAATATCCTAGTAATTATTGTAAGAGTCTAAGTGAAGGAGTGTTTCTTAAACAGAAGTAAGCAAGTAATAATAATAATTTATATACACTTATTAAAATTGAACTTCCTAGAACCTAGGACAATGAATGTTTACGATATTTTGTAATCTATTACAGTGAAAGCTCGACTTACATGTCTTTTAACACTAGAACTATCAAACGTATCGAAATACCTTGCTTCAGATTTCTTATTTTAAATTACAGAATTTATTAAAACGCTTTTATCCAAGTAAAGAATCCTTTATTTATTTTGTCTTCTATTTTATCTTCAGTTGAGGAATAGGGGTACACTGAACGTCGCTTCATACTGAACTGCATTAAAGCTTCCAAATTTACGATGTATTTACTTTTATTTCTTTCTAGTACAATTAACTCGTAAATTTTACATTTGAAAATAGTCTAGTTAATCACCAGAGACGCCACTCGAGCGCAAAGGGTTAAGGGATTTGCCATGCTAGACAATACTTAATTGCAAAATAAAAGTATTGATATACCTGATTGTGTATTATTTACGAAAAATCACAAAGTGGTATCAAAATAAAAGAAACAAATAGAAAAACAGAATTCTCATGCATGCGGATGATGCCTAGTAACTTTTGAATATTAAGACGAATGGTGGGGGCACTTTCTGTAGGTATTTTCCTTAGAAAGAAAGATCCGCGTTCAGCCCAATTTTAGTATGTTTGATTGTTTACTTTATGATCCATTTTCCATTGTCGTTGATTCAATTACACACTACTCTAACTGTCTCATAATAAAGGGTGTGTACAAATTCTTGTCACCTGGCATAACTGCTAAATGAATGATGATCGCGAAACGAATTGAAGAACATTTCTGTATAAGATCAGATAGATTTAATTTTTCGAGATTATTTGAAGGCCGACTTGTAACCTTCCCATAACAGGGTGACCCAGAGCCAATACAAAAAGGGAGGTTACGTTCCAAAAAATTATTACAAACATTTCTTTTTATGAAGGTATGTATAACACAAAACGAAACAAAAACAAACAAACAAAAAATATTAGATTCAATTAATGCAACCTTAATGTAATAAATTTCTTCCGAAATTATAAAAGAGTAAATTACAATTTATTTATATATTTAAGGCACTATGTTCATTATTCCCTTCCGTTATTATTTTAAGGTAATTTACTTCCTAAATATGTTAAATAGAGATCATGGTATCCAGTGCTGTAGAAGTATAGTGTTGTACAAAAGTTTCCGCAATTTTTCTATCGTATTAGAGCGAAACAGTGTTAGAGGGTGCGCAGTGCTGTACGAGGGTTCCCGCAATTTATCCTATCTTGTTAGAGCATAACCGTGTTATGTTAAGGCTACCTGTACCATATTTTTGTTACAGTATTATGTAACTTTGAAACCTGTATATTTACATACGTTCTACACAAATTATAATATATACTGATGTGCATATGTTACATATACAGGGTGTTCATTTGAAAATTTCACGTCAAATTATTGTGAAAACTACGCACTTTAGGATAAAATGATCGAAGTAAAAATTTCACAGTTTTGAGGGTGGAATTCAACCGTTAACCGTCTTTTATTTCTTTTGGTTTGTTTTTAAAATTATCCCAAGCCGGAAATAAATGATGTTTTTGAGCTAAATCCTTCGAATAAAAATTTCTTCTTTTTTTTTGTAGTATGAGAACTACGAAATTTTTGTTTCAATCGTTTTCTCTTGAAATGCGTAGTTTTTAAAATACTTGCTCGTGATGTTTTCAAAGAAACATCTTATATGTATAAAGGTTTGTGTTGTACCAATGAAATGGATTTAATGTTGTTCAACGCACAACCGCAAAAGCAAATCTTTGAAGTTACTTTTTTAAATGTCTACATTTTTCTATTATTAGTCAGCGGTTTCATCCCTAAAAAGTTTTCCACGCATACAATCACACCCTGTAGATATAGCAAGGGTACCGAGACGGATATTGGATTGCACGATGAAAGCAGCTCGTTAAATTAGTTTCTAATCTGTCCGATCTCTGAAAGCGGCGAGTTTCAGGCTTCGTTCCCGTCCGTCTAATCATTAATCTCTGCCAGCAGATGCGCCGCCATCATTGATTTAAATCACCAGTACGTTGGTTAACCCTTCCTAATCTAGTCTGCCATTCTGGACCGACTTGACGTTTGATTCGATCGCCGGGACGACGTAACAAGATAACGCGTACCCGCGCGTACAGAAGTCGTACCAACGTGTTCCACATTTCGACTTATCATCAACACGAAAGGAAACAGCCAAGATACATATCTAAGAATTGCCAATTAGAAAAAGAAATATATATATACACATAATTGACTTAATAAAATTTATTTGCTTGTAAAATTTGCTTTTTGTTAAATAAGTCCCAGAACTTCTGATTTTACAAAAAGTAATTCAAATCTCTCATCTTTAAAATGGATAATACCTGCTTCAAATACATTTTATGTGTTCTTAATAAATGTGAAATTAGTTAGAAATAAATATCTCTTATTCTAAATTTTCAAAGTTTTCATTTTTAGTTGTAAATAAAAAAACAAGAAGATATCGAATTATTTAAGTTTTGTAAAATATAAAGAACTAATGGCTTGTAAGGGATACATTTTAACCAATCTGAAAATTATATGCATGTACGTATAAAATAATAAACAAAATTCAACTATTACAGCTTCAAAGTATTGTAAAAATTTGTCTATAAGATGTCCATGTAATTAACAAAACACGTTTATCATTAACAAAATTATGATTGTAAATGTTATTGAGTAGTTCAAGGAATGATTTTCATTTTCAGTTAAAATTCGATGTAAAAGGGTGGGATTATCCCTTAACGTTCACAGAATTTTTTGCCTATTTTAAAAGAGAAATACAAATTCTTTTAACAGAATTCAACCGTTTCAGTTGATTAATAAATTATGATTTAATGAAAAATAAATCAACACTAACCGTAATCGAGAGTTACAAATAAGAAAAGTGAGAAATATATTTCGTTATCTGCTTCTGCTATTTTGTACAACATGTCATGCTTTATATTACATTGTCGGAGATTGAAAGGAATACAAATTGTATTTATCATTCATTCACACGGTATGAAATAATTCACTTTCAAAGAAAATCACTTCTCATTGTGTACGAACGATATTTCAATGTAAAATAGGTTGACAAACGATGAAATTGCGGTAACAAAAACAGAGTTCTAGGTCGTCTATGGAAGTTTTAACTCTTTTCATGCACCATATTGCTTTCTTTAACCGTGTAATTTATGACGCAGTTCGGAAAATTGATGGCACGTTGTCAACGGATATATATTACCCCGTCCGCGTGAAAACATTGATCATGAACTTGTGGTGAATAAAAAATGCTGCGCAGGATTGTGCACGCTACAATGGGTAACAGAAAGGAGACAATGAAAGAGGTACTGGCAGTAAAGGTGAATAGAAAATCATACGGGTCAAAATCGAAATCTGACTCTACTATTGATACCCGTAACAAAAAAATTACTTGTACGGTCAATGCGAATTTCTCAACAAAGGAAGTACATATTGTTGCTTTAAATCCAAGCAATAGTATTTCATTGCAAATAGAGAATTTCCATATATAATTTTTCATTTATACAAAAAAACAATTATTATCTCAATTAACACTGACAAAATTAAATGAGACAATGTTCATAATTTAATAATAAATTAAAAGCTTAAAAGTGTAGGTACATATTATGCAGTATTTCAATTAAACTATACAAAATTTATTAATTGATATTTAATCAGTAACCAATAACAACAGTTACATGCATTGGTGTAAATAGAACCTCTGTCTAAAGGGGGCTGGTCATCCTAGTTTTCGCCCAGAAGCCTTAGCTATATTCTTGTCTAAAGTTGTTTATTTCTGAAATAATTTCACTTTCCGCATTTCGTTTCAAATATCTTTGTTTTTAAATTTTACAAACTAACGGATCTTTTATGTGCGTATAATTTTTTTTGGGGGGGGGGGGGGAGTGCTGCAATGGTTATCAGTACAAACTTTAACACTAAATATATCATTTTTATTCATACATTTTTCATTTGTTCAAGAAATGAATTAACGAACATATATATTATATATAATAAAGGAATGTGTCTAAAAATGATGATTTGGTAATGGAGTATAATTATTCACTTTCTTTTCTACTTAACATGCAAGGCGGTATCCATGATCTGCAAGATTTTCTTTCAATCTTGCCACTCATCTGATGACTCTTAACTTCTCATTGTTTTAAGTTGTTACAGCTAGTTTTTTCAGTGACTTGAAATTTACCAGATGTACTTTAGTATATTTACCAGATGATTTCAGTGTAACAGTGTTAAGTATACAGAGCGACCCATTTGAAGTTTCAAACCTAATTGTTTTCCAAATTATAGCTCATTTCAAATAATATTTCAAACACAACTTGTTCTGTTTGTATTCTTTGTATAAATAGTATTTAAAATTAGTATTATAGGGAAATTGAGCGCCAAACTTTAAATGGATCACCCTGTACATAAATTATTATATTTTATAAAATTGATCATAACATATTAGTAATTTTTTAACTCTTTTAACTATAGATTTAATATCATAATATATTTTAATGTGACAGGTTTATTATTATTTGATTTGAATGAACCTTTTTACTGAAACGCATCAAAAGGCGAGAAAGCTGTAAGATGATATTATAAATTTATAAAAATGTTAATAAGATAAGTGAAATTGTATTGCAATAATAGACGTGACACTTTTAACCTTTGAGGTTAGAAACTGGTTTCTAACCTCAAAAAAGCAAATGTCCGTTCATTTCAGATCTATGATCATTCAATATTATAAAAACTGATAGAATAATTGTACTCTTGTGGACTTTACTGTTCGTATTTATTACTGTTAAAAGCTGAAGTGTAATTTATGGTTTGAAGGATGAATATCCCTACAGTTTTTCAGTATTGCAACAAGCTTGATCAATAATTTTTAGACACACTAATACTGAAATGTGTCTTTTATCCTGTTCAGTGTTTAAAGTTGCTTGATAATCATTGATTCCAAATTCTAACCTAATTATTTTGTAAATGATGAACGATCAGAAAACGCAATTTAATGTTATTGTGTTTACAAGTCACTAATTATTCATTTTAGAAAAATAATGAGAATTCATATTATTTTACACATTTCAACATTATCCATTAGTGTATTCATAGTGTAAAAATGTAACGCACCCTAATTACTTCAAACAACTGTCGCGTCTAAACAATTTATAATTTCGAATTAAAAAATTACTGAATATTCTTTAAACGTTCTAAAACAAAGATTATACGATAAAAGTTGATATCGATATTTGTTTGATATTTTTGAAAATAATCAGATGGCGAGGACTAATGATAAATGTAGCATAAAATTCGCGATAAGGAGGGTAAGCGTGGAAGAAAAAATGATCAGTCGGTGGCAAGCAGAGGCATCTTTCAAAGTGGAAAGTCTGTAGGAAACGGGGTGGAAACGAGATGACAGAGGAGCGACAATCTTTCGACGAAAATTTCGGTACACGCTCTTTGCGTGGCTGGGAGCCGTCCGTGGACTCGTGAGCGAACTCGGGACAGTAAATCAAGCCCGAGAGTGAACTCTCGCCAGTGGCAAACAATGCGCGGCGTGACGAAGGCATTGTCGAGTTTACGCCCCACGGGGTGCTCTGTGGCTAACATCCAGAGCTCAGTTCACTCACCATTCTGGAAAGGGAAGGGAAGAGAATGGAAGGTAGAAAGGTAGGGTAGGGGTACCCCATCAATTACATGGGAAATTGCGCTCGCATTATTTATGTGCGTATACACCGACAGGGGCTGCACTAGGCCACGCTACGTTATGCCACACCACAGTTCTCTACAGCGGTTATCGATGGCCCGACAAAGAGAACATAAATAACGCCTTTTGCGCCAATACGCGCGCGCGATTCTAAGTATAGAGGTCACTAGACGCGTATCACGCGATTTTAATACGAGGATAAAATCACGGACGATTTGGGGTTAGGGTAGGTTGGCGTACATGAAATATGGTCTTTGAAAAGATTGAACTTTCCGCTATTATGACATAAACTAAACGATATTTACTGATTTATTATTCTACTTCGTACAACCCGTGTGATCAATAAAAAAGTGTTGTTATTTATGATAACATGAACAATTAGGATATTTATTTTTTAAAATAGCATTAAAAGGGTTATTATGTTAACTTTCTGATCAGAAGTATTGCATATTGTGCGTACATACTATGTACAGGGTGTCCCAGAAATAGTGTATGTACCGAAAATGGAAGATAGCTGAGACGATTCTGAACAACAATTTTCTTTGCGAAAATGTCGGATGGGGCTTCGATTTGAATTATCAAGGAAAAATACTGACTAATCAGAGCGCACGTGTATGTATATGAATAATCTAGCAGCTGAAACATCTTTAAACGAGACGCGCGTACAACAATGTACAGTTAAAAATATTACCCTAACAAATTCAACAACAAATTTTGCAGAATTGTATTTACACTCAACTTTTACACAAATCATCGACATAACGAAATATTACTGTACTGTGTTAACAAAATGAATAACCTGAAATTTATATATGAAGAATCTCACAAGTCATTGATGTCATTTATATTGTAGTTTAATACGTCTTTTTTCAGAATGCTTTGATGAATGCGCCATCATTTCATTTAAAAATTGATACATGATCTTCACAAGACTTCTCAAGATCATAGCAACGTGAAATAAATGTCAGCTCTGTCTGTTCATTTTGTGTTAATTGTTACCTAACAAATTTTGTTTCAAACATTTGTACGTATTTTTCATATGTCTAGAGATATTTGTTCTGGTAAATTAAATTAAAGTACAGAGTGATCCAAAAGTCGTGCAATCCATGTAATAACTTATTTAAAATAAAGTAACAATTCTATTGGTTAAACCATAAACAACTTCCGCTGAAAACAGGTTAGTTGTCGGATTTCAATATCCACGCCGTTTGGATGTTACTTTATTAAAATTTACAATAGACTGCTGGAGGATTAACAAATATTGTAATTTGAACACATCATAATTTGTATCACATCTCAAATAATAGTGAAGGTAAAAAACGAAAATTGAAATTATTTTTCGTAGAGTCATAGAATCACTGCTCTTGTATGTAATGACGGTAGCCGAATATACGTTGTCTTATTAACGTAGTAACTGACAGTCAATTTATGTTGACTTTGTTTTGTGCAGCCACGTTCAATTGTTTTCGACTAACAGCTTATCGGCTTATTGATATGTACATCAAGCATCAGCACAGCAACAAACAGTTCTATAGGTTTCTTAATTTTTGCACCACCCCGTATATAGGGTGTTTATAAAAGATAGTACCAATCTTCACGAGCGTTTAAATAAAACATTAGTTTTAGAGTTGCTCGATTTTATTACTCTTTGTCGGTATTTGGAAGTAATCCAAAGAAATACAAACTCAATTGTACTAAAATTATTTACTTATTTACAAGTAAAAACTTGTTTATTTATATAAAAGAAAACGTTTTAAATGAATGATTTGTTTTAATAGATACAATTTGATTTTGTTTGTATTTTATGTTTTTCGAGATGTCAAGATAATCTTAGATTTTTTCAAGGCCAGTGTGTCTTTTTTAAAACCGTATTGTAACCAATAAAAATACGAATTCATTGAATGATGATATGATGATTTTGAATCGATTTTAAAATTGGTTTTGAAAAAACTCTGGGTCACATCAAATATAAATAATTCATTTAAAACGTTTTCTTATGCAACCAGTAGCAAGTTACGAATTATTTTCGATGAAGGTAGTGGTTACTAACTCAACATGTACTTCAAAGAATGTGCTGAAACGAGCAGAGGACATACCAAGTATATGCTGTGAACTTAATATCTTATAATTAGTGAAAAATGTTTGGTGTGTATTATATCCTATTACTGATATGTGCATATTTCGGTTGAAGCTATAAATATTAAATAGATTGTAGTTCCGGTGGTTCCAAAAGTGGATGCTAAATATAAAATATTAGCTTTATTAAGCTATTAGATTCCAAGATATTAATTAGAAATTGTCGATGTAATGTACATTAAATTCGACCTATATAGACCTAACTAAACAACCGTCTTCACTGTATTGCCATCGTTGAGTAGTTAATCTACATCTTTATAGTGTGTCCGATGTAAAATTCATTTTCCAATTCTTTTTTACCAATTTGATATTTTTAGTGTAAAGGAAAATACATATATAATCTAAACAAAAACTAATACTTACTTATTTTTATTTTGAGCAGTGATAAGTATTCTATGATCAGAGTTTGTTAGGGTTAGGTAAATTTCCAGTTTCCGCAAGATAGTCGGCAAAGTTGCCATAATTGTAGCATTGTCGAAATTTTACTGACACCCTATACATTCCGAGGCTTAAATGCCCATCACGTTATAAGCAAATCAAATTTTCAATTAAATATTTCGGAAACTAATGGTCTAATGAAGTCAATACTTGGAGACCACCCTCTCCAGTCCTCACCCCCTAACAATTTTGTGTTAATTGACGACCAGGGACATTTGGAACTATAGGTATCATTTTAAATATTAAATATCAAAGTTATTGTTAAAAATGAAACGTTTCAGATGTTACAATCTAATAAAGGTTTTTTTAAAGTCGACACGTATATAAGGATTTACAAATGTAAACTTGGACATCAATAGATGAAAGGAAATTTAAATTGTCCAAAGAAGAATGATACGGTGGAATCTAACACGTCAGACGATAAGGAGGGACGGAAAGGAAGAGGGGTATAGCAAGGAAGAAAGATGGATATACGAAGCTGCCGAACGAGGTGACAGCTGTCGATTTCGTACAGCCCTTATACAGAATGCGCAAGCGGAGTTGCAACGGACTAGCCATAAATAACGTGCTCGTTTCTGGAGCATAAAAGAAGAAAAAACACGTCGAAACGGGAGAGAGAAAAAAGAGTGGGGACAAGTAATTTTTTCCTCTTTTCTTAAACTTGGACCAGATTTTGACTTTTTCACATGCTTATATTTATAAAAATAATTATTAAAAATAATATTTCAATACAAGGTATATGTGTATCAATCCTCAAATAATGGTGACCGGATCAACAGAACACGTATAATGGTGCTTCAATTAAAATTAAGCATTCAAGTTTTCAAGCGAAAGGTCTTTATACATTTAAAAAATAATACCTAAAGAACCAGCATACAATTAAATTTAAAATAAATTTTAATTTTAAATTATACCTCTCAACAAAGATTTGACTCCGTCATGCGAGAATTAAATATTTTATAATACTTATACTTGGTTTAGTCGCTTCTTTTACAGACTATTTTTATAAAACTTCTAATGTCTACTTCCAGAGGTAATGAATTCATTTTTGATAAAACCTTGCAATTAAGGCATACAAATTAAAGCGTTATGTACTTTTTAACGTTGATTCGAACGAAAAGGTACTACCAACACAGTGACTAATCTAGCATTTTTGACTTCTGTTTGTTCATGTAAAATATCTGAAAATAGAGTTTAGCAAGTAACGAATAGTAGCGAGGAGGGAGCAACCCTACAGGACGAGACGTGCTCATCGACGACGTGGCGGGATTAGTTGATTAGCTGTACTAATCGTGTTTACGCTTCAGCTGATCGATGTGCGGTAAGCGGAGGGTGATTATCTACTCTCGACTAGTTTCCTGCGGAGACATGTGAGAAATCACCACCACGGCAACGACGAAAACGGGGACGAAACTTCGGTGATACATTCTGAATCCGCTTAAGAAACTAGATATATTTTTAGAACTACCTTTATTTTCAGAGATTCATTGTTACTTGAAATTACTTCACGGTCAATTTATTGACTTTCTTTATTTCGTTAATTTAATTTTTTTAATTATTGAACGAAATATGTACAGTAGACATCAATTTTCGATCCTCAACGTTCAAACCTTTTAACACGTTCAATGCCATGCCGAAGCTATTGAAAATTTCGTTATATACTAATTTTATTTTTAATAACATACGTATTTCAAATATTTCTAATCCTGTAAGTGAATGAATTCATAATAATATAGGCGACTTTCAATGGAAACTCAAGTGTCACCTATATGTATATGGGTGACGTGGCATTCAAAGTGGTAAAGAAATACAACACTGCTTCCTTTAACGCGGTTTCACTCTAAAGCGATCAGAAAGTTATGAAAAGCTTTGTACAACACTGTACTTCTACAGCATTGAATAACATGATTTTTGTTTAACGTATTTCAAAACTAAATTACCTTAAAATAATGACGGAAAGGAATAATGAAGTATAGTGCCTTTAGATAAAAATATATAAATAAATTATAATTTACTTTATTTAATTTATTAAATTAAGGTTACGTTAAATGAAAATATTTTTTTTTTCGTTTTGTTATACAGTTATATTTTTAATAAAAATTAAGTTACTTATATGAAATTTAAAAAACGTTTGTTTTTAATAAGTTTTTAGAACGTAACCCCCGTTTTTGAACTAGCTCTGGGTCTCAAATAACACAGCTTTTTCTACGAACCTATCTACCGTATTATAGGAGGGTTACCTGTACTCATAGATAACTTAACCAATTATGACCTAACGCACTCATTTAAATCCATACACCTCATTTTATAAATAATGTTGCTATCTATGAACATTAATTCAAAACATATATTTAAAAATAATTCTGCGACAGTATAAGAAACGTGATCTGTTTACGTTATTACTTCTGCAAGTGATTGTAAATGATTAAAAACTGAACAATTAATTTTAATTAAGTTTACTGAGATTCAAGAAAACGTTCTTTTATAATATAATATTTTCTTTCTGAAATGTGATTAGCGAATTAAAAATGAAAAAATGTATTTACACGCGTAAGAGGTTGGTTGTGGGATAAATTTACCACAGATATGTTTTAAATGCATACGTAACACCGGATCGAATGCATATTGTAGCGATTAATGAATTTGACTGAAATAGATTGAAGTGGTAATGGCAGTGGTGTACGTCCGCAGTTGTGGATGGGTTGGTACTATATCGAAATGCATATCAATTGTTTCATGGAAATTCGAGTGTTACACTTCCCTTCATTACTATTCACCGAATTATATGATTGCACTGCGTGTACGCGCGCAATGCAGACAAGTTGATTTACATAACTCGTATTGATCACGAAATTGTGTGTTATTAACTCAGTTAATTTAATCTGTCGCTTCGAATGTAATTTCCCAATAAATTCGACTTTAATATCTTCTTACATCGTACATTAGAAACACAATCGATTAAATCTGAGGAAAAAATTAATTATGCAGGTCTATTCAACAAGAATGTCAGTACTTTACATATAATGTTACAGTCCGAAGGTTAGGAAATGTTCAAATTATTTCATAATTTGACTGAAATGAAGTGGCAAGAGAAATTTGGGTAAATTACATATCGTTTGTAAAATACATCTGTTTGAAGTACTGTTTGTTTGAACTAAAATATGTAACATTTATACATTTCTAAACATATGCAGGGCATTTGTGCTATAATTAAGATTTATAAAAGAAGTACTGCTATAGCGTTTTAATATGTTCAATCCTGACAAAACATATACGTATGTATAGAGTGGTCCTGCTAAATATCTGCATTATTTATTATCTTATAAACAACATTTTTCTCTAAATGCATTGTTAATCTTTCGTATTAATTCTATGCGCAAATTTATTAATTCATTGTGTCGCAATAACTAAAAATCCCTATATTCTCTTTGTATTCCCTATTTTTATCATAATTTTGAAATAAAGTTTTAAACAACTTTATTCTGTACACTTCATCCTGTATTTTATTATATATAAATAAACTCAGAAGGTTAATGTAATATTTATTTTGAAATAATCTAATTCAATGTAATAAATTATAAACCGGATCAAAATGACTTGCTCCAGATTTATTATTTTGATTGATTTTTATCGAGAATAATTTGTGCTGCACCCTTCATTTATTTCATTTTCTGTTTTAATTTTAATTTAAAGGTGTATATTTAACAAGGGAAAACTCCGATTTTTTTTTTTAATTTTGCAGATTTGTAGAGGACTTCAAGAGAAGTATAGAGCAATTTCTTTTTTTGGCCCAATTTCAGTTCTTCAGGGTGAAAACACCCCCTGAAAGTAGATAGGTGTTTCCATATTTCCCTGTATATCTTTCAAACTATCGTAGATATAAAACATGGTTATAATAAACATTGAATGGCTCTTAATGTTCTATAAAACGAGGCAATTAAATTAATCAAAATTCTTTGTTTAAATAAAAAAATTTCCTTCACCACTACTACTCTAAAAAATTTGTAATTCTCTGTCACGTCGAAAAATACGTAGAACCTCGTTATAAATGTAGATATGTGTGCTAAATTTGTCGATCAAAGCGGTATTTAAATAATTTATTACTTATTTAAATAAGTATCCCATGTCTCAATAGTTTTTAATTGGATTAAACTGTATAATTTGTGAATTGTGCGTTAATAACAGTTTATCCTGTAAATTCTAAAGATTTTGGTTGTGTGAATATTGTTGGTATAATATGGTAACGGTTAAAGGTTAATTTCGAGAATCTATCTCTTCCGTTATTTTATTGCTTTTAACTATCTAAAGCGTTCACTTTCTAAAGCTAAAGGTTTCGAGTGTAAACGACAAGAGAAATAACCAGGTAGATATCGTAGAAAGCCACTGGTTAGGAATTATAAATTACCGATCGCTCGTTTGGAGTCGTATGCCGGTAAAAGCGCGTCATCGTCGGCTCGTCTGGTGTCATGAATGGTGGAAGCGGAGAGCTGGGAGTATTTCTTTGGTCGGCGCCACATAAACATCTAGTCCTTGTCCGCATAGACAGAAGGGGGAAGGCTCGGATAATTATACAGCGCTCTCATCTCTCACCAAAGCGTATCCTCTAACTAGCGCTAATAACGCCGCTAATGCTCTTCCATGGAAACTGCTCGTATCTAACGACTATTCAGCTACCTTCTCTACCAGGAAGATAAAATGGGAATAGCTCAGGCAATTTGTACCCCCTTTTCACTAAACTTTGATTTAAACCAAACAAAATTGATAACAAATTCACAGCCGCTGAAGTACTTGCGATATGGTCGAAATTTTTTAATGGCAATTTTATGTGTACAACATTTTTCTTGCGTTAAAAGTTTAGTAATTAAAATAAGAAATATTTATACATTTTTTTAAAGAAATCAGAAATTCTTCAGTTCCATTTAGTTTTTTCCGAAAATCGTATAATTCATGATTTACAGTTTACAAAAGATACATTTAAATAGATAAGTAGTCCTTAAAACATTAAAATTATAATTCAGCAAATGATTATTTTAGCGATCAAATTAAGAATCATCAATATTTGTATATTTTCCTCAATAAATCAAATAGATGGACAGGGTCGTCCACGCAACTTGCACACCTCTATAACTTCCAAAGCGTGCGTTGCACGAAAAGTTGCTTCTAGGTCACCCATGTTAACAAACATTGTCACGTAAACATCTGGCTGTCCTGCGGAAATCTGTGATAAGGTCGAATTTCTGACTTGATATTACGCGAAGAAAATTTTCAGAAAATAAAGTGAAATTTCTCGTTAGTTATTAAGGGGGCAGACCAGTCTAAATGCAAGGGTTTGGTAAATTATCTATTTCAAAAAAACCACTCAATACACAAAATTGAAAATTTAATGATGTTTTAACAACATTCCAAGCTTTAAATTCCGCTACTCATAAAGTGCGAGGGTGTTCATGGGGAGGGGAGTTTTGTCCGCGAACTGGAAAACGCAGGCCTTTACGGTGTCCCTTCTGACGCCACTTCCGGTGGTCGTAGAACATTGAAAGTTGGTGTGAACCTTCGGATTACATGTCGCTATCGTCCCAGCTAGGGTTAATGAAGGCCAATACCGTTTTACTCAGAATTTGACATTCTTCCATATTTTGGTATAAAAAATATAGTATTCCATTTAAAAAAACGAAACGCTTCCACCTGTAAAAAAAAAAATAAATACACCACATAATGCACCCCTTTAGACCATGTAACTTCTGTATATAAAATTTTTGTGTACAACGCATACCGTGGAAGTTATAGAGGTGTGCAAGTTGCGTGGACCACCCTGTATATGTATTGAGAAATTAATAGAAATATATGAAAAAGAAGATTCTAAAGTTCCAAGTGATGTTAAAAATATCCGAAAGTCATTTAATACGTTACAATAATACTAGCTTTTTTAAAATTTCCAATCGATTTCAGTATTTTCTTTAATAAAAAAAAATCATTTTGTCTTTTATAAATGTGCGGCATCGTAGGCAATAATAATAAAAAAATTAAAATAAGAAATATGTATGACGACATTTGATTTACGTGTTAATAAGAAATCTTATTGCATTTAACAATAATTTTCTAAATAAGTTATCGAAAAAACAAGAAACAGGAAAAGTGCTTCAACATACCTTTATATTGCAATCTAATATTAATTATTGAAATATTTATATCATTTTCTGCATTGTTTATGATAATTTTTCACTGTTTTAAAGACTTTACTTTCTATGTAACTTGTATAAAACTTTAAACGCGTTTTTCTTAAAGTTAAGTTTTATTGAACTGGAAGGATCAACAACTCAATGACTTTTTACGTGATTTACTTTAAATTTTAATCGGTTATTCCTAATAATATCCCATTGGACGATTAGTTCCTTCGTAATATTAAAAGAAATGTTGATTTTTCATATTTTTTTCAATGATCCATTGTTTGGTAATAAATTATTTTTGAATCCAAACCTTCCAATGGAAAACCACATGAAGTAGAGGCCTCTCACGCTGGTTATTACTATGACTACAATAATAATTAATATTTGTATATCCAAAATTTAGAAAAGGTAGTTTAAGGAATGTATTTTGTTAAAGTAAGAATTGTTAAAAATTAATATCACAAAAAAAAAACAATTTCTGAAAGTACTTTTATATTTAGCCGTCATTATGACATGTATCATTATTTAGCGTTGTTGATGTATCTTTTATTAAACAATCCATTCAAAATGACTAATATACGCGGATAATATTTTAAAACGTACACTTGGAGAGGTGGTACAACATTTCAGAATTCTGAGGTGTTTATGTTCACCGCAAGTAGCGGTAATCGTTCACTACTTTTTATTACAGCTGTAAAGCTGTAAACTCGGTATTTGGATGGTTAGGATCCCTTAAAATAAAGCTTATAAGTTATATTACTTGTTCTGGCACGCATTTTTGACAGACAATCGGAACTATTCTCATAACCATTTAGCAGGACGGCAACGTTTATTACTGTGGCTAAGAACGACAAACTTTTCACCATTCATACCTGTGCTCTTTTCCCTTTATTATGAATAACGTTTTACGGTGCCGCTCTGGCGAAAACGTACCCCGTAAACGACAAAAGTAAAGGTTTCCTCCGATTACACCTCTATTCTTTGCTCTGTTTATTACATTAGGTTGTTTCCACAACAGATGTCGGATTTCGATCGTAAACTTTAAATAACGACAGTTTCGGTTAGAACAAACATTTTTAATCAAAGTGAAAACCATTTAAATCAATACATTTTACTGCTGTTATATAAATTTTATTATTCTATGTATAAAAAGGATCAAGGATTTTAGAAGTGACTGAATTCTGCGAAGACTGTTTGATTTCAAACAATTTTCTCAAAGAAGAGAAATATTTGAAAAGTTTGCAGACAGTAACAGTTGATGATAAGAGAAGATCCCTTCAAATAGGACACTCTGCACTATTAAAATAAAACTGACTGAACAATATGATATGAACAATTAATGATTAGAAATTATTTTTGAAAATCAGCATTTATTATGCTATAACTGCAACTGAAAGATCGCAACGAATACTAGCAATTTGAAATTACTGTAAGTCTGGATATCGTTAGAACGATTTTCAAAATGCGAACTTTCAAACGAATCATAAATCTAGCGAATTGTTTGCTCGATATATCCGTTGCGCGGTTAAATAAGTTGAGCAAAATCACGGTAATAAATCACGCGGGAAGGAATGCAATTATCGTGAGTAACGCACGACTTAATAGATAGCTTTGCGAAAATAAAACAGTGTAATTACCGGTATAGTGCAATAGATTTTATTTTAGAAAAGTACCAAAAAAAAAAAAACAAGGTGTAGGCTATTCGTTCACCAGTATTTTTGTTCTGTTTCTTATCGTTTAAACGTGATATGCATAGGAAATAAGGTTGCGTATTCTAAAGAATTGTTATTTTTAACAATTAATGGAAGGTGTTAAGAAATGGCGATTTTGGCGCTGGGTGAAAACGCAAGAATAGCATTAATGCGGACAAAAAATGTTAAAAGTAATTACTCGTAATGTGGTGGATAATTTTAAACAATGAGTGAAAATACAGAAAAGAATGTAGCAGAAGAAGGGAAAGTAGGGGTAAGTTAAGAATAAGCTGTAACAACATTTTATACATATTGATTTTGTACTTGTGAAAAATATTATGTAAATATAGTGTTAACGTCCGGTTATCGAAATATATTTAAATAGAAGTACAAAATTCAAGAAAAAATGTTTAACAAAATTGATTATAAATGTAACGACACTGTCTTGCCTTGCTTCGTACACGAAGCAAAATGGAGCACATCTATTTTTATTTTTTTTTTTTCTTGTCTTTAAATAAAAATATACTTTTGCAAACTTTCAACTTGGTTTTCAATATCTTCAGAGGATTTTTTCGATAAAATTGCTGCTGTTTTCGGCGACCCATTTTTTATTTGTTTTTCGTATAATTGCTCCAATGACTTTTCATATTGATTCTTTGGTTCAATTCTGTCTATTTTTTGTTTAGTTAATATTTTTATACTTATTTGATCTGAAAACTAGGTCATGTTTCATTGTGCCCCATTATTTATTTAAAATTGGTATTCACAAACAGAAAAATATAAACCTAATGAAATTATCTAACTGAAAATATTCGAAGGATAATATATTTAAGAATTGTACTTATTGTTAGTAATGTTTAAAACGCGTCAGAGAACAGGGTTGAAATTGTAAGAATCGAAACTATGGCCAATAAACGTATCAGCATACAATAAATTGACTGTAATTATTAACAACGTATCATTTCATGCACAATTCAAGATTTTTTTTTGTTTATATCAACATGGAAGTTAACGTGAAATAAACGTTTTTCCTCGCGTACTTACCTTTCCTTCTGTTTCTTCATCATATTTCATCTTCAGACATTGATCAATTTTTAGAACGAAATCGTAAGAACATTTGTAAGTAAGTAAATGACATTAAAATCTATTGAAGAAGCTAAAAAATACTTTAAAATTGTTTATACATATATACATATTGTATATGAGAACAGCAACTAGGGTGCCTGTTTTTATTCATGATTCTGTCTCTATTAATCAGTAGATACATTTAAATAAACAATATGAACGAACCTGAACAAATACAAAAAATAAATTTATCTATATATTTATATTTATAATTAAATGTTTTGTCTGACTATTTTATCAAAAGGTTTAAGAGATGTTTACTCAATAAATATACATAAATAAATGATATAATTTACACTATATAAAGTGCATATTAGATTATAAAAATGTTTAATCCTTTGAGGAAACACTAAAACAGTGTTTAAATGTGTTTGAGTTTTTTTTTTTTTGCAAGATTTTAAGACTTTCCATCAGACCTAACTCTCTTTTCACGTTCAAAAAGTAATAACTGTTATTCTCAATGTAGACAGCCACAAAATATTTATTTTTGATTTTGTAGCTGTAAATTGTTAAATTGTTTTTCATGCAAAAATATATACTGATCAGTGATTTGTAGTTTATACTTCCTCTACAATACATGACATCTCTAACTAAAACAGCTGTTTTTACAAAGTAGTTAAATTCTTGCTTTAACTTTTATTTCTATACAACTGAATATCAATATTTTAACTTCGATAAGATCAGTTTTCATATTTATATACGTATAGAAAGTGTACTTAATGTCGAACATTAAATTTATTCCATTCAACTTTTTCTATTTGCTCTTCTTACGTATTCAGGCAATTTTGGCCCAAGATTTGGAGTAATAATGACCCAAATACAGGTATCTTTTTTGTCAATGTTCTTTCTAAAGATGTTTTTATTGCTTATTCGGCATAAAATAAAAATACTTTTGTTTTCTTTACCTAATTTCATTAATGATTTGAAATTTGAATATGCTACTATTTTTATAAAATAAATTTTTTACAAATGATTTTAAAACAGGTTAATTTTTTATTTAGGCTCAAAATTTATAGTTTAATAAAAACGACATTTGAAAATTAATTAATTAATCGTAGATCAATATTTCCCAACAAAATTATTCCGTGTACCAAATTTTCAATTATGTTTTTGGAAATCTTTTAAAATTAAAAATACAATACGTCATTGCTAAGCGAAATGTGTCCCTTGTACATATCAAACATAAAAAAATGACCACAATCACGATAAAATAGTTTTTGAACCAATGTTTAAGATTGTGATAAAATTTTAAGCCAGTTTGCTTAGCTTAAGGTAATAAATATTTATAGGGTACATTTGAGCTAAATTGTATATTTTACGATTTACTGTTAGAGAGATAGCGTATAAAGAGCAGGGACTCTGGTTACCTGTTAATCCTTGTGTTTCTTACTTATAACTTTACAGTAAAACCCTAAAATTCACCGAATTTCTCGTATACTATTTTAGAACGTTTTCAAACCTGTTTTAGCTTTGTTTAACACTTGAACGGTTTGTACATTACGATTATTTATAGTAACTAAAATAGTCCGAAAATAGTAAAGTTCATATCAGTAAATTGATTTGTATAACAATATTTTTTATTACAAAAATGAATTATTTTTTTCGTATCAGTATACGGTGGCTCACAAAAATATTTGAACACACTTTTTGAGAAAGAATATCTATTTTAATATATTCTTTCTATTATATATTATATCTAATTTCTTAGATGAGATACAGAAGAAATTTTGAGCAAGTTGCAATTGGTCGAAATTATGAAGAAAACAATGGCGAGCTTTTTATCTGAATTTGTAAGGAAAGTTTAAAATACATACACTATTTTGCAGATCTACATGCGTAGAAAATTTGATTGAAATTGGGACAAAACGAATAAAATTAGCGAAAAAATAACATAACATTTTTAAATCGTTATAAACATTTCTAAATGAAATATTATATTATTTTAATTGTGTCATAAATATCTTGTTTCTCGTGGTATAATGATGTACAATAACAACGTCAACAATAGTTGTTGAAAAGTCAAAAGACTACGTACATTTGCGTTGAAAGTAATCATGAAAACGGGAAAGGTGAAGTGTGGTGGGTTCTGTTAACATTAAAACGTTTACAAGGGAAAGAGTAATTGAAAAGGGAAGGGCAGAGAGGAAAAGAGAATGTAGCTGACGGCAGGATAGGTCGGAGTAGAAATCGTGGGGGCACCTTGCACAAGTTGACAGGTCGTCGGTCGGGTCGCTTGCACCCGGCAAAAGTGTCGGCACAGCGCGAACCGACAACGACCACCGTGTCGCAAACGCCACCGCCATAGCCACCACCGTGTCACCTTCCTCTCTTTCATTCGTATTGGTTAGTCGTGCTACTCTTGGCATTCGCCCTCTACGTCCTCTTCCTAGCGATACCTCTCACCGACCCGGGGACACGACGATCGTCCGACTAGCGATGGCTACGAGTTCACCTTTTCTATGGAACAAAGACTTCACTGACCCTTAACCGTATAATAATATGTCACACTCGTAATGTATTGTTACTCGTAAAAAGAAATAATAATTACTTTGTTTTTAATATTTTATTGAGAAACTTTACAAATAAAACGTTAAATTTTGGAACATTAATTAGTATTAATCTATTTAAAAAGGGGAAATAGTAGTAATATTTAATCCTAGTGAAAAATTCGTAATTTTTCTTTACAATATTTTTTTAACAATATAAATGTTTAAAATGGTGAAAAAAATCTTGTAATTATGAGATACTGGTACATTAAATATTAAATTCTAATTTTTGGCATATTACATATTTTTCAAAGATTGAATTAACAAGCACAGATGAATGATCAAAATATATAGATAAATTGTGTATTAGATTGTTAATTAAATTCGTAACGTTTTCCAAAACTGTACTTAAAAATACTCTAATTTTACTCATATATTATAATGAATTTTAATAAATAACTTCATAAGGAAAAGGGTATAGTCTCAAATTCATTTTAATGTTGAAAAAAAAATATGCAAGTACATTTATATATTTTGAGTTATTTTTTTATAACTATCTAAATCTTTCCGTGTTCCAACTTGAATAAATCAATAAAATTTTGATTTTAATAACTGACTTTTACTATAAATTATTTTCAGAATTTATTCTTCAATCATTGGTTAATAAATTAGTAAATTAATAAACTCTGTTATCAAAAGTGGTTATGTCTAATTATCATAACCAATATTTTTAATGTGTAACAATTTACCATTAACATTTCAAAAATAATACAAATAATTTCGATTAACACCAGCATCATATTTTTTTTCAAAAATATATTTAAATTTTCATTTTAAATATTCATAAACTAAAACCCACAAACAATTCAAATTGAATAAAAATGGACATAGCGAATTTTGAAATCATATTTCTCATATAATGATGAATGCTCCATTAAAATGTGCACAAAAATAATTCATAGTGTTCAATAAAGAATAAGAACGCTGTTGTTATCGACAAAAACCCTCTTTAATCTTTTGTATAAAAATGTAATTTTGTCAAAGATGTTACATATTAAGTTTACCTAAAAGATTCTATTGCTATTTGCACACAACCATTTGCCAGCAGCGTTAAAAAAAAATACATATGGTATTATGTAGCTTTCGAGAAAGTGGAGAAAGTTAATAAACTAAAATGAATTTTGCTTATATTATTAATACGACACAAAATATACGGTATTATACGTTCATTATTTATTGTTAAAATGAAAAGAACTTTTGTAATAAGATAATATGTATTTTGTAACGTTTAGTAAGCAGAAGGAAAAGAAGAGGATTACCGACCGAGCGTCGAAGGGGTAAGCTTCCCTGGGGGAGCATAGTGTGGCGGGGTAAGTCAGCTGAACGCTCGTCGATAGAGGAGCGGTGGGGGTAACGGGAGGCTCGGCCGACAGATGAGTAGACGAAGTGGCTTAGTTGTGATTCGAAGCCGGCCGTGTAAGGTGAATGTCGTGGATTTTGTACAACGTACCGTCTACCTCCTTTTTGTTCATTTTCCTTTGTATCCGCGTGTGTACATACGTGTGTGCCTCTTATCCATCGAAAGGGAATTGTGTGTGTGAGCAAGGAATACGTCGTCAGAAGCCAAATGGCTTCTCATCTGTGCGCCTTCGTTGTTTCGTTACGACGGATATAAAAGAAAATACAACAGTGTTTGCACCGATCCGTCAAGGTTACGTTTGTCAGTCCTCGGTGATCTGTTGTCGCGAGTGATCACAGTGTTATTTGTTTCGACGGGAGGTTGGTGCAAAAGGAACAGGGCGAACATTTTTCATTACGATGCTGACTTCCAGTGCGAATCAGTATCTCCGTCCGGAATATCTCACGCCTTTGTCCACTACGGTTAGAATCATGTTTTTGTTTCTTGTTTTTACTCTTTCTTCCTTCCTTTGTATGTTTAAAGTTTAACGTATACAATTTTAATAATCAATCGAATTACCAAACAAAAATTGCTCGTTTCGATGAAACTTTGAAAACTGAACGTGACGTTTTAACGTTTGTAGATTATAAAAAAAGAGAAGTCCTGAACTACAAAAATAAATTACCACAGGGGATAAAAGTTCCTTGACAAAGCATTAATTTAAGCTGTCGGCTTTTCGTTAATCGCGACGGGAATGCATTTCACGTCTTACGCTTTAACTCCTGTAAACTATTTTGAGGGCAGCGAGTGCTGGCAAAGTTTCTGCTCGAACGTTCACTGATTTACGAGTGTCGTAAATCAAACCACGATTCGGTAATATAATACTGTGAGGATAGGCAGATGGAAGAGTTAGGTACACGCTAAAAATGAAGCAAACCACGATCCCTTTCGCCTTTTCTTTTTTTTCTGCATATTAAATATTTCTTCGTTTCCAATGATTATAAATTACGTTAATTTCATTTCTTTGATTTATTTGATCGTTTCGTACATAAAATGTTCTAAACGCCTTATTAGAATTTATTCAACATCAAATAATGTGTGTATAATTAATATTGTTTAAGGATTTTATTTAGACATACAAATTTCGACATAAAGTACCACTTCTTTAATTAATAATTCATTATTTCGCTGCCAATTACGCTTTGCGGGTCATTTTTTTAACAGAGCTTGTTTTTTACTCAGTGATGGAAAAAGAGTTACAGGAAAATAATATACAGCGCTTGTTTGCGATGTGCCTCTTAACCTTTTTAATCTTCAAAACAAAAATATATATATAAGGAAATAATTAAATTTTATAAAGATTGTAAATTCTTTACTAGACGTTTTTGTTGATGTTGATTATTATTTGATTTTTATAAGTGAGCAAACTAAATATATGTATACAAATGCAGGAAGTAATAGCAGCCGTTTAAATTTCAAAATATTTTATCTTCATTTTATTTGTGAAAAAAAAAAAATTGTCATACTGTATAAATTTTTACACAAACAAAACATGTTTTCATAATATTCCTCATGAAATTCTTGATTTATCTGAATCTTCGTAGTTTCTGTACGATTTTTCAAAATTACAAAATTATAGTAGCGTTTTTAACGCATTTTCTAACTTATTGTTTAAAAGTTCAAAAGCGATTTCGTCCAATCAAAATCATCGTGCATGTCCTGAAATTGTACGGCGAAGAGCATGCGTAATGTTTCAATTGCTATCACGAGCATAAAGCAACAAGTTCAGTAATAGTCACTATTATCAAATACCCTCTCAGGGAAATTGACGTTTCGTCGGTAAAATTTTAGCTGAAACAAATTTCCAACACTGAGATTCAGTCTCATACGGGAATTACATTGACCGTTCGCGTTCCCAAGTTGAGCCGATCATTTCAACAGTTTAACGTTTATAAGCGTGTTAAATAATTTAAAAAATATTTCTGATTATCTATAAATATGTGCTACCACTTTTCAGTCACACTATCGTCATATACTTTAACGCTAGATTGAATTTCAAAATAGTTATTTGTTATAGTCCACCATTTCTCCATCGCAGAATATTTCACTTGTAAGCTTTTAGCTCAGTAATTAATGAATTTTCAACACAGAAAATTACTAGTATTGAACAATCTTTTGTTTTCATTTTTGAAATTTTAAAGTGTTTCTTTAGATATTCTTTCTATCGTTGTTCAAAATATTTGTGATTGAAAATTTTATTGTTTAACGATTGAAATACCGTGATATACGTTTTCGAGGTTTAAATCGTGTTTAATCAGGCTTTATCGTACGAGGGTTAATAATTTTCTGCAATGTAATTAGTTGATTATATTCATATTTTCAATTTTCTTTTATGAACTGAACTTTCTACATTTTCGAAAACAACGTTTTTTTTAGAGATAATATTTCCAAACATAAACAAGATTTTAAGTTACAATATTTCATCACTCTATGCTTAAGTTACTGTGGTACATAGTGCAATAGATCAGAAGAAAACTTTCGGAGAATTATTAATAAAAATTTGTTATGTCACTTCAAAGTTGCTAGGATGCATGAAGGGTTAAAATCGATCAATTTATACACAAAAATTTCATAGAATAGGTCATATTTGTCGACGTGTTTTGTAAAAAATAGAAACCGGCAAGATATATTTATTATTGCACATTTTTTTCTTTGGTTAACACAAAATTGCAAGAATTGTTTACAAAACTTGCCAACAAATATTATTGTGAATTTACAATATAATTATAATTATTAACATATCAACAGTTCATCGATAGTTGTATTTGCTTGGAGAGTACAGTCGCTGTTTTATCCAGATGTTAATTTCTTGAATGAAAAGTAATGAAATATTTTGATTGATAATATTCCACCAGCTGTAAAATATTGATAAAGTTGTCTTAAAAGTAATGGAAACGTTTGAACACACATAATAGAATAAACTTTCTTTTATTTAGAGTTCAACTTATACCAATTTTAATTGCTATTTTTCTTACGTTTTGTAAAGAAGTAATTATTATTTCACTGTCGAAATAATTCCCTTATACAATTCACGTCGGACAAAATAGAAATAAATCGAAGCAATACTAGAAATCTATAGTACAGAAAGTTAAATATATATAAATTGTTAATGATTATTAGTGATTTTAACTATTTTTACGAGGGATTTGTTCACAGTGAGAATTGCTATCATATCTTTTATTTCGAAGCTAAATTTTACATTGTGACAATGTACAGTTAAGAGCAAAATAAAGTGATAGGAAATTGTAAATGGTTGACAATTATTAACATGCTTATAATTTTGCCTTTCTTGCTGTTTTCTTATTTATATAGAGTCTATTTGGAAACATTCTATTTACAAAAGAAAAGGCCCAATTGATTGACATCGTTTTTAATAAAATCGTTGAGATGTTAACTTTAGAAAATTTCTTAGATTTTTCTTTATTTCTATTATTCATAATTTCAACTACTTATTAGTTAAGAAGTTATAAAATATCATAAACAAATTTAATTATTATAAGTATACCAAAGCGCACACACAAGAAAATTGATTAATTTTATGATAAAATTGTTACTACTGACGATACTGAATAAATACTTAAATAATTAGGGTTGCCAGTTCTTATATATTTTTGATAATATTACGATTGTTTGGGGTGAAATTTCACCCATAATAGCATCTAAGCATAAATTGAATAAAATAATTGTTGATAACACAAGCGACAGCTGTATATATGGGTGACATGGCGGTAAAAACGTTAATGTAAATACACGTAAAATATTAGCCGAGTTGCTCGACAATTTTCAGGGTATAAATAAAGTTGCGCACCTTGCATACATGTTGTAAACACAAACGAGGCTTATCGTTGGCAAACTGAAATGATTGCATGGCAGCTGGTAACGTATAGAGGTTTTGGGATCGATTCCCTAGTTTTTCTTCTATTTTTAGTTTCACTGTAGTAACGGCGTATATAATGTCCGATAATAATCTTCTTGCATATAATTGAACCACAGAATGTATTTTTTGTTTTTTATTTCATACGAAGTAACTCTACAAAGCTTTAGAAACAACCGAAACTTACAGAATTAGCTACAGCGGCCTTTAAAACAGAATAATTTTGTTAAAATTCAACCAAATCGCTTGAATTGGTTTAAAAGTCTAGAAAAGTTTAGAAGGATTAATTTATCGAATGATGTATAAAACTCATTTTGAAGAAGTTGCAGGTGGTCGAAATTATGGGGAAAATAGTGAGTGTTTGTCTTTTTCGTTTGAACATGCGATGGAAATTTAAAAAATATATTTCGTAAGACTATGCTGCAAAAATTCTGCATATTGATACAGAAAAAATACTGTTATCGAAAAATGTAAAAAATCTACTTTACCGTCAGATAAAAAAGTTGTAAAATGCAATCTTTGCTATTTTTTTTTCATAATTTCGAACAATTACAATTTTTTTTTAAATTCTTTCATGCGAATAAACAAATATTTTCAGTTTTTTTTTTTTTTTAAGTTTAAGTTAAGCTAGGACAATTTTAGAAGAGATTTTCTGCTTTAAAGAGAACTTTCATTTTTACTGGCTGACATTTGTATTTATTTCGAATACTTTTCAATTTACAGATATTAGAACAAATGATGTAACAAAAACAAAACCTTAGTGTAACTCTTTGCGTACCAAACATTTCTAAGCTTGACACAGTGTATAACAAATGTTATAAATCTATACTGCTTTCACCTACAATATAGTAAACAGACAACGAGTTATCATTTTTCTGATTCTCTTATTTCTGTTATTTTTTAACATCCAAAAAACGTAGTATGTGTTTAATACATATTCTGATAGTAGATTAAAAGTTTTATAAAATCCAATTAAAATTGGAGTTGTTTAACTGGCAAATCACAATGGCATTCAATTTAAACTGAAACAATACATTTTTAAAGTCTGCAAAAATATTACCACTTTCGAGTTTCAGGTATTTATTTTTCACTTTACTTCCTTATCATTTGTCTAAAGAAGTGCTTTCTTCATTAGCTGCGAAAATGTGTTGTCGTAAATTTATATTTGTGATGAAATAAATTCAGTTTTAACTGGATTTTCAATCCTTTGTTAAACAAACACTAAAAACTTTAAAATGATTTGAATTGAATAGATTTTCAACGAATCATAAGTTAACGTTGAGGATGAAAATATTACATTCGAGCTTGTTCCGTTAACTTGTACGAGGGCAATTAACATCTAGCTTGAACCCATAATGCTGTAATAGCCTGTGTTGCAATTCACGGCATTAATATCTGTCGGCGTCGCGCCATTAGCTGAGGCAACCGTAAACGCCGAGTTAGTTGCACGAACGTTGCATTTTAATTACGGTGAACATCTGTTCGACGGACGTATCAGCCGCGAGAAATATCATTCCTTTATACGCTAATTACACTGGCTATATCATCACGGCTACTTCCAACCGGGAATCTTCGATAATATTCTATTCTCCCACCCGTTTTTTCTGCTAATAACTTTCCTGCGGAACCACTTATTACTTTTTACGTGAACAACGAGATACAATTCTATATATCTTTCAACGATCTTTTTATATCCTCGGACACCTGTGCGTTGATTTACATTCTCAAAATAAAAGTTTTACTATTCAAAGTACTAACGTTTTAAAATAAAATAGAAAAATAAATTTAGAATCAACCATAAATTAGTATGAATATTATTTATTTCATATAAAATAAGTAATAATTTCCTTTTCCGACGTATATATTATAAATCATTTGTGTTTATGGATAGTTATTCTTCGTTTGTAGAATGTACTATGGCAATTAGATTTAGATGCACATATGCGTCAATTGTCCGCAAAGGGTTAATCTTCATAGAAGGTAACATACATTTTGACGAAAGCCTCTTAATAAAATTTATGATCTAAAATAAAAAACTCTTAATTTGTTATTTTAACAAGTTTACTAGTTCTAGTATTAACTACTGAATTTACAATAAGTAGATATCCCGATACATGGTTGTCGACAGAAAGATTATAGACCTGAGTAGCGGATAAAAATAATAACTGATCTTTACGAATCATTTTAAATACGAATAAGATGGTAATTAAACTGTTACAAAATTCCATGTTACTAAAAACGGATAGGAAAGTTAATTTATTTTGTCTCCAACTAAATTATCAGAATCGTACCTTGTAAAGAAAAGTGACACAAGTAAGAATTGTTTGTATTTTGTTTTATGTAACAATTTTTATGTAATAATTTTATTTTGTTCTTATTTACTTTAAATACATCAATTCTTAAAAATAAATCTTCAACTTTTATTTAGTTATTGGGAAATTACCAAAGCAAATTAAACTTATTCCACAAAAAGTGGAGACTTAATTCCAGTTTTTTTTTGTTTTTACTTGGAAAAACTACTCAGAAGTTCTTTGAACCATTTTTTCAATTTTTCATATAACTTCATACATAAAACCATTAATTTTTTTGAATAATTTGCGTTGGTGCATAAATCTGAGCGAAATCTTTCACTAACAGCAACTTAAAACGGAAGAGTTTCCAAACTGATGTTTATATGCTTTTGGTTATTATTTCGACAAAGAAATACATTCATAAATATAAATATTGCAAAAATTTCCGCAAAACACCACCCTGTATACGTTACTTCCAAGGAAGTAGTTTGTAATTATAAAATATACAAGTTCTTGTCTTCCTGATTGAATAATTTCGTTTTCCATTTGTATTAGTTTTTCTGGGGAATTGTGATATGTTTAGTACAAATATCAGTAGGTAATTAAATGAATTAGATTAACAGTTTATAAACAATATTTCTTTGAGCCAAACATTTATTTTTCCTTAGACATTTTCCTGTATCATTAAAGATGATAGAGGTAGATATTTTAAGTTTTAATGGTAGGGTGACTCACTGTCTCTTTATGATTTTAATAGCTTCTACGTGTTACCATTTTATGCGCTAATTTTATTTTAAAAACTATCAATTTTACTAAATATATTTACTTAATACATAGAAAATTCTATTAAAAGATAGAATTTATGTATTATAATAAATCTGTTAAAAGACGCGCGTATAAAAATGTGCGATCGTTCAAGTGTTAATATTACTTACATTTTTTTCTTAAATTTATTTTCTCGGCTATTCGTCAGCCTTGGTAACGTTTACGACATTCAACATGTTAATGTCCGCAGAAGTTGTTTCGTACATGCTTCTTCTACTTCTATAGATACAGGTTTGACATCTTCATAGCATAGAGTTATAAACTTTTAGTCTTTAACACACTTCGAACTGTTCAACACACATCACATAATACACTAGATTTCTTCGAGGGAAATGGCGTTAGACGGGAAGGAGGATTCATCATTCGTCCTTTACTTTTAAATTACTTAATAAATTACCCGATCCATCATTTACTTATTTCGTTATTAAACCAATCAACTCTTTTTCTTTTTAATGGATTTATTTATAGTATATACAGGCGGAAATAATACCTACATATTACGATTAATATCTATAGAGAATGTAATTAGAGCTTGTTTGTGTTTATTTTTGGTTATCTCTTTGAAATGAATACTGACCCAAAAGTATAATATAATATCTAGTAATTCGTGACTATTGAAATAAATGGCGATAGATTGTTTCTCTAGTACAACGCCATTCTCCATAGAGAAGCTTAACAATGAGATACACCGAATTTCCAACATACCGGTAACTGAACATCGGTAATCTATAGGTACACAGAAAGTATATGGTAATATTGTTAAAAACAAGCAAATCACAGAAATTTGTTTTTACTTCCAAATGTTTAATTTTCGATTCACATTCAGTAAACATTGATACCGGAAAATATTTTTAATTAAAAATGGTTTTAAAAGAGACACTTCGTTGTTAATAATTCTTTTGTAAGTGAAAGTATAAAACCCACTAATTTCAGAGATATTTTAATTTCAATATTACAAAATGATACCATTAGCTGTACTAAAATTTTAAAAAGTTACCGTAACGTTAAAATGAAAATTAATGGTTTTCATGTCTTCTGCACCTTTATCTACACAAAGGCTATTCACGTCGAATTGTGATCTCATCCAAACCATTTAATGTTTATTCAAATAAAACACCCTGTACCCTTCATTTATTGAATATTTTCGATTTATCTTAAAATCTCTTTAGAACTCTAAAAAGTTATATCTACATTATACTTCTTCTTAATAGGTTATCATTCATAATTGCATGAAATGACTATCTGTTTTTTATTTTTTTTAAAGAATGGTTTTCTTATAATTGTTCGACTAACCTCTTTAATGATATCAAATTTAAAATAAAATTTATGTCAAATTTAAAATTTAATATTCTGAAGTAATAATAGTTAAATAGAAATATTCACTGTTGGTTAACTCTTATACAGCTCCTGTGTTGCAGAGTTATAATAAAAATATCAGAACTTATTCGCAAAATTATTGCGTAAAATACTTATCAAATATAAAATAAAAATTCTTTGCTTATTCGAAAAAGTTGACATACAACAATTTGAAATAACATCTAAGTACATTGTGATAAATACATTTAGGATTATATTTTTTGAGTGAATCGATGAGGTTTCACTGAAAATATTTAAAATGCTGTATGATTAAATACTTAAAAAGTTAATGTTTCCGGATTCAAAAACGAATAACAGTTTTCAGTTGACGCTTTGTTTTCAAGAAAATCAAATTTGAAATTTGGTCAAGTGCTTATGTATTTGACTAATTTTTGACCCGAGCGCGTTCAGTTGTTCACTTAGGCATAAACAACAATATTTAGGAGCGTTGACGGCTCTTTGCTTTTTATTCGCGGACACTGACATCGCTTTCTGTCATTAACCCAGCTAAGTGTTTAATTTAATTTTGAAAGTGTGCACACGCGTGCTTAATTATTTTCAAGTGATGACGAATATACTCAACGAATGCAGAGTAAGTATGTTCACTTCTCATAAAACGAAAAAAAAAATAACTAAATAAATAAATAAATAAAATGACGAATGTATCGAATTATTTTTTTAATTCATATTTTTGTTACTTTAAGAGTTATTGATATTATTTACAGAATTAGTAATTAATGTCTAGAATTGTTATATGGAAACAAAAATATTTTTATTCTAAGTAATTAAATATTTGAAAGAAAAAGTTAGAAATAACGAATTTATTTTTAGGAAACAGAATGATGCTTTTTAAAACAAGGAATTATACGGTTTTTTTTTAATTCTAGTATAAAATCCAGAAAATATTTTTTTATGATTCGTGTAGACAGCTTAGATAATGTTGTCATGATTTTTTTATTCAAATTCTCCTCGATTGTTTTTTGATTACATATTTCGTTTTTTAGCACATAAATACTTTCAAAATTAAATAAATCACTTACTGCATTTTGTTTCTTAGCGTGTAATCCATTATTATTCTCAAAAAATTACGAATGTAAACATATTCAGTAGCAAATGTGAATGGTGTTTTCCGTGACGAGTATACTCGTTATTAAAAAAAATTATTATTTAATGATGAGTATGTTTGACATAAACATCGATAGGATTAACATTAGAACTATCAAACGAGTCAAAATGACTTGCTTCCTCCTTTATCTAAATTGCCAAATCGCCAAAATTCGAAACGTTAAAGGAGCATTTTCACCACAAAATGTGTAAAACCTTTTTTTTTTAATAATTTTTTCTAAAAAGAAAAATATAAATTCAATCAAACTGTTTACTTGTTTTTGCAAAAACAATACATATTCTACGATGGTTGTGCTTTCTATAGGTAGAATTAATATCAGGATAAATGAATTAATTTGAAATCAACATGTTCATATTATATTGTTTAATAAGGGTTATATTTCATGTTGGAGCTAGAATCAATATTATCAGTCGAAAGTCGGTTATACAAGTAATTAAAAAAAAATATTCCATACTTTTAGTTGATTCAAATTACATTCTTGAGGGAACATTTATTTTGTATTTGGCTAACATTTTAAGTTAGTATTCCAATTAGTTATCGAGTTTAAAGAAAACCATATTTAACCGTTATAGTATGTTTTTCTTATGTTATTTAAACAAATAAAATTAGTGACTTATACAATAGTGAATCTGCTGTCTTAGAAATGTATAATAATCGCCCTGCGTCATCGTAAAATTCATTTTATACCTGTTTTGATTTTATTACCTTGAAAATATAATTCAAACTTCTACCTATTTTCTTTAACAGATATTTATAACGAAATATGGTTTTGTTAATATAATGTTATTTAATAGTAAAAAAGTGATGTCGTTTATTAATACAATAATTCGGAAGTTTAAGCAATTGAATGGATGATCAAGGACATTGAATTCCAAAATTAAATTGCAAAATATAATATTTTTATTCAAGGAAGTACATTTTACATACTAGATGAGCAATGGCTATAACTAGAATAATTTTCTGGAGTACTGAAATTTTTGTCTATAATATATTTTTACAAACCGAACTATTTTAAAAAATGTAAAAAAATCCAATTCTTCTAAGCCGACAAATGAAAATTTCCCTTTAAAAAGTAATCATCCCTTTTTATGGAATAGCATAAAAAAAAGAAAAAATAAATCAAACGAGTGATGGGAGACTTCTTTCCCACAAGTGTCGTTGAAAAATGCAGTGGTGACCCAGAGGGATCTCCAAATGTAATATCTCGATTTAAATAAAATTTTACACCGTGGCAGAGCTTTAAATACTGAAACCAATTACACATAGTTTTGAGTGCAAAGAATTAACAGTAAACCTAAAATAACAGCATATATGTTGTTACAAGTCTAGATGACCAGTCTAAATGCAAGGGTGCGGTAAATTATTGATTAAAAGACAATAAATATAATGTGTATAATGTATAATTTATAATGTATAAATTTTCATTTGTTTAAAAAGATAGTTCTGTATCATATTTTTCATTGATTTTTTAAAGTGTTCCTTCTGATGTATAGAATCAATGGAAAAAGAAACTGATTGAGTGCAACATTTTTTTACTAAGTATTCTGGCTAAATGTACTGGATTAGTAATATTTTTCAAAAACAGCAAAGAACTTTTAATGAACATGCGCCCATAACCATTAATTACGAAGTTACTAGATTTTTCTACTTTAAATCTGTAATGCTAGGATAATAGATCGTAATTCATCGGTATTTGGAACTAATCCAAAGAAATGTAAATTTAATCATCTGAATATCATGTAAATAAACATACGAATTTATATGTAAATACGACATGAATGGGGGACATATCGAATACACATACCTACACTGTAAAGGTAATATCTTATGATTAGTGACAAAAGCGCCCCGTAACTTCAATATTAATGTTTATTTCAATTTTTTTTGCTTATTTTGATGAGTCGATGTTCTTGAAGTTTGACGTCAACTTTTATATGGATATACATATACTGTACATTTCAAGCTGTCAGTAATAATGAGAAACGAAAAACATCTAAAATTTTGGTTTAATTAAAAAATATCATTAAGTAATGATTTTTTTACGGTGCAGTTAATTTAGGATAGCAGTATTTAAATTCACCTACATTTGTCGAAAACAAAAATTTATTGATAAAATTATTTATAAAATTAAAATCATAGTATAGGAACAATTATTGTAGGCAAATATGTATAATTAACGGATTGTCTTTGGAATATTCCAAATTATATTCATTCTCAATCTCTTGAATCTTACATTTTGTATTCTCAACATTTTTGCATGATAAACATGAAATCGTAAAATTAATATGCAAATTAATAAATTAAATATTCATTCTAAAATTGTAACATATGTTTAATGCTGATCCTTAATCCTGAATTTTCTTCAGGATTGTATAAATATTGTTTGAAAATTATTAAGTAACAAAAAAAAAACACATTATAGTAAATAACCACTCGAAAATCTTATTCTACAAATTCCGGTTTTATTTCAAATAAAAAAATAATTAACTATAGAAAGTTTTTATCTAACGTTTTGTCTGATGGATTTTTGAAGATATTGATGTTCGTTGCGATGATTTTTTTAGTTTTCGATTAATTTTTAAATATTTTGTAATGAAATAAAAACATTTGCATCCATACTTTCTGTTAATTAATACAAAACATGCAGACAAATTAATCTTTAATCTAGCACTATCAAACAAGTCAAAATGACTTACTTCGGATTTCTTATTTTAAATTACAAAATTTATTAAATGCATTATTCTATACATTAGTTTACATTTAATCCTTTATTTATTCTGTTTTCAATTCAGAAGTGGAGATACACTCGGTAGTTCTAATACCAAAGAATTGTTATGGTGCAATTGTTATAATATAATACAGTAGTGTATATATATAATTTGTTAAATTGGAAAATTGGAAAAAGCAAATAAAGGAAATGGTATCGCGTGGAAAACAATTTCATTGTTAATAATAAATCACATCGTTATTAAATAAATTTGAATTTCATTTCATTAATTATAATATTAATCGTTTACGCCCGCAGTTAAACGTATACGAGTAGTTTTAGTACATTCATTAAATTCTATTAATAACATGGTGCTACACTTATGGAATGCTTGTAATTGTTCCTGCTATTATTTATAATATATTTTTTAGTTGTAGATAAAAACATACTTTTGTTAGTACATTATTTGAGAGTGAGTTAAAGTTATTTTATATTCTTCTTACAAACAGCTTATGACAAATTTGATTAAAATAACTAGTAAAGTATACAAAATTCAAAAAAATGCAAATAAGAAACTGTGAATTTAGAATGATTTGGAGACGATCCTTAATTTGATGAAGATCCTCAATTTAGAAATTCAGAAAGTTATCAAATTTTTAAGGATATGCAGAACATGTGTAGACGTGTCAATAGTTGATAGTTGAGATATTTTAAGTTTAAAAATGAGATATTTCGTACAAACACATGAAATATTTCGGGATTATGCTTTGACACTTTTTTGCACAGATTTCTTCGACAAAAATGCAAATATGACTTGCACAAAACGTTTCAAGTAAATGATAGCATAATCTGTCTCCCCTGAAATTACGTATTTTTGTTAAAAACTTTTTTATATCTGCCACACATTTCACGATGTTTGGTGTGTGGGATTAAAATGAAACACCTTGTATTTTATTCTTCATATTTACTGTACGATTGTACCGTTCAGTTTGTGTCGAAAATGAAAAAAAAGCAAATAGTTATGAATTTTGTATTATTGTTAAACATATCTATAAATAAAGTATAATAAATGTTTTTATGTTTGGTACAATGAAAGTAAAAATAATTCGAATATGGCTAGTAAATATGTTTTTTTCCCCAGTTGTATAATTGTGTGTTAGTCAGCTATACACGTCATTGCTGGATGAAGGAAATTCACAAGTATGCCTGTTATTGACCCTTTGCATCCGGAAAATTTTTTCAAATTTACCAGATACTCAAAAATACTTAGTTACAAAGTAGTGGATAATATACCAATATAGATAAGATAATATAGTATTAGGAATAATTACTCTATTTAAAGGGGGGAAATAAAACGAAGCCCCATTCAACATTTTTGCAAAGGTAAATGTTGTTCAGAACCGTGTCAGTTACCCCCATTTCCGGTTCTTACACTAATTCCGAGACACCCTGTATTTCCCTTAAAAATCACCCGCATTCTTTTCATGCCCCCTCAGAGTGGAAAGGGTTAATTTTTTATTTTCGTTACTGTAATAATACGTGTTTTGAAAACCAATTTTGCTTTAGTCAGTTCCTTTCTATACTAACTGGAATTTATTGAACTATATAAAATAATTATACTTAGTTATAAGGATTAGACATTGTTGTTATTATAATTTAGTCTAAAAATTATTTATTTAATACCTTTTTATTATCCATCATTCTTCATTGACAAAATGAATAAGAAATGTTTATGTTCATGTTACAGTAACATGATTTCTTGCTGATGCAACAATAATTTTAAATAATTTATATTTTATATAGTGTTCAATACTTTTGTCCAAGGTTTTATATATTCACATTTCACAAACGCTTTTAAGAAATACAACTGCGTTGATACATGTTTTTCCTTGAGGATTAATCACCAAAACGAATGTCAGTTTTAAATGAGTCCATTATTTTAAAAATATTCTGACGATTTTCCTTGATCCCCAAGTATTTCATATTATTTCATCATACGATTCATAAATAAAATCCAATCAATAACAAGGAGTGTCACAATATTTAACTTCCTTTTCAATGTTCTAACATTCTTTTTCTTGATTCTGATTATTAGTCATTATTACGATGTTATTTTCAGCTGTCGTATAATATGCGGTCTTAATTAATCCTTCAGTTTTAAATATGCATATTTTCTCATTCTTGAAATGTTTTTAGTGGTATTTTCCGCGACCAAAGAACACGTGGAAGAAGCAAACATTCAGTTTAATTTATTATCTTGTAAAGGAGTATGTTGTGCAGCCTTTGCAGAATTCAGGGTACACATGTATATTCAATTTTAGACTCCTTGTTTATACGATTTCCATATTCCAAAGCAAACTCGTTAACATTTGACTGCCATGGTGGTCATTGATGGCCGGCGCTTCAAATTTTATATAATAAAATAATTAATAAAAGAAAAGATAAAATAAACCTCGAATATTGCTAGTATTAGACTAATACTGCAGACTAGTAATTTAAATGGCCACATTTGAAAATTACTCGACAGAAGCCTTAATAATTAGAATTAAAGCGTGTCTGATCACGCACGTCTGTTTTCACTGTGGCAGTCAACGTGTTAACATTTGACTGCAGCGGGCGCTGACTAAAAGCCAAAAAAATCTTTGTCATTAAAATTCAAATTTATTGAACGTATATTATATATACGTTTTCCATATGTATTTTTACAAACGCGTAAGAGTGGATACTGGGTGTTACATTTAAGTGCGAACGGTCAAATATCTCGTAAAATTGTTTGGTTTAAATGGGCAAATTGTGGAATGTAAATGATCTTTTGCTGGGTTAATCAGTGGAGGAGATTTTGAAGCCAGAACAAGTTTTTTAAATAGCATCCTATATCTTTCTCTTTATAATGCTATAACCAGTGATAAAACGAATTCAACGACCTGTTTGTGAATAATAGGAAAGGACAATTCGACTTTGTCAAATAATTTCTCCCTTGCTATACAATGTTGTATATTTCTAATAGGTTAACAAGTAAAAGGTTGTCCAGATTTATCCCAGATATCCTGTATATGAGCACTTTATGAAATATTTTTAATTTGAAAATAAAGTATTTGCATTGTTCATGATAAATTTTGCAACATGAAAACTTTAGATGCATATTTGGTCAGTTATTTGTTGTATGAAAAAATGTTTCAAACAAAAGTTGTGTGGGTATGGGCGCACATCATTTTGCTCCTATTTCAACCATTTTGTTATACAAAAAACACATCATGAGAGATTCGCCCTGTATACCGTAGCATTTTCTTGCGTAGAATATTGAAAAAATCTGCCCAGTTATAAAGAACAATGAAAAACATGAATAGTTACAAATGGTGTACATATAAGACGTTTGTTAAGCACTGTCCTTAAATAATAGTTCATTTGAAAATTTATCCAAATAAAATAAAAAAGAGTCAGTATTTATTGAAATGAAAAAGGCATAAATAAATCTTACCGAAGTTTCTCAATTCGTACAGTAATTAAAAAATATTAATTATAACTGTCTTGGTCATTCTAAATGATAACATTTTTTTTATTGGTAGTTACTATTATTGCTTACGGAAATGGTTCTTCCAATCAGGAATGAATGGCTTATAATGAATTATTCAGAGTAAGGCAAAATTAACTTTTTGATTTCTTTTGCTTATAACATAGAAATAAGTAAAAGGTTTAAATTTTGTTTACCTCAAATCATATGTTTATTTAGCAATTAAATTTTTTGTCTACCTTCAGTGGTTCTATACAAATTGGCTCTTTTTATTGAATTTTCCATCATTTACTTGAACACTTCAATTCAAAAAATAAAAATCGCCAATGTTTCCATATATTGTTGTGGTGTATATGTATATCACAAGTTAGATGTGGCATCCCATGTACTATAATATATCTATTTCGAGTAAATATCGATATGACGAATAATTTTAGTTTAATAATATTTACTTTAGAACAAAATAATTTACACGGACTTCACAAACTTTAGTTACATAAAAAAGAAATTCATTTCATGATTAATGTTTTAACGTTTAAAGTAATTAATCTTTTTTCTGCAAAATGCAATTTTATACTACCTCATTCATAATTTTAATACAATTTGAAAAGTCTAAAATTACTTTAAAATCTCTTGCAATAAGCAATTAAATATTCCATCCTATGTGACTCTACTTTTAATCATGTATTAGTGAAAACGTAAATTGAAATATAAATGCGACAGAAATCTTTATTTATCAAGTAGAAAACAATCTTAAAATTGAATTTTTTCCGAAAATTAAGACACTCTGTATGATAAAATATTGTTTATGATCGTATTAAAATTGTTCAGTGATCGATTGTTGTTTTTTCAATTCTAGTTGGATGCAAAGAAAAGTCCGCTCGCCCTCCTCGCTCAGACATGCAGCCAAATAGGAGCCGACACGCCGTCCAATAAATCTCTGTTAAGCTCGTTGGATAAAGCGTCGGGCAACAAATCTTCAAAATCGGATCAGTCGCGTGAGAAATCGTCACCGACGGTTGCACCGTCGCCGTTGGAGTCCAGCAAGACCAACTTCAAACCATATGAGTCGTGTCTGTCCCGAGAGAAAACGTCAACGCCGGACGAGCAACGATCTGCGTCCAGTCACTCCATGTCCGGTCGTTCGAGAACACCGGGTAGCGGTAGCAAACGATGCTCTAGCAATCAGAGCATCTCGTCGGTCAGAGCTGTGACACCGCAGGGTCGAAAAACTGCGACACCGAACGGCGACATCGCTCGAGAGTCACCCGTCTCGAGGAGCTCGGCAACGGCGAATCTTTCCTCGAATCAGCTCGAGTCGTCGTGCTCGTCGTCTCAGCCAGCTGTTGTCAGTAGTCCGTCGTTGCAAGCGAAGCCCTCGTACAGTCCTGCCAGGGTTCTAGCCATCACAGATCCGTCCATCAAGGATCTTCCATTGGGTACTTTCAAACCAGGCGTCAGTTTAGCCTCGTCGACCTCCGGCTATCTAGCGTATAGCCCGCAATTACCCATCGACGCGATGGCAAACACGTTGGTCTCTCAACACCACGCCGCCTTAAAGAACGGGTTAGTAGCTGGAAATCCCTATTTCAGCTACGTCAGGTTGAAAAGTTCCTCAGGTCCTGACACGTCAATGCCCGTCTGCAGTGATCCCTACTGTACCGGCTGTCAGTTGTACTCTCATTTGTTTGCGAACGGAAAACTGACGTCTAACGCGGCTAATGCACCGGGTTCCTGTCCTGCTGGCTGTGTCCAATGCGATCACAAACCCGCAGCCGCTTACGGAGCGTTGGGCGCTGCCGCGTACGCGCACGCCCAGCTCGCGGCCGCCTCGCAGCTTCCTTACGTCTGCAATTGGATTGCCGGCGACACAGCCTACTGCGGCAAGAGGTTCTCCACGTCCGAAGAGCTGTTGCAGCATCTTAGAAGTCATACAACCACCACGAGCAGCACCGCCGCGGATCCTTCAGCCGCCGCGTTGTCTTTTCTGTCGCCCTCCGTTGGTTTACCGCCGACCCATCCATTGTTTTCCAGGACTTACTCCACGCCACCGTTGAGCCCGCTAGTAACCGCACGTTATCACCCTTACGGGAAATCTTCTCCATTATTACCACCGTCCTTATCGTCGTTGGGTCTACCGGTTCCACCGCCTCATCTGCACACACCTCCAGGATTACCGCCGTACTTCTCCCCGTATTCGTTGTATGGCTCTCCTCGTCTTGGCGCCGCGTCCGGTTTGCCCCAATGATTTGTTTAAAACACCAATCGACAAATATCAACCGTTTAACTGTGATCCATGTGCGAGTATAGGGAGAAGCGTACGCGAAATAGCAAGGTAACCTCGCTAAACTGACCTCGTAATCTCGTTAAATGAACAAATTGGCCGCTTAATTCCTGCGGGATTACACCCGACATTTTAACGCAATTCTATGCTGCGTGGTGCTCCGATGTTTTCCTTTCTTTCTTTTTTCTTTTTTTCTTTTTCATGCATACCAGTTATTTATTTCGCACGTGTCGAGTGTTTGTAGGACGGCGTTGAGAGAAATGCGATCATTAACGTATCAAACATTTAACTGTGATTCCTATGCGAGGGGAGCAAATCTGAAAATAACGCGTGCCTGAAAGAACCATGTAATGGCTGCTGTATAGAATTATCAACCACGAACGCTCGTTTAAAGGGGGAGCCTTAAGAAACTCGCTAAAAATAAAAAATTACAATTTTTTCTCAAAGAAATAACCGAATGAAATTTCTCCTCATATAAAGTAACATTTTTGCAAAAAGTTATTGCAAAAGTTATTATGGTTTTTATTTCTGTAAAATTGAAAAAAAATACGATATTAATCAAAAAATTTCCGTATTTATGATGCGGTAACAATAATCAAACATATAGATTCATTTAGAAATGGTTGGTTAAATATTTTTTTTTAACGATAGGGCGCGCAAATTATAAAAGTTTTATTTAAAATTTGAAATACTGACAAGAAACTATTTGGATCCATTCCCTTAATTTGTTATACCGGACTTATAGAGTAAGTCTTCTATTTCTTCATAATACCTTCCTTTAAAAATCCCCGATAATATAAAAGCGGTAATTTCAATGAGTTTCTTGTCGGAATGTAGATTTTTAAAAATTGAACATAGCATTCATTTTTTCGTTTAGATTTTGTATAAGTATTTCTGCACCTTCGGTAATGGCCTTTTATAAATTTAAACGTTTAAACGTTTTTAACCATGAATAGGGTATGAAAATTAGTATCAGTATATTGAAAATATGTTAAAATTACGTTACGAAATTTATTTAAATTTGAAGAATAGATTCTTTTTTAGAATCACATGTTCCAAAAACATATGGAAGAAAACAAGGTTGCAAATCTGTAATTAGCACATTAAATGACATAAAAATCACAGGTAGCTGTTTGTTGACTCTTTAACGTCAGATTACTTTTTTTGGGAAAAATATATAATAATTAAATACTTTCTTAGCGATTATAAACATTATTTGCGGTGCTAAATTTATCGATGGCTCTATCTTAAAATAATTTGAAAAATTAAAGAAATTTGAGATTTCAAATTATTTACTGTCGAATGTTTTTACACAATCGAAAATAATATATTAGGCATGTTACACTAGGTGTTGAGTGTTAAAACCGAGATCATAGTTTCCTGTTTTTTCAAATTTTATATCTGTTTGTGTTTATAAATAATCATTTCCGCCATTTCACCAGAAACCATTAATACCTCAATAATTCGATAATAATGAGTAGAAATAACTTCAGTGTCTTTATTATTCGCACTAGATGATTTTTTTTGTGCTGCAATTCGCTCTGATGGATTGCCTTTTCTTTATTACTGTTCTAACCTAAGATATCTTCTAAAGGAACCTGAACTACAGATAAGTTTTGTTTCTACTTCCTTTCAGCATCACTCAAGCTTAATGAAAAAAGATTTTAATTAGCCAGACTGAATTTGTTGTATGTACTCGATACTGATTCAAATGAACTCTATATTTATCAAAAGTTTGTTTATTATTAGAGATTTGTCGTCTTTGAGTCTTTGATAGACGGACGTTTGTTAACATGATGGAAATTAAACAAAAAAACATAAGCACTGTTACTTTGCAACTTATTAATAAGGAAAGGTAACCTTTACTTTCAGTTTTTTTTTAATTCTCGACCTACCATGACTCAAAAATTGAAAATTTACTCTGCACTTTTTTAAATGTATAAATAACACCATGTTATAATTTTTATTTTAATTTCTTTATCTTTGTATATTTGTTCAAATATTTCTTACCACAATTTACTATTGAGCAGAAAAACTATATGTATAATTCTGACAGGGATTAGCAGAGATTCATTAATGAGCTTTTAATCAGCCGCCGATGGTACTGAAAACTCTTTGGAATTCAGATTATTTTATTAAACATGTATTTTATAAATCCCTGGCATATTCGATTAAGTTTATCACGAAATAATTGAACGACAGAATTTTTTCATCGTGCTAGTTAAATATTTTAACTAGTTTTTATCAAAATACCACTATGTTAAAGATGAAAATGTTTTTTATATTCAATTGGAAAGAGTTAAAACGCTTCCGGTAAATTAATAAAACAATTATTTAGAACTCTTATTTTGTAAAACGATTGAACGCTGGCGAAAAATGAACTAAATACCTTTTCGTGAATGAAGGTGTGTTAAAACTATCTAAAAATAATAAAACTTCGTGAAGCGTATGTATATCGTTAATGTTTGAAATTTTGGAACTATATTTTTAGTATTCAGGCTTCCCCTTTAAGCAGCTTTTTTAATATCCTCGTACTTACTCTGTTTGTCTCTCAATTTACACCCGCTTGTCTTTTGTGATTTTGCATTTGATACACTACAGGGTGTCACTCGAAAAATATGTGCATATTTAGTCTTATTGTTATTTAATTCAATAATCTTGTGTAAAATAATTGAATAATTGAACAGGGATAATACTTGAAACAGTGTTTATTTATCATTTCTTCGACTTGTTACAGCTTTTCTGCGAATTCTTAACCCTACGATTTTTTTGTTAAATATGAAAGTCTTTCATGTTACCGTACATCTGAAATATTTGTAGGATAATCAACCAAAGTACATATTTGACAATACATTAAGGAATATTGCAGGTTCTTGACAAATATATGTTTACTAGAATCATTTAAGTTCAATTTTCGATCATTCACTAATCTAAGAATTTGAATTTTTTATGTTATAAGCTTGGGAATAAGGGAAATGTTGAAATTCTTGTAACAACTTCTCTGAGTTTTGAATTTCTTATGCTTGTTTAAAATTTTCCATGTCAAAAGATTTTTTATATGAAAGATTATTTATTATGAATGTTTAAAATACTACAAATGTATTTTTAATATTCAACTGTTCAATACGTTATTCTCATTTTTAGGGTACATTTACTGATAAAATAATGACAGGCTTTAATTAACTTATTAATTCATTCTAAATTTCTTGAATTTTTATTTTCTGTGTGTTGCAAGATTGTTAGATTTACTACGAACACTTAAAATTCATCTTTCCAAGTTTACATTGTTCAAGCATTAAAAACCGAACACGAATTATTGTACTTTCTAATTAATAAATTTAACCCTTTCACATGTAAGCATTTTTGAAAATGCGCACAGCTTTTGAATAAGCTTTGTATGATAATGTAACAAATGTTTTATTGTATATATGTATATGTTGAACTACATATTTTCGTGTGTATATTAATAAGCAATCTTTTATTTTTATACAGTATGTCCGGATTAGATGTAAGTACACGTACGTTTATGTCTTCAAGTATTGAAAATGCAAAAAGTATTTCAGTCGAACGTTGAATGGCGTCAATAGGGGCATACCTTGAAGATAATTCTTTGATTTTGTAATAACTTTAAAAACCTCTGCGAAGGCCATGTTTAAATTTTTCAGTCGAATTCTGTATCTTCTATTGCATATTCTTGTAATTGATATCGAATTGTTTCCAAACTGTCACAAAAAGATATAGGGTTCCATTAAAATATTTAAATGCAATCTTCATAAGGTTCTACGAGGTTATCGCAGAGTCAAATAACTATCACCGCGATGTGTCCACCTTGGCGCTGTATACCATTTTTCTGAAACAAGTTTCTGCAATTTTAATACCGCTAGAAATAATCATGGGTACTCGTACACTTAAAGCGGACATAGTGTACAATATTCTGTATTATTTGATAAAATAAAGAAAAATTTAATTTTAAGCGTGATTCTAGACATTCTTTCGGGAGGCACTTATGGCTAATTGATTTGAAATTTAAAAAGGGTGGTAGGGAGGGGAAGGGAATGAACTTGTAGTATAAAATGTTAGCTTCGGATATTTATTAAATTTCGAATGTTGTATTAATTTCGGAAACTGATAAATGCACTGAGTGTTAATTTGATATTTTAGGGGCATCTTCCCACCCCTCCAGCCTTAAATTTCTAATCGATCAGCCATCGGCGCGTTTCAAAAGTACAGCCGTGATTCGAAGCTGATATTTTAAAAAGTTGACATTGTGTGGTATACCTCATAGCATGGCTACACGTACGTAACATATGTAAATACATAATAATAATTGTGTATACGTTTTTGTACTCTGTTTGGAAGGGTTAACGAGAAAACGAATATTAAGCATGTATAGATTTTTCTGAGACACCCTGTACATTTCGTAGGACGTGTATGAATTGAAAATCATTTCCTGACCTGCAAAGCTGAAATATTTAGTGCCACTTAATCGAAAGGAAAACAAAAAAAATTGGGAAATAAAATAAAAGCGAAACGAGTGCCACGGGTCACGTCGAAAAGCCAATGCACATCTGTGATTTCCGAGTGAGAAGGGTAACGCGTGAGTGAGATACGTTGCGCTTCCGTTACAGAGAATTATTCGTATGTACGTGTATGCGTGATTTTTAGAACTTCTCGTGTCGACGTGTCGCCGACAATACACTATTTCTTTCAAAAAAGAAAAGAAACAGAAGCTACAGCGCTGCTTACAAGCATTGTTGTAGGTGACCATTGTTCGAATAACTTTCGGATAGAAATTGTAAACGAAACAAAGTTATTCGCGAACGACGAATAATTTTCTATTCGAATAAAAATTGATGCAAAGCAGCGAATAAGAATATTACGTCTATGTGTATATACCTTCTGCTCAAAAGTACCCGGAATTGTTAAATAAAACACAAATTGATATTTAATCGGATAAATTTATTTTGTCCCCTTCCATTCGTACAGTTTCCATTCTTTGCAACGCACGTGTGTTAATATTTTATCCATTGTCCAAAACACGTTTCGTGAGATGAAGACACGATTTTTTACAATCTCTCCTGCTTATAAATGCTTTTGATGAAGTGGCCATTTCAAATTGTCGGAAACTCGGGTAGATACAGTGCTCGGGTAATATCTGTCAAGCTTAATAAATTGTTACGATGTTTAACACTTTGAAAAGTTTAGCGCAACAAATTTCGTTGCAAACTCAAAATTTAAGATAAATTTTTTATTTTCAATTTATTAATGTAAAAACGACCGATCTACGTAGTTATTATAAAAAAAAAAAAACCACACGACACGCCGTATAAAATTCAAGTATACTTGTACCAATTTAATGACAAGAAATTTCAATTATTTCAGTTGAATCGTTTCGTTAAAATAGATAATCCCGGCCACTTTTCAAGCAGAAGGTATAAGTATGTCGGGGCAGTCCAGAGAGCGAGACGAGGATTCCTCACTAACAGAAGTGGACATTATTTGAATAAATTTACATTTAGATGGTTGTTCGAATGATGTTTTACTCGTTATTGTATTATTTGTTATTCATAAATGTGCCCAACTCTGGTCATGATTACGGTGCTGGTACGAGTTCAGGTAATTGCTGCAAAATATGAAATAATAATTATTGCGAATAAGAAGTACTGTAAATAACGAAAACCGCGAATAACAAATAATACAGTAACAAATAAAACGTTGTTCGATTAAATATTTAAATATAAATTTTACAATTTATTAATGCCCAACTTTATTCAACGAGAAATCTTCGATTCCCTGTACTACGACTACAGAGGGTTCCAAAATAGATGTGCAACCCTAAAATTCTAAATTCTCAACGTTCGAATTGAATGCCTCGAATTATGGAATAATAAAGGCCCTTTCCAATTTTGCAGATTCTTTGTGAGAATTTATAGATTTCAAATTGTGCACCTATTTTGAAACACCCAGTATACTTGCCAAATAAAAAATGACCGCAATTTTCTTTCGAAGGTTATACGAATAGAAAAATTATTCATTACTCGTAAATATACGAATAAGCTGTGGAATGAGAAACTTTCTCATTCGATACAAAACGAAAGAAGAAAAATGGAATTCGCAGCCCACTTTTCGCGCCCACCTTTTATTCCGATTCATATGCCGCGGATATTTCTAAGAATATACTTTTGTAAAATATTTTATTTCATCTTATTGCGCGTGACCTTTCGGCGACAATTACGTGAACATCCCCAGTTTAATGATAATCAGAAAACGCAACAGAAACACTATGATATCGAAATGAACATAACGTAACCAGTCTGTGTGTAGTATTTATGAATTCAATATCCATCGCTAACCTTTACTCTGTAACTACTGTACATTTGTCCATAGGCGTGTAGGTGATAAGTCTGAAGAAGAAGAAAATGTTTTTTTTCCCGACGAGGCGGCAATGCTTAGTGATAAAATAGATGCGTAGATGTATGTCAGGCACGGGCAACAGGCAGTAAATCGAGTCGGGGCGCTCCCATTTGCTCGAGTACACCGGCAGAGCCTGAAGAGGAATTGACATTCGTTTAGAAGCGGAGAGACTATCCTTTATTTCTTGTTCTTAATGATACAAGCGTACTCGTATCCTCACCATCCTTACAGCGGTTTCGCAACTGCCCGCAGGGAGTCGATCAGTAGACCAGACGGAAGCTAGCGAACAAGCCCGACGAAGAAGCTGCTTTCGGAGCGATTTTCTGCCCATGCCTGGTATATGTACAGTGCCGAGTACGTTGGTCTTCCCTTGAGAAAATGGCGATGTAGGGAAAAACGTGTCACTTGTCCCAATACTTGATATTCGATTTCGTATTTATTTCAGAGGGAGCTGGTTAACACGTTGCTTGCCCCAGTGAAAACGAACATGTGAGCTGAAGCATACTAAAACTGATTAATGTTCAAATATAACTTTTCAATTCGATGCTTTGCGTTATTAGCTTAATATTAACACTCTTCATGGTTTATTCTATCTTTCTTTCTATTAATTATTCGATTACAACAAGCTTCAGGCTCCGTTCATCGGTGACTACCGTGGCGGTCTGTGTTAATTTAATAAGGAGGTAAAACGGATGACAGACTGAGCAAATCATCGTGTCGTAGCAAACCCTTTAGTAACGTTTAGATATAACTATAGTAACATTTTCTCTAGGGAAGCCTATCATGCCCGATATACATGTATATGTAAGTTTAACGAATCCCTGACTAAGTGGCGAGTATCGCGTCTATATTTTTGCGTAACCAAAGTTTTAGTAATCAAATCGATAATTTCGTAGCGTCGCGAATTCGTGTGTAACAAAAATGTTATATTTACCGATGAGAAACGAAATATATTGCGAGAGATGTTTACTTATAAATCGACTTATTTTATTCTATATATACACCGTCGTTGAAAAGTATTTGCCCGTTGTTAAGCATACGAAATGCAAAAACACTCAGTCAACAATTATAATTGGTAATACAGTATTATAACATTAATTCAGGGTATTTGCATATTTTCTTATCCCCTTAAACAATATTTGAAATATTATTTTTATCGTTACGTTATTTACAAAGATTTAATAATAAAATACCTGTGTGTGGCGCAGTGAGCTTTAAAATAATTTATTTAATAATTTTAAAAAGAAAACCTCGGAGTTACTGTACGATTTATTTTAAATATAGAGTATACAATTGATCTTACAGTATCTCCAATTTGACAAATTTTATGACAATATTTCCTCGACTCTCGTAATTTGTTTATTTAGATGTGAATTTCAAATTTCATGTTTGATAAATGGAAAAAATTACAAAGTGGCAAATACTTTTGAGCGATGTTGTATGTGCGTCTGCGCGTGTGTAGATGAACGTGTATGCACGTGTGTGTGTGTGTGTGTGTGTGTGTGCTGTTATTACTGTTATTATTATTGATTGTTAAAAGCATTCTGAATGCTGGGACAAATTTTTTGTTTACGCAAATAATTCAGACCACTCATTGAATTCTTAATGATTAATTTCTAATTTAATCGAATTTTTGTATTTTTCTTATTTTTACCTTTTTTTTTTAATGCACACACACACACAGTGGGGTACGTATTGACTTGTTGACTTTACTATTGTTGTTCTGCATTACGTAACGCTGTTTGGTATTCAGTAAGATGAAATATACCAGAACTTATTTCTTATCAAAACACGTGTTTTGTTTTCCATTTCCTTGCCTGAATTATAAAGTTCGATTGTAATAATGGCACAATAATAATTAAGAAGAAATTAAAGAAGGTAAAACAATATTATTTAAAAATTAGTATTTAATCGTGTTATTTTTTACACCTCAGTTTTACATTGATTAATTTTATATACAGGGTGTCCCAGAACTCCTGTGGGAGCCGGAAATAGGGAGTAGCTGAGACGATTCTGAACAACAATCTCCTTTGCTAATCAGAGCGCGCGCTAAGGAGCGTGCTGCAGCTTCGAGACTAGGCGTTCGAACTAGGCCCTGAACAAGAGCAAATAATGTCGAAAGCAGAAATTTACAAAATTTAGAATGATATGAATAATAAATTAATTGTACCTCCAAAATAAATAAAATAACTGAACTACTTACTATCCCGGCAGAACGAATAAATGAAAATTGTGTAATATCTTTCATTATTAGAAAGCAGGAAAAATTTGAAAATTACCTACGTTAAACATTAAAAAGTGAAAACGCAATATACCCATTTACTTGTAATTTGACCTATTTCGATGAAAATTGGTTGCAGGTAATGGATCATCGCACCAATCCTGGCCCTTGGCGACGAAGAGTGATTCCCCCCCTAGGTCAGGCCTCGGAACATGAAACAAGTACTACCCCTTGCTGGTCCTTAGAGTTCAGCACTTTCCCTCTTCGCTCCTTAGCGGTGCAGAGTGGCCGCGTCCCCCTTCCCCCTAACCCCTCCAGTGGTGCAGGGTGGTCGCGATCCGCACCGCTGTCCCCCCCTTCCTTCGGCGGTGCAGGGTGACCGCGACCTCCCTGCACCACTGGAGGGGGCAGGGGGAGACGCGTCCCGCACCGCTTCTTCTCCCCCCACTCGCCCTGGGAGCTGCCCTTTCGACGCGACCCCTAGGGCAGCTACCCCCCCCCTCACTGGCCGGTGAGCTTATACCGTCTCACCGGTCAGTTGACGGACCTCTAAAATCGGCGGTCCGCCAGCTCCCCCTCCTATCTTAAGGTTTCTTCCACCAGGGCCAAGTCGCTAAGACCGGCTGGGATCAGATACTCGCATTGAGACTGCCCAGTGAAAGGTACCCCTAGACAGGCATGGGGAGATAGCACTTACTATTTTGCATCTCGAAGGGCCTTGGTCGCTAAGACTGGCTAAATTCAGATACTCGCATTGAGACTGCCTTCTAGAATACCAGCAAGTGCTGTGTCGCCGGATGGCGTTCCCGAAGTTAACTATCTCGCGGTCCCCTATTTAGCCTCTAGCTGTCCAATTTTCGCAGCGAGCAAAGGTCAACCTAATAGTCCGCCTAGCGGTGGATCCCTGAACTAACGGGTGGGCGTTGGGAAGGATAGCGCTACTGATGAGCATGGCGGAGTGGCGGTGCTCTTGCGGCCCCTGCAGGGAGGCAGCGGTCCTCCGACGTTTTGGGTGCCATGGGTAGGCAACAGTACTCCCAGAGAACTCCTAACCCTATCCTCGGGGGTGCGGACGTCACAATCAGATGGATGACGGATGTATCCAGTGCTCGTACCGAAAGGGTTAAGGCGTTCAAATTTTGAACTCCATAATTCTTTGTTTTTCAACTCTAGCAATTGCATTTCAAAACCACCAATGTCAATAATACAGGGTGTCCCAGAACTCCTGTAAGAGCCGAAAAGGGGGTAGCTGAGACGATTCTGAACAACAATTTCCTTTGCAAAAATATCGGAAGGGGCTTCGTTTTTGAATTATTAAGCAAAAACACTGACCATCAAAAACACTGATCATCACCTCTATTTTTTGTAAATGTATTTTTTTCTGTAAATTAAATTACTAATGTATAAAAGAATAGTAGATAAATTTCACTTTGATCTATCGACAATCCATCATTTGTATAGAGAACATTATTAAAAGGATAATGAACTTATTTTCATTAAACCATAACTCTTTCACTACTAATTGTAAGAGCGACCTTAATTACTCGTTACAAAATGTATAATATTTTTCGAGATATACTGGCCGTTCAAAGGAAATTTTAAAATGGTAATTATAAATATATGACACTGCAAATAAAATTGGACGATCGAAATTGTTTTAGTTTCGTTCGTATATTAAATCAAATAATTTAACTCTTTGTACTCGAGGCATTTTTGGATACAATTAAGTCTAAATACATTTTCCAATAAAGCTTCAAAAATCCAAAAGTCCTATTTTGAAAGAAAAGAATTATAAATGTTTATCATCTACTTACTTTTATTTCTTTCATTAATTTGTTACGTTATAATATAAATAATTTAAATTTTACGTTTAAAAGTATTCTAATTAATCATGTATGTCGCCTCAGAGGCGCCACTTGAGTGCAAAAGGTTAATATGTATAGTAATGTGTAAAGGCATTTGGCGACAAAAATGGCCCTAGCAAAAGGATTAAGTATCAAATCAATGTAGCGTATGTACGTGCAAAATTTATTACGTTGAAGAATAAGAAATCTTCTTCTTGTATTTGTAAGAACCATGCATTTGATGGATATGGTATAACTTAAATGACACTTTTGCATTTTTTAAGTCTCTTTAAGAAAAAGTTTTAGATTAAGTTTTGCTTAAATCTTAAATTGTAGCAAAAAAGACGTATAACATTTATCTGTTGCTTTTAATTAAAATACAAATAATATTGTTACGTTATTGTTCACAAATTGTTTTTTAGTGTTTTAATGTTAGTAATGTGCGTCTTCTTCTTATTTAACATAATTTACAGTTGTTGTACTTTTTGTAGATGCATTTTATAGTCAGGTGATTTCTTTGCTTCTTTTGTTATATATAGTTTTTTCAATGCTTCTTGGACTCATTTTTAGTACCTTTTTAGTCGGTTATTTATAATGCATAAATAAATTGCACATGCTGTTAACCCTTTGAATGCAAATTTTTGACCCGTATGAGGGGAATACTTTTCATTTATTACTTTGTAAATTTACACGATCAAAACCAAAACAGCATCTATATTTTTATAAATAAAAGTGAAAACTGAAGTATCAATTTTTCCTGTTAACAGTTGCGTGCACAGCTTTGCGATAAAATGAAATAATCTGAACAGGAACAATTCAGTTTCTACATTCACTCACATACATCCTTAACAATAAACAATTATTCCCATAGTCCAAAAAAGATGAGAAACAAACATAAAAATATTGTCATGTGGAGACGATACAGTGACGCATTACATGCGTTCGTGACCATCATGAATTATCAAAAAAATGTTTTAAAAAGCGTGATATTTTAATTATTGTGCAATAGGATATATTAAAAACTAGTTGTTTTTTTAGCATTTTAATCAGACCATTTATTGTGATAACCTAAATACACCAAATATGATACGATAGGTGCAGAGTCTAATCCTTTATACTGCAAACATTAAAGTACTAATAAGAAATTTAATTACACAATTAAATTATTCATTATAAAGTGAAGGTTTACGCTGATTTACCGTTTAAATAAATATAAGAAAGATGCTATCTAGTTGTAATAAATAATGCGAAGATGGAGGGGCGAAGCGATGTCTGAAAATTTTACAGTTAAATGAATATCACTTCCTTTGCCTGAAGGGCTGATAGTGGAGAAAAAACAGAAGGTATAGATACCGGTCGGAGTGTTCAAGCAGAGTGGCATCGTGTGTTACGTCGGGGAGGGTGATCTCTCGCTTGCCCTTTGTGTGATTTATGAATAGACTGCTACGACACCATCTACTTCACCTATTCACCTGGTTAGAAAGGATAATGTATTCATGAATGGTCAGTCTCGTTTCTAGGCATTACCACGAACTTTTGAATTCCAAGTTGAAAGCCAACTGACTGGAACAACCTTTACCCAACCCGTTGTTAACCTACTTTAAATTATTTTCTTTTTATATCTCAGTGCAGTGTTCTCAAACTTATACATGTACACGGGCAATCTAATGATTTCAGACTTTACAGCCGGCTGATAAAAAGAAGTTTTTAAATCAATTTTAACGAGCAGAAAAAAGGAGTATATGAAAATAATTCTATTAAAGTTACATTTATTTTGTCTTTAATGCATTTATAGATAAAAATACTTTAATTCTAAGTGTTACTATTAAGTGTTACAACTAAGTTTAGAATTAAAGAAATTAAAAAGAAATATTTTTTTACCAGAAGCTTGACATCTTTAGTACGACATTTTGTACAGATATTACCTGTTGCGGTGAAACGATTTTCAAACAAAATTAAATTTAAAAAAGTAATCAATTTATAACGCGTTATTAATCCTGGCTACTCAAAACTCTTAAACACCCTTAAAGAATGTTACATTCTTATGAAAGTCTCAAAAACTTGAACAATTGTATTATTTTAATAACAAAATAAAAGCCAGAAAGTGCTGGGATTGCTTTTTAAATAGCAGTAATCTAATCATTTCTAACACATCTTTTTACCGTTGATGTTACCATATGATTATGAAAAAAAGTAAGTCTTGTATCTTTTATAAATCATTTTGCATATAAAAATGGATGTGATGGTTGACTACAATCACTAAGAAAAGCATTTAAATTTCGAACCATATGCAAAAGTCAACCTATTTTTCAGAAAGTTGTTCCCTGTCCATTTAATAATTTACAGTGGAGCAATGCGGTCGACCTTCAAGAATTACATCGACAGTTCAACATCGTTCGCGAGCATCGTAAATCCAAAGGGGCCCACGGTACGAGGGCTTGGAGGTCTACAACCAATCACGGTGCACGCACAAGGTCTGCTTAAAATCTCACTGCATTGCTAGGGTAAATGTTCTAATTACCGTTATCCTAGCACTGCAGCGTAACTTCATTATTCAACATCTGTTTCGTTAAATGCGTTAATTGATAATTAATTAATACGTACCAGCAATTCTAGTATCCCCATAAGTGTAATTTATGTTAGTCCTATTTAACACTCTAATCACCCGAAGCTCATCAGTCGGGCTTTCGATACTATCGGTTGTTGATTGAAAATTAGTTAATAATTCTTTGATTACTATTTACTATTCATTTATTTATTGCTATAAACCATATTTGGCTTACATAGCAAATACAGTTAGAGTGGTACATAAGTTAAACAGTTTTGTTTGCATTTATTTATTAATGTTATATATAAAATCGAAATATTTATACTGTAGGGAACATTGTTTGAAAAAATTGAAGATAATTTTCATGTTATCGATATCCGGATCATATAAGAAGGAATGTCCTTTCTGGCGCCTTTGTCCTATCTGGAGCCTTCGGGTTACATATCGCTATCATCCGTATCACGGATATGGGCATCCCTGTCAAGTTGAAGCATCCAGAATTTATTTAATTTGAAAATTTACCCCAAAAAACAGACTTCGATTTTCAAAAATACCGAGTCATCCTTTACAATTTTTTTTATATTATCGACTGTGGTAGAGACGGTAGCGACATGTAATCTGAAGGCTCATACTAAATTTCAATGTCCTCGGACCACAGGCGGAGGCGCCGGAAGGGACACCGTCAAGGCCTGCGTGTTCCAGTTCGAGGACAAGACCTCCCTCCCCATCAACACCCACGCACTTTATGAATAGCGGAATTTATAGCTTGGAATGTGGTTGAAACATCATTAAATTTTCAATTTTGTGCATCGAGCGATTTTTTTTAATAATTTACCAAACCCTTGCGTTTAGGCTGGTCTGGCCCCTTAATCCACAATGAAAAGAAAATTGAAAATAAAAGCTGTTCTTCCTAATCTGAAATTAGTATTAAGTTACAAAGTAATCATGTTCATTTTTGTTCAATTTTCGAGCTGTAAATAAAGTGTTAACTCTAGCCAATGATCGACGACACCTATCATTGACAATGAAATCCAATTATAGCCGGTTCCATTTAATTCGGTTAGTTGTCGCAAATTGAAACTGAATAAGTGGTTAAAATTATCAATCGCATATTTTTATAAGTAATTTATGTATTTATTAATATGTACAATGAAGAATCACGCTGCGAATATTAACGACAGTGATAGAACAAGATGAAAGATATTATCTCTTGTAATCATTCTTAATTATTATAATTCAACAATAAATATCATATATATTATTTGTTGTGACGTTAAAGTAATTCTTACATACCTTAAGAATGCTTTTTGTGCAATAAATACAGATTGGGTGATGAAGTTACAGTTTTTTCTTTATGTATAATTTTACCATCACTTGCTATTTATGCAATCGCGTTTTTTATGCTCAAATTGCACTTTCACTTTTTCAGCATTGATTTTTAAACACCAGATAATTACTAGTATATACCTATGTTCCTTTATTTTAATGCAAACTAAAGCCCCCAATTCAGTAATAAAACCTTTTATGTATGTTCTTGCGAAGTGAAATAAATAAAGCGGCGGTAATAGGGACATTGAGAGTAATTGCGAAATTTACACCACATTTCCGTGGAGAAAGTTTCCGACCCTTGGCGCTCTTGGAAAAGCATGCCAAGGGCGAAAGGAACAAGCAGCGCATTTTGGGTAGCAGAGATTACCTAATTAGCTAATGCCAAGAAGTGCTTTAGCGAATTAAAACGAAAACATTTCTCGTCAAACCTTGCTAAAAACTAAAACTTCTTTAGAATCGCAAAAGTACAAATTCGAGATAACCGCGTTGTGAATAAAGCACTTCCTACAGGATACAATTAGTGTTTAATCGATAGTACATCCAAGATATTTTATATTTAATATTTTTGACGTAGGGAGCGTTTTGGTTAATTAGATCAAACACAATTTTAAATTTCACCTTCTTTACGTTGTAAGTTAAGGTTTTATTCAAAAAAATTCTTATAAGCAGTCACAGTCTATCATGCGACTGTTGATATCCGTGTTTATTAATAACGTGAATTTATCGTGTTTAAAATGAATTGCAATTGCTCATAATAGTGGAATGTAGGGTTATCTTAAAAAAATGTTAAGAATTATTGATCATTCCTACACTGTTCTCTGGGATATTTCAATCTTATGGCTATCTTAAAGATGCATTTGTAACTTAAGAGAAAAATCAAGTAATTTATAGTTTTGACAAATAAAATAATCTTAATTTAGGTAGTTGAAAGTTAACATATAGACTAAAATAGTTGATGCATATTTTCATAAATTATGCTTTAAAAGTACAATCATTTTAGAAGTGCATACCGTTTCTAACTTTGCAATATCTTTATTACTATATGTTTCATGTTAACCATAAGTATACATACAGGGTGTCCCAGAACTCCTGTAGGAGCCGGAAATAGGGGGTAGCTGAGACTATTCTGAACAACAATTTCCTTTGCAAAAATATCGAATGGGGCTTCGTTTTTGAATTATTAAGCAAAAACACTGACCAATCAGAGCGCGTCTCGGGCGCGCGCTCAGTACCGTCAGTGTAGCGTCGAGCCTAGTCGCCCCGGGACAAGCGCCTCGGTAGAACAGGAAGCGTTAAACACAAGTAATATTGAACATAAAAGTAAAAAACAAATGGTAGAATGTTATGAGAGTAATCGTACCTTAGAATAAAGGGAATGACTGAATGGCTGGATATCCCAACAGAAGGAATAAGTAAAAATTGCAGAATATTTTCAAATACATTTTCGGTAATTCCTAGAATTTCAGTGACGTCAAATTCCAGGAATTTTCGGAAACCCTTTATAACCAATTTTACTCTTTTCTGTACCTTAAATATATTTTTCGCTTTTTTTTTTACTTTTATGTTCGAAACTTCTGTGCAATGTTCCTTTACACTATTTCTCGCTTTTTAAGTGAAATTTTTTAAGGATTGGATAATGGAAGTTAGGTTTATAAATGAACAAACAATTGTTTTAGTTTCATTTGATGTTTATTGAAAATTCTTTCAATTATGTATGTTACATAAAGGTTACATTCTTAATTCTAACGCACTTAATTCTAACTACTAACTGTAAAAGCTGCATTTATTCAATAAACTACATGATTTATACATTCAGCTTTACAATAGTTATTATATTATTTATAACTAACGTTTACAATTGTAACTTTGCGAGATTGCTGCGGAGGGAGTGGGAGGTCCGATAGGCGGACTAGTGTTCACTTTCTCGCACATTGAGGGAGTGAGAGGTCCGATTGGCGGACTAGTGTTCACTCTCTCGCACATTGAGGGAGTGAGAGGTCCGATCGGCGGACTAGTGTTCACTCTCTCGCACATTGGTGTTGTGCGCAGGCGCGAGTTTGGCGTAGAGGGAGTGAGAGACTAGATGCTCGGTGCTCTCACTCGCACATTGAGGGAGTGAGAGGCGAGATTGGCGGACTAGTGTTCTCTCTCTCGCACATTGAGAGAGTGAAAGGTCCGATCGGCGGACTAGTGTTCTCTCTCTCGCACATTGAGAGAGTGAAAGGTCCGATCGGCGGACGAGTGTTCTCTCCCTCTTATGCATTAGCGTACTGCGTAGGCTTGGTGCGAGTGAAAGAGGTGACGCTCTCGCGGAGTTTTTCCTCTCGCTGGTGCATCGGCGTACCTGGCGCGGGCTGTGATGTATAATTTTTAATTGTTGCGTTACAATAATTAATAGTATGAGTTATTCGAGGTTCAAACTATTGTAGATCGGTTTTTCGTGTTCGAAAATGTAAAATTTGATACCAAATTAGCCAGTGCTTCTACGTTTTCTATTATTCATTAATGGTCGGGTAGTTACGTTCATCCCTTTTGTGTGAGGTTATGACTAAGCCCCTGTAATTTTATGTACAAGCTGCCTTAGTTTAATGATACATGACTAGAGAAATACAATTTTGCAAACTCGAGATCATTGGTTTCTGAGTCTAATTTCATTTTACCAATAAACAATGGAAAGGATTTATCTACGGAGAGTAAACTGTTCTTCAATAGTTATACTGAATATATAAGTACATATGTAATTGTAGAATGTCTTTATTTCATAAGAATATTGTACTGCGCTTAAGCTATATGTTAAATAATTATAAAAATATGTTGTATGTAAAAATACTGATATGTAAGTTTTACAATTTGTAATTATAAGTGCGTTAAAGTTAAGAATCTAATATTTAAGTAAGTTTTACAGTTAGTAGTTATAAGTGCATTAGAATTAACAATGTAACATTTATGTAACATGTATAATTGAAAGAATTTTCAATAAACATAGAGTTAAACTAAAGCAATTGTTTATTCATTTATAAACCTAACTCCCTTATCCAGCCCTTACAAAATTTCACTTAAAAAGCAAGAAATAATGTAGAAAAACATTGCACAGAAGTTTCGAAATACAAAAGTAGAAAAAGAAACGAAAAATATCGGTTTCATACAGAGAGGAACAAAATTCGGTACAAACGGTTTCCAGGAATTCCTAGAATTCGACGTCACTAAAATTCTGGGAAGTGGCACGAAGAATACCTCCTGGCACATCATATTCTCCTGATACAAAGTTCTTATGTCAAGATTCTGATTTTAGGAGTGCGAAATTTTTGGAAACCATTTTGGAAGGTATGTTAAATAAATACATTTATATCACACTTTATTTGTTTATTTTTATCTTTCTTTCTACATTATTTTAATACTTAATATATAATTTGTATAATTTATACTATTTACAAAGTACGTACTATCTCTACAGACACTGACTAATAAAAGTAAAAATTATAAACTATTATAGCAAAATTCTATATAGAGAAATACGGCGGTACTATTGTTCTTCTGATACATTTTTAAAAATCCTGGAACTTGGTTTCGCAAAAGGGGATCCCGGAAATTCCTGGAATTCGACGTCACTAAAATTCTGGGAAGTGGCACGAAGAATACCTCCTGGCACATCATATTCTCCTGATACAAATTCTATGTCAAGATTCTGATTTTAGGAGTGCGAAATTTTGGAAACCATTTTGGAAGGTATGTTAAATAAATACATTTATATCACACTTTATTTGTTTATTTTATCTTTCTTTCTACATTATTTTAATACTTAATATATAATTTGTATAATTTATACTATTTACAAAGTACGTACTATCTTTACAGACACTGACTAATAAAAGTAAAAATTATAAACTATTATAGCAAAATTCTATATAGAGAAATACGGCGGTACTATTGTTCTTCTGATACATTTTTAAAAATCCTGGAACTTGGTTTCGCAAAAGGGGATCCCGGAAATTCCTGGAATACTACGTCACTAAAATTCTGGGAAGTGGCACGAAGAATACCTCCTGGCACATCATATTCTCCTGATACAATTTCTCAAAATCTGGATTTTGATTCCGCAAAAGGGGCTCCCGAAAATTCTGATACAAAATTCTTATTTCACGATGCTGTTTTTAGGTTTTTTACATACATTCACATTTATCCAAATCAGAATACCAACATGTAGCACATGGTTGAATTCGTCTCGGTGCCTGCTGTTACATTCTGAAGAGAAAATTATAGCATCCCATTTAAAAAAGTTACATTGACCTTCAGATCTCCTCTACTGCTCCACCCAGAAGAAAATAATTATTACCACACGATGCACCCCATTTTGCCGAACAACTTTTGTACGAACACATTTTTAATAACTACAACCCCTTCCGAAATATCTTAGAATATTGCTATAATAGTTTATTATAGAAGATTACCTCCTGGCACATCATATTCTCCTGATACAATTTCTCAAAATCTGGATTTTGATTCCGCAAAAGGGGCTCCCGAAAATTCTGATACAAAATTCTTATTTCACGATGCTGTTTTTAGGTTTTTTACATACATTCACATTTATCCAAATCAGAATACCAACATGTAGCACATGGTTGAATTCGTCTCGGTGCCTGCTGTTACATTCTGAAGAGAAAATTATAGCATCCCATTTAAAAAAGTTACATTGACCTTCAGATCTCCTCTACTGCTCCACCCAGAAGAAAATAATTATTACCACACGATGCACCCCATTTTGCCGAACAACTTTTGTACGAACACATTTTTAATAACTACAACCCCTTCCGAAATATCTTAGAATATTGCTATAATAGTTTATTATAGAAGATTACCTCCTGGCACATCATATTCTCCTGATACAATTTCTCAAAATCTGGATTTTGATTCCGCAAAAGGGGCTCCCGAAAATTCTGATACAAAATTCTTATTTCACGATGCTGTTTTTAGGTTTTTTACATACATTCACATTTATCCAAATCAGAATACCAACATGTAGCACATCGTTGAATTCGTCTCAGTGCCTGCTGTTACATTCTGAAGAGAAAATTATAGCATCCCATTTAAAAAAGTTACATTGACCTTCAGATCTCCTCTACTCCTCCACCCAGAAGAAAATAATTATTACCACACGATGCACCCCATTTTGCCAAGCAACTTTTGTACGAACACATTTTTAATAACTACAACCCCTTCCGAAATATCTTAGAATATTGCTATAATAGTTTATTATAGAAGATTACCTCCTGGCACATCATATTCTCCTGATACAATTTCTCAAAATCTGGATTTTGATTCCGCAAAAGGGGCTCCCGAAAATTCTGATACAAAATTCTTATTTCACGATGCTGTTTTTAGGTTTTTTACATACATTCACATTTATCCAAATCAGAATACCAACATGTAGCACATGGTTGAATTCGTCTCGGTGCCTGCTGTTACATTCTGAAGAGAAAATTATAGCATCCCATTTAAAAAAGTTACATTGACCTTCAGATCTCCTCTACTGCTCCACCCAGAAGAAAATAATTATTACCACACGATGCACCCCATTTTGCCAAGCAACTTTTGTACGAACACATTTTTAATAACTACAACCCCTTCCGAAATATCTTAGAATATTGCTATAATAGTTTATTATAGAAGATTACCTCCTGGCACATCATATTCTCCTGATACAATTTCTCAAAATCTGGATTTTGATTCCGCAAAAGGGGCTCCCGAAAATTCTGATACAAAATTCTTATTTCACGATGCTGTTTTTAGGTTTTTTACATACATTCACATTTATCCAAATCAGAATACCAACATGTAGCACATGGTTGAATTCGTCTCGGTGCCTGCTGTTACATTCTGAAGAGAAAATTATAGCATCCCATTTAAAAAAGTTACATTGACCTTCAGATCTCCTCTACTGCTCCACCCAGAAGAAAATAATTATTACCACACGATGCACCCCATTTTGCCAAGCAACTTTTGTACGAACACATTTTTAATAACTACAACCCCTTCCGAAATATCTTAGAATATTGCTATAATAGTTTATTATAGAAGATTACCTCCTGGCACATCATATTCTCCTGATACAATTTCCAAAATCTGGATTTTGATTCCGCAAAAGGGGCTCCCGAAAATTCTGATACAAAATTCTTATTTCACGATGCTGTTTTTAGGTTTTTTACATACATTCACGTTTATCCAAATCAGAATACCAACATGTAGCACATCGTTGAATTCGTCTCGGTGCCTGCTGTTACATTCTGAAGAGAAAATTATAGCATCCCATTTAAAAAAGTTACATTGACCTTCAGATCTCCTCTACTGCTCCACCCAGAAGAAAATAATTATTACCACACGATGCACCCCATTTTGCCAAGCAACTTTTGTACGAACACATTTTTAATAACTACAACCCCTTCCGAAATATCTTAGAATATTGCTATAATAGTTTATTATAGAAGATTACCTCCTGGCACATCATATTCTCCTGATACAATTTCCCAAAACCGGGATTTTGATTCCGCAAAAGGGGCTCCCGAAAATTCTGATACAAAATTCTTATTTCACGATGCTGTTTTTAGGTTTTTTACATACATTCACCTTTATCCAAATCAGAATACCAACATGTAGCACATGGTTGAATTCGTCTCGGTGCCTGCTGTTACATTCTGAAGAGAAAATTATAGCATCCCATTTAAAAAAGTTACATTGACCTTCAGATCTCCTCTACTACTCCACCCAGAAGAAAATAATTATTACCACACGATGCACCCCATTTTGCCGAACAACTTTTGTACGAACACATTTTTAATAACTACAACCCCTTCCGAAATATCTTAGAATATTGCTATAATAGTTTATTATAGAAGATTACCTCCTGGCACATCATATTCTCCTGATACAATTTCTCAAAACCGAGATTTTGATTCCGCAAAAGGGGCTCCCGAAAATTCTGATACAAAATTCTTATTTCACGATGCTGTTTTTAGGTTTTTTACATACATTCACATTTATCCAAATCAGAATACCAACATGTAGCACATGGTTGAATTCGTCTCGGTGCCTGCTGTTACATTCTGAAGAGAAAATTATAGCATCCCATTTAAAAAAGTTACATTGACCTTCAGATCTCCTCTACTGCTCCACCCAGAAGAAAATAATTATTACCACACGATGCACCCCATTTTGCCAAGCAACTTTTGTACGAACACATTTTTAATAACTACAACCCCTTCCGAAATATCTTAGAATATTGCTATAATAGTTTATTATAGAAGATTACCTCCTGGCACATCATATTCTCCTGATACAATTTCTCAAAATCTGGATTTTGATTCCGCAAAAGGGGCTCCCGAAAATTCTGATACAAAATTCTTATTTCACGATGCTGTTTTTAGGTTTTTTACATACATTCACATTTATCCAAATCAGAATACCAACATGTAGCACATGGTTGAATTCGTCTCGGTGCCTGCTGTTACATTCTGAAGAGAAAATTATAGCATCCCATTTAAAAAAGTTACATTGACCTTCAGATCTCCTCTACTGCTCCACCCAGAAGAAAATAATTATCACCACACGATGCACCCCATTTTGCCAAGCAACTTTTGTACGAACACATTTTTAATAACTACAACCCCTTCCGAAATATCTTAGAATATTGCTATAATAGTTTATTATAGAAGATTACCTCCTGGCACATCATATTCTCCTGATACAATTTCTCAAAATCTGGATTTTGATTCCGCAAAAGGGGCTCCCGAAAATTCTGATACAAAATTCTTATTTCACGATGCTGTTTTTAGGTTTTTTACATACATTCACATTTATCCAAATCAGAATACCAACATGTAGCACATGGTTGAATTCGTCTCGGTGCCTGCTGTTACATTCTGAAGAGAAAATTATAGCATCCCATTTAAAAAAGTTACATTGACCTTCAGATCTCCTCTACTGCTCCACCCAGAAGAAAATAATTATTACCACACGATGCACCCCATTTTGCCAAGCAACTTTTGTACGAACACATTTTTAATAACTACAACCCCTTCCGAAATATCTTAGAATATTGCTATAATAGTTTATTATAGAAGATTACCTCCTGGCACATCATATTCTCCTGATACAATTTCTCAAAATCTGGATTTTGATTCCGCAAAAGGGGCTCCCGAAAATTCTGATACAAAATTCTTATTTCACGATGCTGTTTTTAGGTTTTTTACATACATTCACCTTTATCCAAATCAGAATACCAACATGTAGCACATGGTTGAATTCGTCTCGGTGCCTGCTGTTACATTCTGAAGAGAAAATTATAGCATCCCATTTAAAAAAGTTACATTGACCTTCAGATCTCCTCTACTGCTCCACCCAGAAGAAAATAATTATTACCACACGATGCACCCCATTTTGCCAAGCAACTTTTGTACGAACACATTTTTAATAACTACAACCCCTTCCGAAATATCTTAGAATATTGCTATAATAGTTTATTATAGAAGATTACCTCCTGGCACATCATATTCTCCTGATACAATTTCTCAAAATCTGGATTTTGATTCCGCAAAAGGGGCTCCCGAAAATTCTGATACAAAATTCTTATTTCACGATGCTGTTTTTAGGTTTTTTACATACATTCACCTTTATCCAAATCAGAATACCAACATGTAGCACATGGTTGAATTCGTCTCGGTGCCTGCTGTTACATTCTGAAGAGAAAATTATAGCATCCCATTTAAAAAAGTTACATTGACCTTCAGATCTCCTCTACTGCTCCACCCAGAAGAAAATAATTATTACCACACGATGCACCCCATTTTGCCAAGCAACTTTTGTACGAACACATTTTTAATAACTACAACCCCTTCCGAAATATCTTAGAATATTGCTATAATAGTTTATTATAGAAGATTACCTCCTGGCACATCATATTCTCCTGATACAATTTCTCAAAATCTGGATTTTGATTCCGCAAAAGGGGCTCCCGAAAATTCTGATACAAAATTCTTATTTCACGATGCTGTTTTTAGGTTTTTTACATACATTCACCTTTATCCAAATCAGAATACCAACATGTAGCACATGGTTGAATTCGTCTCGGTGCCTGCTGTTACATTCTGAAGAGAAAATTATAGCATCCCATTTAAAAAAGTTACATTGACCTTCAGATCTCCTCTACTGCTCCACCCAGAAGAAAATAATTATTACCACACGATGCACCCCATTTTGCCAAGCAACTTTTGTACGAACACATTTTTAATAACTACAACCCCTTCCGAAATATCTTAGAATATTGCTATAATAGTTTATTATAGAAGATTACCTCCTGGCACATCATATTCTCCTGATACAATTTCTCAAAATCTGGATTTTGATTCCGCAAAAGGGGCTCCCGAAAATTCTGATACAAAATTCTTATTTCACGATGCTGTTTTTAGGTTTTTTACATACATTCACATTTATCCAAATCAGAATACCAACATGTAGCACATGGTTGAATTCGTCTCGGTGCCTGCTGTTACATTCTGAAGAGAAAATTATAGCATCCCATTTAAAAAAGTTACATTGACCTTCAGATCTCCTCTACTGCTCCACCCAGAAGAAAATAATTATTACCACACGATGCACCCCATTTTGCCAAGCAACTTTTGTACGAACACATTTTTAATAACTACAACCCCTTCCGAAATATCTTAGAATATTGCTATAATAGTTTATTATAGAAGATTACCTCCTGGCACATCATATTCTCCTGATACAATTTCTCAAAATCTGGATTTTGATTCCGCAAAAGGGGCTCCCGAAAATTCTGATACAAAATTCTTATTTCACGATGCTGTTTTTAGGTTTTTTACATACATTCACCTTTATCCAAATCAGAATACCAACATGTAGCACATCGTTGAATTCGTCTCGGTGCCTGCTGTTACATTCTGAAGAGAAAATTATAGCATCCCATTTAAAAAAGTTACATTGACCTTCAGATCTCCTCTACTACTCCACCCAGAAGAAAATAATTATTACCACACGATGCACCCCATTTTGCCAAGCAACTTTTGTACGAACACATTTTTAATAACTACAACCCCTTCCGAAATATCTTAGAATATTGCTATAATAGTTTATTATAGAAGATTACCTCCTGGCACATCATATTCTCCTGATACAATTTCTCAAAATCTGGATTTTGATTCCGCAAAAGGGGCTCCCGAAAATTCTGATACAAAATTCTTATTTCACGATGCTGTTTTTAGGTTTTTTACATACATTCACCTTTATCCAAATCAGAATACCAACATGTAGCACATCGTTGAATTCGTCTCGGTGCCTGCTGTTACATTCTGAAGAGAAAATTATAGCATCCCATTTAAAAAAGTTACATTGACCTTCAGATCTCCTCTACTACTCCACCCAGAAGAAAATAATTATTACCACACGATGCACCCCATTTTGCCAAGCAACTTTTGTACGAACACATTTTTAATAACTACAACCCCTTCCGAAATATCTTAGAATATTGCTATAATAGTTTATTATAGAAGATTACCTCCTGGCACATCATATTCTCCTGATACAATTTCTCAAAATCTGGATTTTGATTCCGCAAAAGGGGCTCCCGAAAATTCTGATACAAAATTCTTATTTCACGATGCTGTTTTTAGGTTTTTTACATACATTCACCTTTATCCAAATCAGAATACCAACATGTAGCACATGGTTGAATTCGTCTCGGTGCCTGCTGTTACATTCTGAAGAGAAAATTATAGCATCCCATTTAAAAAAGTTACATTGACCTTCAGATCTCCTCTACTGCTCCACCCAGAAGAAAATAATTATTACCACACGATGCACCCCATTTTGCCCAGCAACTTTTGTACGAACACATTTTTAATAACTACAACCCCTTCCGAAATATCTTAGAATATTGCTATAATAGTTTATTATAGAAGATTACCTCCTGGCACATCATATTCTCCTGATACAATTTCTCAAAATCTGGATTTTGATTCCGCAAAAGGGGCTCCCGAAAATTCTGATACAAAATTCTTATTTCACGATGCTGTTTTTAGGTTTTTTACATACATTCACCTTTATCCAAATCAGAATACCAACATGTAGCACATGGTTGAATTCGTCTCGGTGCCTGCTGTTACATTCTGAAGAGAAAATTATAGCATCCCATTTAAAAAAGTTACATTGACCTTCAGATCTCCTCTACTGCTCCACCCAGAAGAAAATAATTATTACCACACGATGCACCCCATTTTGCCAAGCAACTTTTGTACGAACACATTTTTAATAACTACAACCCCTTCCGAAATATCTTAGAATATTGCTATAATAGTTTATTATAGAAGATTACCTCCTGGCACATCATATTCTCCTGATACAATTTCTCAAAATCTGGATTTTGATTCCGCAAAAGGGGCTCCCGAAAATTCTGATACAAAATTCTTATTTCACGATGCTGTTTTTAGGTTTTTTACATACATTCACCTTTATCCAAATCAGAATACCAACATGTAGCACATCGTTGAATTCGTCTCGGTGCCTGCTGTTACATTCTGAAGAGAAAATTATAGCATCCCATTTAAAAAAGTTACATTGACCTTCAGATCTCCTCTACTACTCCACCCAGAAGAAAATAATTATTACCACACGATGCACCCCATTTTGCCAAGCAACTTTTGTACGAACACATTTTTAATAACTACAACCCCTTCCGAAATATCTTAGAATATTGCTATAATAGTTTATTATAGAAGATTACCTCCTGGCACATCATATTCTCCTGATACAATTTCTCAAAATCTGGATTTTGATTCCGCAAAAGGGGCTCCCGAAAATTCTGATACAAAATTCTTATTTCACGATGCTGTTTTTAGGTTTTTTACATACATTCACCTTTATCCAAATCAGAATACCAACATGTAGCACATGGTTGAATTCGTCTCGGTGCCTGCTGTTACATTCTGAAGAGAAAATTATAGCATCCCATTTAAAAAAGTTACATTGACCTTCAGATCTCCTCTACTACTCCACCCAGAAGAAAATAATTATTACCACACGATGCACCCCATTTTGCCAAGCAACTTTTGTACGAACACATTTTTAATAACTACAACCCCTTCCGAAATATCTTAGAATATTGCTATAATAGTTTATTATAGAAGATTACCTCCTGGCACATCATATTCTCCTGATACAATTTCTCAAAATCTGGATTTTGATTCCGCAAAAGGGGCTCCCGAAAATTCTGATACAAAATTCTTATTTCACGATGCTGTTTTTAGGTTTTTTACATACATTCACCTTTATCCAAATCAGAATACCAACATGTAGCACATGGTTGAATTCGTCTCGGTGCCTGCTGTTACATTCTGAAGAGAAAATTATAGCATCCCATTTAAAAAAGTTACATTGACCTTCAGATCTCCTCTACTGCTCCACCCAGAAGAAAATAATTATTACCACACGATGCACCCCATTTTGCCGAACAACTTTTGTACGAACACATTTTTAATAACTACAACCCCTTCCGAAATATCTTAGAATATTGCTATAATAGTTTATTATAGAAGATTACCTCCTGGCACATCATATTCTCCTGATACAATTTCTCAAAATCTGGATTTTGATTCCGCAAAAGGGGCTCCCGAAAATTCTGATACAAAATTCTTATTTCACGATGCTGTTTTTAGGTTTTTTACATACATTCACATTTATCCAAATCAGAATACCAACATGTAGCACATCGTTGAATTCGTCTCGGTGCCTGCTGTTACATTCTGAAGAGAAAATTATAGCATCCCATTTAAAAAAGTTACATTGACCTTCAGATCTCCTCTACTGCTCCACCCAGAAGAAAATAATTATTACCACACGATGCACCCCATTTTGCCAAGCAACTTTTGTACGAACACATTTTTAATAACTACAACCCCTTCCGAAATATCTTAGAATATTGCTATAATAGTTTATTATAGAAGATTACCTCCTGGCACATCATATTCTCCTGATACAATTTCTCAAAATCTGGATTTTGATTCCGCAAAAGGGGCTCCCGAAAATTCTGATACAAAATTCTTATTTCACGATGCTGTTTTTAGGTTTTTTACATACATTCACATTTATCCAAATCAGAATACCAACATGTAGCACATGGTTGAATTCGTCTCGGTGCCTGCTGTTACATTCTGAAGAGAAAATTATAGCATCCCATTTAAAAAAGTTACATTGACCTTCAGATCTCCTCTACTGCTCCACCCAGAAGAAAATAATTATCACCACACGATGCACCCCATTTTGCCGAACAACTTTTGTACGAACACATTTTTAATAACTACAACCCCTTCCGAAATATCTTAGAATATTGCTATAATAGTTTATTATAGAAGATTACCTCCTGGCACATCATATTCTCCTGATACAATTTCTCAAAATCTGGATTTTGATTCCGCAAAAGGGGCTCCCGAAAATTCTGATACAAAATTCTTATTTCACGATGCTGTTTTTAGGTTTTTTACATACATTCACCTTTATCCAAATCAGAATACCAACATGTAGCACATGGTTGAATTCGTCTCGGTGCCTGCTGTTACATTCTGAAGAGAAAATTATAGCATCCCATTTAAAAAAGTTACATTGACCTTCAGATCTCCTCTACTGCTCCACCCAGAAGAAAATAATTATTACCACACGATGCACCCCATTTTGCCGAACAACTTTTGTACGAACACATTTTTAATAACTACAACCCCTTCCGAAATATCTTAGAATATTGCTATAATAGTTTATTATAGAAGATTACCTCCTGGCACATCATATTCTCCTGATACAATTTCTCAAAATCTGGATTTTGATTCCGCAAAAGGGGCTCCCGAAAATTCTGATACAAAATTCTTATTTCACGATGCTGTTTTTAGGTTTTTTACATACATTCACATTTATCCAAATCAGAATACCAACATGTAGCACATCGTTGAATTCGTCTCGGTGCCTGCTGTTACATTCTGAAGAGAAAATTATAGCATCCCATTTAAAAAAGTTACATTGACCTTCAGATCTCCTCTACTGCTCCACCCAGAAGAAAATAATTATTACCACACGATGCACCCCATTTTGCCAAGCAACTTTTGTACGAACACATTTTTAATAACTACAACCCCTTCCGAAATATCTTAGAATATTGCTATAATAGTTTATTATAGAAGATTACCTCCTGGCACATCATATTCTCCTGATACAATTTCTCAAAATCTGGATTTTGATTCCGCAAAAGGGGCTCCCGAAAATTCTGATACAAAATTCTTATTTCACGATGCTGTTTTTAGGTTTTTTACATACATTCACATTTATCCAAATCAGAATACCAACATGTAGCACATGGTTGAATTCGTCTCGGTGCCTGCTGTTACATTCTGAAGAGAAAATTATAGCATCCCATTTAAAAAAGTTACATTGACCTTCAGATCTCCTCTACTGCTCCACCCAGAAGAAAATAATTATTACCACACGATGCACCCCATTTTGCCAAGCAACTTTTGTACGAACACATTTTTAATAACTACAACCCCTTCCGAAATATCTTAGAATATTGCTATAATAGTTTATTATAGAAGATTACCTCCTGGCACATCATATTCTCCTGATACAATTTCTCAAAATCAGGATTTTGATTCCGCAAAAGGGGCTCCCGAAAATTCTGATACAAAATTCTTATTTCACGATGCTGTTTTTAGGTTTTTTACATACATTCACATTTATCCAAATCAGAATACCAACATGTAGCACATGGTTGAATTCGTCTCGGTGCCTGCTGTTACATTCTGAAGAGAAAATTATAGCATCCCATTTAAAAAAGTTACATTGACCTTCAGATCTCCTCTACTCCTCCACCCAGAAGAAAATAATTATTACCACACGATGCACCCCATTTTGCCAAGCAACTTTTGTACGAACACATTTTTAATAACTACAACCCCTTCCGAAATATCTTAGAATATTGCTATAATAGTTTATTATAGAAGATTACCTCCTGGCACATCATATTCTCCTGATACAATTTCTCAAAATCCGGATTTTGATTCCGCAAAAGGGGCTCCCGAAAATTCTGATACAAAATTCTTATTTCACGATGCTGTTTTTAGGTTTTTTACATACATTCACATTTATCCAAATCAGAATACCAACATGTAGCACATGGTTGAATTCGTCTCGGTGCCTGCTGTTACATTCTGAAGAGAAAATTATAGCATCCCATTTAAAAAAGTTACATTGACCTTCAGATCTCCTCTACTGCTCCACCCAGAAGAAAATAATTATCACCACACGATGCACCCCATTTTGCCGAACAACTTTTGTACGAACACATTTTTAATAACTACAACCCCTTCCGAAATATCTTAGAATATTGCTATAATAGTTTATTATAGAAGATTACCTCCTGGCACATCATATTCTCCTGATACAATTTCCCAAAACCGGGATTTTGATTCCGCAAAAGGGGCTCCCGAAAATTCTGATACAAAATTCTTATTTCACGATGCTGTTTTTAGGTTTTTTACATACATTCACCTTTATCCAAATCAGAATACCAACATGTAGCACATGGTTGAATTCGTCTCGGTGCCTGCTGTTACATTCTGAAGAGAAAATTATAGCATCCCATTTAAAAAAGTTACATTGACCTTCAGATCTCCTCTACTGCTCCACCCAGAAGAAAATAATTATTACCACACGATGCACCCCATTTTGCCAAGCAACTTTTGTACGAACACATTTTTAATAACTACAACCCCTTCCGAAATATCTTAGAATATTGCTATAATAGTTTATTATAGAAGATTACCTCCTGGCACATCATATTCTCCTGATACAATTTCTCAAAATCTGGATTTTGATTCCGCAAAAGGGGCTCCCGAAAATTCTGATACAAAATTCTTATTTCACGATGCTGTTTTTAGGTTTTTTACATACATTCACATTTATCCAAATCAGAATACCAACATGTAGCACATCGTTGAATTCGTCTCGGTGCCTGCTGTTACATTCTGAAGAGAAAATTATAGCATCCCATTTAAAAAAGTTACATTGACCTTCAGATCTCCTCTACTCCTCCACCCAGAAGAAAATAATTATTACCACACGATGCACCCCATTTTGCCAAGCAACTTTTGTACGAACACATTTTTAATAACTACAACCCCTTCCGAAATATCTTAGAATATTGCTATAATAGTTTATTATAGAAGATTACCTCCTGGCACATCATATTCTCCTGATACAATTTCTCAAAATCTGGATTTTGATTCCGCAAAAGGGGCTCCCGAAAATTCTGATACCAAATTCTTATTTCACGATGCTGTTTTTAGGTTTTTTACATACATTCACATTTATCCAAATCAGAATACCAACATGTAGCACATCGTTGAATTCGTCTCGGTGCCTGCTGTTACATTCTGAAGAGAAAATTATAGCATCCCATTTAAAAAAGTTACATTGACCTTCAGATCTCCTCTACTGCTCCACCCAGAAGAAAATAATTATTACCACACGATGCACCCCATTTTGCCAAGCAACTTTTGTACGAACACATTTTTAATAACTACAACCCCTTCCGAAATATCTTAGAATATTGCTATAATAGTTTATTATAGAAGATTACCTCCTGGCACATCATATTCTCCTGATACAATTTCCCAAAACCGGGATTTTGATTCCGCAAAAGGGGCTCCCGAAAATTCTGATACAAAATTCTTATTTCACGATGCTGTTTTTAGGTTTTTTACATACATTCACCTTTATCCAAATCAGAATACCATCATGTGGCACATCGTTGAATTCATCTCGATGCCAGCTGTTACATTCTGAAGAGAAAGGTATAGCATCCCATTTAAAAAAGTTACATTGACCTTCAGATCTCCTCTACTGCTCCACCCAGAAGAAAATAATTATCACCACACGATGCACCCCATTTTGCCAAGCAACTTTTGTACGAACACATTTTTAATAACTACAACCCCTTCCGAAATATCTTAGAATATTGCTATAATAGTTTATTATAGAAGATTACCTCCTGGCACATCATATTCTCCTGATACAATTTCCCAAAACCGGGATTTTGATTCCGCAAAAGGGGCTCCCGAAAATTCTGATACAAAATTCTTATTTCACGATGCTGTTTTTAGGTTTTTTACATACATTCACCTTTATCCAAATCAGAATACCATCATGTGGCACATCGTTGAATTCATCTCGATGCCAGCTGTTACATTCTGAAGAGAAAGGTATAGCATCCCATTTAAAAAAGTTACATTGACCTTCAGATCTCCTCTACTACTCCACCCAGAAGAAAATAATTATTACCACACGATGCACCCCATTTTGCCAAGCAACTTTTGTCCGAACACATTTTTAATAACTACAACTCCTTCCGAAATATCCTGCTGTAATCACTTAAGTTGGACACCCTGTACAGTCCCCTTAATCGGCACCAAATTCCCGATTTTGAGAAATTGTATCAGGAGAATATGATGTGCCAGGAGGTATTCTTCGTGCCACTTCCCAGAATTTTAGTAACGTTGAATTCCAGGAATTTCCGGGATCCCCTTTTGCGAAACCAAGTTCCAGAATTTCTAAAAACGTATCAGAAGAATAATAGTATCGCTGTACTTCTCTATATAGAATTTTGCTATAATAGTTTATAATTTTTACTTTTATTAGTCAGTGTCTGTAGAGATATTACGTATTTTGTAAATAGTATAAATTATACAAATTATATATTAAGTATTAAAATGATGTAGAAAGAAAGATAGAAATAAACAAATAAAGTGTGATATAAATGTATTTATTTAACATACCTTCCAAAATGGTTTCCAAAAATTTCGCACTCCTAAAATCAGAATCTTGACATAAGAACTTTGTATCAGGAGAATATGATGTGCCAGGAGGTATTCTTCGTGCCACTTCCCAGAATTTTACTGACGTCGAATTCTAGGAATTCCTGGAAACCGTTTGTACCGAATTTTGTTCCTCTCTGTATGAAACCGATATTTTTCGTTTCTTTTTCTACTTTTGTATTTCGAAACTTCTGTGCAATGTTTTTCTACATTATTTCTTGCTTTTTAAGTGAAATTTTGTAAGGGCTGGATAAGGGAGTTAGGTTTATAAATGAATAAACAATTGCTTTAGTTTAACTCTATGTTTATTGAAAATTCTTTCAATTATACATGTTACATAAATGTTACATTGTTAATTCTAATGCACTTATAACTACTAACTGTAAAACTTACTTAAATATTAGATTCTTAACTTTAACGCACTTATAATTACAAATTGTAAAACTTACATATCAGTATTTTTACATACAACATATTTTTATAATTATTTAACATGTAGCTTAAGCGCAGTACAATATTCTTATGAAATAAAGACATTCTACAATTACATATGTACTTATACATTCAGTATAACTATTGAAGAACAGTTTACTCTCCGTAGATAAATCCTTTCCATTGTTTATTGGTAAAATGAAACTAGACTCAGAAACCAATGATCTCGAGTTTGCAAAATTGTATTTCTCTAGTCATGTATCATTAAACTAAGGCAGCTTGTACATAAAATTAGAGGGGCTTAGTCATAACCTCACACAAAAGGGATGAACGTAACTACCCGACCATTAATGAATAATAGAAAACGTAGAAGCACTGGCTAATTTGGTATCAAATTTTACATTATCGAACACGAAAAACCGATCTACAATAGTCTGAACCTCGAATAACTCATACTATTATTTATTGTAACGCAACAATTAAAAATTATACATCACAGCCCGCGCCAGGTACGCCGATGCACCAGCGAGAGGAAAAACTCCGCGAGAGCGTCACCTCTCTCACTCGCACCAAGCCTACGCAGTACGCTAATGCGTAAGAGGGAGAGAACACTCGTCCGCCGATCGGACCTTTCACTCTCTCAATGTGCGAGAGAGTGAACACTAGTCCGCCGATCGGACCTCTCACTCTCTCAATGTACGAGAGAGAGAACACTAGTCCGCCAATCTCACCTCTCACTCCCTCAATGTGCGAGTGAGAGCACCGAGCATCTAGTCTCTCACTCCCTCTACGCCAATCTCGCGCCTGCGCACAACACCAATGTGCGAGAGAGTGAACACTAGTCCGCCGATCGGACCTCTCACTCCCTCAATGTGCGAGAGAGAGAACACTAGTCCGCCATTCGGACCTCTCACTCCCATAATGTGCGAGTGAGAGCACCGAGCAACTAGTCTCTCACTCCCTCTACGCCAAACTCGCGCCTGCGCACAACACCAATGTAAGAGCGAGAGAAATTGTCGGACCTCTCACTCCCTCAATGTGCGAGAGAGTGAACACTAGTCCGCCAATCGGACCTCTCACTCCCTCAATGTGCGAGAGAGTGAACACTAGTCCGCCTATCGGACCTCCCACTCCCTCCGCAGCAATCTCGCAAAGTTACAATTGTAAACGTTAGTTATAAATAATATAATAACTATTGTAAAGCTGAATGTATAAATCATGTAGTTTATTGAATAAATGCAGCTTTTACAGTTAGTAGTTAGAATTAAGTGCGTTAGAATTAAGAATGTAACCTTTATGTAACATACATAATTGAAAGAATTTTCAATAAACATCAAATGAAACTAAAACAATTGTTTGTTCATTTATAAACCTAACTTCCATTATCCAGTCCTTAAAAAATTTCACTTAAAAAGCGAGAAATAGTATAAAGAAACATTGCACAGAAGTTTCGAAACATAAAAGTAAAAAAAAAGCGAAAAATATATTTAAGGTACAGAAAAGAGTAAATTTGGTTATAAACGGTTTCCGAAAATTCCTGGAATTTGACGTCACTGAAATTCTAGGAATTACCGAAAATGTATTTGAAAATATTCTGCAATTTTTACTTATTCCTTCTGTTGGGATATCCAGCCATTCAGTCATTCCCTTTATTCTAAGGTACGATTACTCTCATAACATTCTACCATTTGTTTTTTACTTTTATGTTCAATATTACTTGTGTTTAACGCTTCCTGTTCTACCGAGGCGCTTGTCCCGGGGCGACTAGGCTCGACGCTACACTGACGGTACTGAGCGCGCGCCCGAGACGCGCTTTGATTGGTCAGTGTTTTTGCTTAATAATTCAAAAACGAAGCCCCATCCGATATTTTTGCAAAGGAAATTGTTGTTCAGAATAGTCTCAGCTACCCCCCATTTCCGGCTCCTACAAGAGTTCTGGGACACCCTGTATAAGTTCAACACCCCTTATATCTATTTCTATATTTATTATATTTTTAGGATCATTATATTGAAATTAAATTAAACCTTATTTGATTTCGTTTATCCTCAAGTAGACGATATTTTAGCAATAACGCGTTCAAATGTAATTGCTAAATTGTCAAAATCTATTAAAATCATCTATTAAGACTAAGAATATCTATGCCAAAAATTTGCAATTTGCTGGGTATCTGGTTGAATAATTTATAATAAAGATTTTTTCGTTACCTTTCTGTAAAGATTGAATTAATGTTTTATGTAATATTCATATGACACTTTTACATACGTACAATTGTAAAACATACAATAGAGAATTAAAACATAAAACTCTTTCAAATAACTGTACAAAAATCTCACAAAAATTCATTTACTTAAAAATATGTTTAAAGTTTGCTTATGTATAACACAAAATTTATTTTTTCAGCGTATAGAAAAGATATTGTTTAATTCAGAAAAAGATTCAGTTGTATTCTAGTCTTCCATATCTACTCGTATAAATAAACAGGAACATAAATGTACTTATAAAAACTTTTAATCGAATTAGTATGTACTTACTATTTCAAACATCTGATACTTCATATTCAAAATTCTACATTAAATACAGGTAGCCCTCCTACAACACGGCATCCTACACCACGGTTTTGCTATAGCACGATTCATAAATTGAACCCTCGTATAACACTGCAACTTATAACACCATTTAGCTCTAACATAATAAGAAAATTGCGAAAACCTTTGTACAACACTGTACTTTTACAGTACTGAATAACATGACTTTTGTTTAACATTTTTTCGTTAAATTGAATGGAAATAATATTTTTGTTTTGTTTTGTGTTATACATACATTTATTGTTTTAATCAAAATTAAGTTGCTTATATGAAATTGTAAAGAAACACGGTTTCCCGTAATACGACATTTTCTAGAAACCTATCTACCGTGTTATAGGAGGGTTACCTATATACCGAATTAAAGACATTATTTAAATTCAACATGTTTGTACCATGTGCTATTTCTGGTATCCCATAGATTAAAGTTGATGGCGGCATTTCTTTTTCGTTGTCCAAATGGTACATCTTACATTGATGTCTGTCAGTTACTGTCAATTAGTTGGCTTCTAGTGGCATTCTTGAGGGCAACAAGAAGAACGTTCTACAGGCAAAGCGAGTGGTTTGTCAAGAGTTTCCTTCCGGCGCGGTGCGGCGCGACGCGGCGATGCAAATACATCACAGGGTCAGAAATGCACGGGTGTCTACAAAAGAGACCAGTCTTTACCTAAGGGTGCTTCAGACGAATTTACTTGGCGCCAAAGAACTCGATGACATTCGTCTAACGGGTGGCAAAACTGTTTTGTGATACCCTTTTATCGGCCACTCACAGTACAGTTTGAATATTTTATTGTGCAACTTTTCTTCAGTATCAAAGTTAATGTTTCATATTTTTGTTTAAGAAAATTGGTTGATGTATCCGAATTAAAATAACTTTAAAGATGTCATACATTGATATATAAAATTTGTAAAGTGAAACAAATGATTTTTTATGTATTGTTAGAGTTTCAGAGAAACATTCTCTAAAAACGATCATTTATATTACAAAAATAATTATGATTGTAATTGTTTCATATTTCTTTGATACTTGTGCGAATAAATCCGTAAAAACTGTCAATAAAAATATTTAATTACTTATACAAGGCCTCGATTTCTTATCTGATCATTGTACACGTATGCTACTATTAAAAATAATTATACTTTATTATAAAATTGTTACGCACCTGGTTATATCGTATATTTGTTCAATAATGTAAAGAAAAATCGAACGAAAAATATATCTAACTGTGTGAATCATACTTCTTTTTATACAATACCCACAAATTTCATTTATCGTGTTATATAAGATGCTTCATAATATTGGAAATTCCGTTTAAACGCTAAACACTAAACATTAATTTTACATTGAAAGTATAATTACTTTTGTATTTTAATCATTCACCGTCACTCCATATTTATTCTTTGAATACATTTGTATCTTGCAGATACTCGTTTGCATAACAACATTTGAAATAATATCTTACCTATTAGGTTTATATTAACCCCTGCAATGAATTTGTAAAGTTTCGTGAAAAACATGTAGTTAGGTTTCATTTAATGCATTTTCTTCTTTTTTGACAAAAACTGTTTCATTGAATATGTAAGAAAATAAGAAGAAAATGACTTTATGATCTGATTTTGGATTAAATTGGCTTAAGTTCCGTTTAAAATTAAAAAATACTTTGTGCATTTGTTGCAGTAAAAGGTACATATTATGCATTTAATAATCAATGTACGTATTTACGTACAATTCTAGCAGAAGTATGTACCATATATAAAAATATACAGGGTGAGTCTCGCAATTTAACGACCGATAACTCGTAAAGTATTTATTATACAGGAAAAAAAATGTTTCAAATAAAAGTTACATGGTTTCCAAGGGACAATGTAATCGATTTAATATTCCCCTAGAAACCATGCAACTTTGTTCGAAACATTTTTTTTTTTTTCAAAGTAATCGATCGAATGTCTCCCTGGAAACCGTGCAACTTTGTTTAAATTATTTTTACAAACCGTTATTTAACTTCGCTTGTTAATTCGTTAGTCAATTTATTGAGATGAAATCTTATAAGCTAATTTTGGATCCCATAAGTGACTGAATTATCTTTAAACTGTTATAAAAATATTTGCAAAAAATGAATGAACCTTTAGTTTGATCTGTTTGAAGTGCTTATTTGCAAAAGCACTTTGGAATAGAGAAAAAAAGCAAATAGTAGATTATGTATTCTATAAGAAAAATGTAAACGATTTTTTCTTTCACAGTTTTTTTATTTCTTTGGCGAGTTGAAAAGCATTTGGAAGCCATATATCGTCGTGTAAAAGAAGTACATTTTCCATATTGATTAATATCTGTTAAATTTTTATAAGTTTGGAATGAACTTTATCTATATTTTTTATTTTTTTTTACAGTAAATAGTTTTATAACTAACTAATATTTAACTAATATTTATCAAAAGGGACATAACATAATAATATAGGAATTTAAATTATCTACTTTTATCTTAAAATATCTTTTGTCCATATAAGTACGTTATCATCAAACGCATTTCTTTGTATCCTAGATTATCGAAAAATATAAAACCCAATTTCATAATAAATTAAATTGCGCAGGTTGTAAATATGATGGAGATCAAATCAAACTCTGTCTCCCCTCTGAAATTAAAATACACAGTTGCATCAAAATCATTGAAAGCGACCAAAATTGCCATGAAGTAGCAATTCAGTTTATCAAAACGGAATTCGGAAACCAACAAAAATCTATAAATCTATAACTTTCGAACAGTAGTGTATGTTATGTGTTTAGTAGCTGTAACGAATAATTGCTGTTTCTTCACGAAAACTATTTCTCGACCCGGTGTGACAGGAACGCTGGTGTTGCTGAAAAAGAAGATTAATCGGTGCCCTACAAAGAATCGTCGTTCGATAATGGGTTGTTTGCGCAGCCGATGTTATTGCAACAGTCATCCATAGAATGTTAAGCGTTCACGCAACGCCGCGCCGTCTTACCAAGCCAACATGATTAATTGGTTGTGTCGATGAACAAACCGTGTCGTGTAATTTCCATCCATAATAGAGGCGTTCCTAGTTTCTATGAAAGATTGTGAGTGATGATTATTAAGAAAGAAAAATAATAGAATACGGGGAACATGAGCGAGAAAGCTATAAATATTGCAACGAATTGTAGGATTCGATTTACAATTAAATGCATAGCATTCACGTAGTTAGCAACAAATTTATTACATATGTTATGCTTTCGAATTTTGCGTTACTTTCGATAACACGGGTTTTACGGTTTCGTATTTTGCAAAAAGAAAAAAGGAAACAATGTTAATTTCGTTGAAAATTACTGTTACACAAAGTTCTTGCAATTTAAAACAGAATTATTATCTAGTCTTGCAAACATTTGTAAATCTTCACAAGTGATAGAGTATCATATAAAGGTAGCAATAAATCTGTTTACAATATATTGATTTCTGTTTTGACATATTATAATTTTCTTTAATTAAAAACTTTTATTTTGAAATTCATACTCAAATTTTATTCTTAGTCACTTTTTTAAAGTGTTGTAGCCATCATAACAAAACGTATGGAAACCTGTTTACAAAGGAGGTTTATTGGAATTTTGAAATCAGGAAGAAGCACATGGTGTTAGATACAAGGCCAAGATTTCGAGAATTTTGCAAGAATAATCAATCTTGTATTCTACTATATCTAAACTAGGGCGGCCAAGGGGTGCTCTGTACTCTCTGGTCCGACAGGCGTCCAGGTATTATCGCTGAACTCTCCTTGTCGAACGAGCGTCCATGAACAAGACCCTCGCACTCTTCCTTCACCGGCTGGCGTCCAGGTATTATCGCCATACTCTTCCGCCGAAGACCTTATCCTGCTAACCAAGAGCGGTCTTACCTCGTCCTTTCTCTTGGAGCAAGAAAAGTGACCTTTATCTATGCGAGCTCCTAAAATATCAGTTCGTTGCTATCCGCGGCCGCTGTAATCAACGATCGCGTTCCTAAGTGTGAATCTAGTCATTTCCGCGGCGCTCTTCGCGTCTCTGCCCACGAGGTAGTCTACGATCTGTTCTCGAGATTGTTCTCGTCGCTGATGGTTCGACGTTCTTCTTCAAATCTTCTTCTCGTTGCTACGGTATTCAGTTTTGGTTAAATTACGGATAAAAGAGCTTTGTTACGATACATTACTTACCACTTGCAGATGAAATAGATACGTACTTGTATTTCGTTTTATTACATCCATAATTAAATAACGAATTAAATACGTGTTCACCTTCTCTTAAAATAAACTGAAAATAATAAAATTGAACTGGTCAATTATCAATGCACGAAGGCTTTCGAGCCATGCAATTAATTCCTTTCATATTTAATAATTCTTAGTTTATAATTATAATCTCAACAATTTCTTACTGATGTCTTCCCAAAGCATTCGTGACGTAGATTTGTGACGTTCATTTTGTGGGAAACCTAAACTTTAACGGACACATACATTATTATTAGAGTATCTAAAACTATTAGCATTTCGTTTATCCTCGTTCAGAGTTCGGTTCGATAACATGACCTCTGTATTACAAAAACATCATATTTAAAAGATTACAGCACGGATTTCTCTGTTTAACAATCCGTTGTTTATAAGTTATTCCTTGTTTATAACTCGATCACGATAATGATTCAATTTTATTAAATCAATCTCATAACGTCGGAAAGATGGCGTATAATATCCCATGTTTGTTTACAAGTTTCTTAACAATTTAATGACAGCAAACGAGAAATCTCATTTTCATATTAATTTACATTATCGACAAGAAATAAGAAATCTAGCGATTTATTTAACAGTAGAAACAACTCAAGAGTAGTAAACATATAACAAAACCTGAAAGTAGCTTTCAATTTGTTACACGTATTAATATGATATTTAATTATTGAAATATGTCCGTCACATGGTACATGTACAGTGTCGAGCACCACAAGCTTCCCTAGGGAAAAGGGTACCGCAAGGGAAGACGTCCTCACCATTAGCCATAATCCTAGTGAATTACCAAGCATTATGCCTAATTTGCAGAAGACATTTCTCTACTTAATAGTAATCGAGTTTTCCTAAGTAAATGTTTCATTCTGGTCTTTGTTCAAACTTTTAAAATTGTAATAATAGATTATGTCTTTGATTGATCTCTGAACTTTTTTAACAAACACATTGAACACTTTCAGCTCTATCATCGATGTCTTGAACCAGTGTTTCTTATCGTTTATACTAGAGGATTGTTTTTACAATTATATTGAATAAATAAGTAACGCGTAGAAAAAGAACAAAACGACAATACCGATCGAATAATTATGGACAATGATGTACACGTGTGTTTTAGGAGCGATTACTACTCATCACTAGGAACAGGCCAACGGGGTATATCTGAGCGGAAAGGAACAGAGAGAGATATCAGGAAGGTTTCTCGCAATTAGTCAAGTTTTCCCGTGCCCGAGCGACCGTATCCGGCACCGTAACGGCTTATTTATGGCCTCCGGGATACGTGTAAACACGAAAGCAGACGCAGAAGCAAAGACTCGTTGGCTTTTACGTGTCCCCTTCTACTTTCTTTTATGCATTTGTTTCTACTACTTCTCTTTGCTCAACTTTACCCGCCTTTATTTTTCTTTAAAAATCCATTTGCTACGTAAACAATTGAACAAGCGATCGATGGCATAAGAAATTTTGCAAAAATCAAACAGTAAAGCCTCAAAGCGCATTACTTACACAAATATAATCCACTATTTATAATATATTTCAGTAACATAATTCAAATTTAATTAGGTTTTAAGTTTCATTATAATTACAAGAATTGTATAATATTTATAATTTATTTATGTGTCTTGGTATTCCAGAAATAAACTCTGACTGACTTCTGTCGAAAAATCATAAAGCAGGGTTAATGTACACTAACCCTAACCTGTATTACTATTTTTAATAGAGTCTACTTGATTCGATTTAATAGTACATTTTCGTACGTTTCGAATTACAGTTGTGTATTTTAAAAATGTTTCTCTTTTCATATCTGTAATGTTAAACTTACGAAAATTAAAATATACTTTATTCACAATTTAAATTTCTACCTATTATTATTTACCTTTCCTTTATTTAGTTTAAATGAAAAAATTAAGATTGTATTTATTAATCCTACAGATTAGAACGATTAATTATTAATTGATTATTTAATTTTATCTTGTGCTTTTTAAATGGACATTTTTGCATCATTGTTAAACGACATGGAAATAAACATAGTTGGTAAACCAGAAGAACAATAAAAATGGTTTATTGTTATTATTGTTACTAGCTTGATATTTTAATATTAAAATGAAATATAGTAGGGTAATAATTTGATAATGTCGTTGACTCGTCAGATACAATTTCATGGTTACTCTTTGAGTAAGTTTGAAAAAATTGGACCGTGCCCTATTTGCGGTCGTCGATGATTTCTCTTCCTTTCAATCGCGGTAATCGATTATCATGGTGAATATTTCCGTTCGAGCTGAACGATTTCGAGCTATTGTGAGACGTGTTCTTACTGTGAAATAAATTCTGTTGTATATACAACAGAAATACCCGTAACGAACATGAAAAAGTTTAGGGAGGGGAGGAGGGAGAATTGGTTCGATAGCATGCGGCGATATTGCACGATCAGTTGAAAAAGTTCGCTCCGGGTAGCTAACTAGTTTTCGATCCCTTTGTTCTCTGATGTCTAACGGGAGCCCAGAAGGAATCACGGATGAATAAGTTTAAAGACTTGAAATCGAAATTTCAGCGGTCGGGAGCCTATGTTTTCGACCCCGAAAGTGCCGTCACCCTTTGGAAAAGAAATTTCTGCATTCCAACGGCATTTTTATTTCGATCGTAATCAATCAAGCGTATTTCGATCTATTAGAATTTACGATGGTTTGTTTAACCTTCGACGAGTGACGCAAAGTTAAAGTGACGTTATGCGTCAACGAAAACTGGGAGTACCTCTTCCATGTTTTTCGACAAAGCGCAGTCAGCGAAATTATAACAATTAACAATGATGCAATAAGACAGTAAAAACAAAGAAGGATATTATTTTTTATTAAAGAAAATATAATACATTTGGAATATCAATTTGTTTGAGACAGATAAATTATGGTAGAAGATGACAACAAACCAAATAGCATATTATTATAAAGAAACTAATAAACTATTATATTTGAAATTCTCAGTAACCATAAAAAATAAAAAGTTAAGGTGCAGATAATTCAGAATTACAACTTGCTTTTACCTTGTAAAAATAGAACAAATAAATAATGAAATTATTTCCTCTTATGATTTAATCAGGTATAAAAATCGCAGCATGGAAATAATCATTTTAGAAGAATATTTATTCTAAATTCTAAAATTGATTTGCACCAGACACAAATGTATACAGCACATTCACAATGTACCTACCTTCTTCCCTTTATCTTCGCTGTAAATATTGAAATTTTGTTTTTTATATCCACTTTGAAATACTTTAAATTACATTCATTTCAGGTGTGCCGAATCAGTGGTACAGCATTGAAGTTTAAAATTTTATTTCACATTTTGTGCTCTCGAAATGATTGAAAAATTAATACAAAACCATAGAATGGATATACAGATTAAATAATTCACTTTAAAGTTTTGGCATATTTTAACGATGATTGCAACAGTTGAATATTTGCTGATAAAATTCTGCAAATTGAGGTTTTACTCTGCTTCAAATTGAGGCGAAAATATCGAAATTACAATTCGTCCATAAATTTTATTGATTAATTTGCCCCTATTGTTCACGGTATTACGAATTAAATAACATTATTTCGACTTACCAACAGTAATAAATAATTGACCAAATATGCTACATTTCCTGTACTATTCTGACCTGCATTTTAATGCATTTTAATAGTTGATGGGTAGATTTATATATTTTATTTATTTTTATAAGCATAAAATTAAAAATTAGAACCAGATACGAAATTATAAAATGATGTTTGAATAAGTTTGAAGTCGGGTGCTTTGAAAATGGAAATAAAGTAACGTTGAGCGACATCTATACGACAGCTCTGAAACTTGTTACTGTTTCTTAATAACCGTCAATTGATACATTAATCTTCTATAATTACATACACGCATTGTTATTTAGTGATAAAGTTTAGATACAGACGAGATATAAAATAGATCTATCATGCCATATAAGTTTGTTTGGCACCCTTACCACTTTTATGTCACATGCGACATTATCGGTTTGAACTGGAATAAGATAAAATAGCACTCCTGTAAGTTGAAGTGATTTTAGTAGAAAATTATTTGATACCTATCTGTGTCATCCATATTAACGTGGGAAGCGAAAAAAGGAAACAGCTACAGTTTTTCTTAGCGAGCCGTTACGACTTTTTGTCTAACTTTTGACGCTGGCCAAGGTCGTTCGCCGGTGTCAACGGCATACACCGTAAACATAACCCGCGAAGTAAGCGACCGCGGGCAACGAGTGCGAAAGAGAAAGAGAGAGAGTGTGTGTCCGCGAAAAAATGTACATAAGTGTACAGGGTGTCCCAGAACTGGTGTAAGAATCGAAAATGGTAGCTGAGACGATTATGAACAAAAAAATGTCGAATGGCGAAATCGAGAGCGAATGAATATAGTGAGAGTCACGGAGGGAGTATAGCGAGATTACATAGAGATATTGCGAGCAGCGAGAAATCGAGAGATCTAAGTCAATTTTATTGCAAATCAAATAAAATGTATTACACCAACACCACGAGGGATAGTTGTCCTAACCTACAATCAAATAAACTATTCCTAAATTAATTTGTTAGATACAGTAATTTTTTTAAAATATGTTAATAATGTGGGTGTTAAACATATTTAACACTAACGTACCACGCTTGGTCAAGTGACCGATTTTAAAATTTGTTTCGACATTATACCCTAATTTGTTTTTCTTTCATTTTGACTTTATGTAAATTTTTATATCGTCCATTTAATCAACTTTCTTTATCGTTTTTTTTGTTTTATTTTTCGATAAGAAAAGTGTATAGTCTTTCTTATTTACCATAATCAGTCGTTTGATACATACACTGCTGGTATGTTTATTATTAAACATTTATAATACATTCAAAGTTCATATTCAGAAAAATCTACAAAAGTTTTCTATCTAAATACTTTCTATAATCATGTTACAAAATCAAAAGTTATGAAACATTCAATAAATATTATTTCTATAACAAATAATTAACATAAACTGATTTCATTAAAAAAAGATAAGTTATTTACTGATAAGGTAGTTATTTATTATTCGCATACTTTTAAATGAATTTAAAGAATATTTTTTTTCTTAATTTTGTAAATTATACAGGTACCCGATATTTTGTACAGAATATCTGTTACAGAGATCTTTAAAAATGTATACAATTTACAAAATCATTGTCGTACGAACACTTTCTATACTTATTTTCTACTAGCTCTTTTTTCAAACCTGTTTAATATAATTTTACTTGAACAAATCTTCGGACTTATAGACATTATCCTTATTATTATTTAAAGAGCTGTGCAATAACGTATGAAAATAAAAATTTGTCTCGGTTTACAGGTTTTATTTAAAAATGGTTCGTCGATGGCGAGCTTGATTGTAGCAGTTCGAATAATTTATTGCTACAGCGTTATAATTTTATTACAATCTGAGCATATTGGAGGTTATTAGCGTAATGCTTGTCGTCGAACCAAATCATCGGACTACCCTGAAATCTGTGATCATTTCCGACAACCTTTGGTATGCATCGACGCTGCATGATTACACGTTTATCTGATTCCTGTTATTTTCAATCATTATTTTCGTCGGATCCCTGTTCGCTCTTTGCTGTTCCTCTATCAACAGGTAATCGTTATAACGAACAGGGAAATGATAGGTTTCGCCTGTTCAACCTTGTGTTTTGTTTCAAAAACGTACAGACTATACGATAAATCACAATGGCGAAATAATTCATTGAATTTACTTTATTTTGCCCACGATTTTCTATCCTCTTCAATGCAAATTAATTTCTCCACGTTTTTGTTTCATTTCGACATTACGAACGATGTACATAATACATTTTTGTTGAATATTCAATAAGAACAGTTTTCAGTGTGCTAAACTGACTTTTTACGTAGTTGAAAATAAAGTATAATCGATTAGTAATAATTTGAAAACCCTTAGAACGATATAACATTATATATAGTACAATTTATTTTACTAGTTCAGTTATTTGCCGTTATAACGGAATATTCATTGCTGGACATATTTTTTCATTTCTACTCATAAGCTAATTGTAGTTATTAAAGAATCTTTATAGACAGTTTGTTTTATAAATTACATATTTTTTGATAAGATAAGATAAGATAATAGTGACATACTGCATTCATTATAATAATTACTATACAATTAGTAAATTATACCAATTAATGTGCCAACGTGGGGTACTGTTACCAACAATATCCGTACACTTTGCTTCGGGTCGTTTTAAAGATAATCGAAAGTTTGTTTTGAAAAACATGGAAGGTAGCATAGGTGAAACGTTTCGAAGCAACTTTCCGGTGTAAGTTAAGTTCACGATAAAAGCTACTTTAAATAAAGTGTTATACATATGGTAATCTTATAGGAAGGGTGTGTCGATAGAAGGATGGCCAACATATTCTATCAGTTTGATAGCTCTCTCTGGGACACTCGATGGAGGATGAAAGCTAAGGCGGTTGCCTTGATATCTAATATCGGTTGTGCACCTTTATGTTGTCGGTATCGGTTTATGTTGTCATGGTAATCTTCACCTACCCTTCCCAGCCTTCAACTTTTCGCGCAACCGAAGTGCTGACTGGTAAATAAGAATACGAGAAGCCGTCGTCAAAAGGAAATCTCATGAGACCAACTATTTGTTACGTTTGTACATTATAATATTACAGTTATGCGTTTTATATTTGGTGGACCAAAAATATGCGATATTAAAATCATTCTTATACGAAATATGCGATCGAACTTTTTGTAGTGATACGAAAGTTTGGGTCGAAGGCAAAAAAGATTGTCAATGTATGTGTTGAAGCATTAGGAAACAATCATTTTTAAATATAAATGCGTATACAATAATAACGTATACACACATGAAGAGTCCAGACAAAATTTCCAGATCTTTACAAACTCCTCCCGACTACTTACGTTTCAAAATTTAATATTTTTCTTGTTTACTAAATTTTATGAAAGTAATTTGTTTTTATAGTTTGGAAACTTTAATCTAACGTTATTTTAATAATACAAAGTAAAGCTTTTCGTTTCTCTGATGAAAGTAAAGAGTAATCTAGCATTTAGAATAGAGGCAGCGCAAACTATGAAAATAAAAAGTGTCAACATTTTTTAATTAAAATATGATAAAACAGAAGGAAAAACAAGTATAATTAAAACAAGTTTCAAAATTAGGGTTCATAATTAAAGTAATCGTTCAAATATTACTATATCAGTTCTTTTTTAAATAATTTAATTTAATTGAACTTTAAATATTTTCCTCCATTGGAACCCAACTCTTTTTTTCTTTTGTGATACTGTACTTTGATAGCATTTATTAAGATAAAATTTCAATTTCGCTTCAAGATGAACTGCGATCATGTTTCCTTTAAACTTTTCATACATGATCTTCCACGAATAGGTTTTCAATCATATACTGGGTTCCCTATTGCAGTTAGATCATGCATGTACCATAAATAAATGATTCTTACCGTATATCTGATACTTTGCACGGGAAATTTAAATCAAAATACAAAATACTGGTATTATATATCGATATTTTTCGGTTATAGTTTCTTTTAGTAACTTTTACGGTTGCGGGTTTTTATAGTGTCTTATCTAACTTGATCAACTCACTTTCTTCGCAATTAATGGAAAAATATTCTTATTTTTCTTTATAGAATAATACAGGATTTGACAATTTAAAGAAAATTTGTAATTTCTGAATACATGTCTATTTTACATTAATCTTATACACAAAACAAAATACATGGTAAATCTTATCTTAATTATTTGCATTATTTGTCAGTATACAGCAAAAGTTTATTAACACGGCTTGTACGTTATAAGGGATCTCTCCATACTATGTTTGTATTTATATAAATTACTCACGTTTAAAAGTATTAGAGTACAATGTGAAAAAATCTACATTTCGTAAGATATTTCAAACGTCCTATTTTTTTTGTTTTATAATATTTCTTGAATTTTCTCAATACTGTATCCTAATGTGCTTTTATACCGTTTATTTAACCCTTTGCGGTCGAGTGACTTACAAAATCCTGTATGTATTTAACAAATATTGCCGTACGTTTTTGGCATAAATAATAACTACAAGTGTGGACAACAGAGGTTTATTACATGTTCTTCGAAGAAAGGAGTTATTATTTATTTTATTTGAGATAAATAATATTCCGTGTGTTCATTGTCCCAGATTAAAAGAGTCAGTCGAAATAACATAAAATATGTGTTTTACGTTAATAAAACAGAATTAATCTTGATATCTTATTACTGGTATGTTATGGCTCCCTTGATATCATACAACTTTTATTAATATAGGAGGCCAAGGGAAATAATAAATCGTACCGTACATTTCGGTGGCTGGATCGCCGTTGCTTTATTTCAACACACTCACTCACACAAATACGCACATACACCCATACACACGCATACCGATTAGTCGGCCGAAGTCGATGAGGCTGTAATCGGCGGTCGGCCTCGCGTTAGAAAACGCGGGCAGCGTCAAAGACGATACCGCCGCGCCGGTCCGCTTTATGCACGCCATCAAACGTTCCACAATTCGGAATCCCGACTTTTTAATCGTCCCGATTAGCGTATGCTTTGAACACTAGTCTAGTTTTTATACCCCACTCGCCACGACGTTTATATCGGTGCGATTACAATATAGGTAATATATGGTTACGCGACAACTACATCAAAGAAAGAAAAAATAAACGAAAATGATACAAAGTATGGTAATAAAGGTAAATAAATAAAATAACATTAGATCCTGCTTATTAACGCCTTACAAACTATTATACCTATAATGCAGAATAATAATATATACAGGGTGGCCCACGCAACTTGCACATCTCTATAACTTCTAAAGTCTAAAAATTATAACAGTAAGTCCGATATAATAAAATACAAAACGTCTCTCTCTCTATCTCACCAAATACTCGCAAAACTCGTTGACTCATTGCTCTCTCTATTATAATTTCCCGACTTTTGTCATTTCGCCGTTTATATACAAAATCGCCATGTACTCGCTAGTATGCACTCTCTCCCTCTCTCGCACACACCCTACACAGTCAATTATCTATTACACGCATTTATCTGCTGTTTATAATCTAGACCGTTAACACCAGTCAACGGTCCGCGCGCGTGTTTTCGCCAGCTGACCGAGTGAAAGTGTTTTTGCCGTACTTTTAACGGCCCGTCTTTTTTCTATTCGGTTTTTGTCTTCGCTAACGATTCTTCGCCTCCCACAATAGTATAGTATCGGGACTTGATAACCGACGTGTGTATTAATCAGTACATCATGTTAGAGGACGCGTGTCGAGAAGACACCAGACCTTCTAACGTGCCAAAAAACACAACGCAGTTCGATTAAAGACTTTCCGATGCCAACACGTGCTTTTTCTTACGATTACCTTAGAACCCTTAGAGCAGTTACTACAGTAGGTGGAAGCGTTTCAGAAATTTGAAAGTCGACTTTGTTTTTTTAAATGGAATACTATATTTTTCATATCAAAATATGGAAGAATATCAAATTCTGAGTAAAAAAGTATTGACATTCATTAACCTTAGATCTAATAACTAACGTGCAACACATACTTTGGAAGTTATAGAGGTATGCATGTTACGTAGATTACACGCCACATGTTACACGCCGCCTCGTCAAGTTGTAGAGAGTTTAACGGCGATGTTAGATGGAAAAAGAAGGAGGAGAGAGGACGTTTCATCCGGGGCCTTCTAGTGGACTCGTTAGTAAGGCATCCTAGCAGGCCCGTGCCTTAGACGCGGGGATGGTTATTGGACAGACTGGACCACTAGCACGAAAGCCGTGATTAGTAGCGCGTCCCTCTAGTAACCGATAGGCGTAGGAGTTACGCCGTCACAAGAGGTGTTGCTATTGTAGACTTTTCGGAAGTACGAACATAGAAAACTTTGCACTTCGCTTACATTGCGCGGGATTGGAAATTTTAAGAAATCATTCAGGTATACGAATCATATTTTTGAAGATATGTGTGACGTATCTCTGGAACTTAAGGGAACCGCTTTTTAACCCGAAGGGCATTTCAGTGCATTCGTACTGACCCAGAGGAGTGACGAAGAAGGTGTATTTAATGGAATCCTCATGCATGCGGATATGAAAGAATCCATTCTTGAGGTTGAGTGACGTGAAGTATTTTTTTCTCCTACAGCAGATCTAGCTGGTCTTCAATCAGGAGTAATGGAAAATTATCGCGCATTGTGATTTTCTTCGATATACGAAAATGCGATGCATATGCGTGTTTCTTCGTTTTTCTTTTTAGTTAATACAACAGGTGGCGCATATTCGGACATACTTTTCTTAGTCGCACCTTTCGTCAGCTAGTTGTCAAGGATTACCTTAAGTGTTGAATTATCAATATACTTCCAAAATAATTGAATATTTATTAAAGTGATACAAAAGAAAACTAAACTTTGCGTAAAAGGTTCGGTTGTGAGCGACGCTGTCAACCCAGCGACGGTTTCTGTGAGTGCTCGTACAGAACTGAACGTAACAGAACGTGGTTCGGTGTATTCTGTGCCGAGGGAAATTTGATCTAAGTACCCTTTTGTAGGGGAGAGCCAGAAATTACGTAGAAAAAACGGTGGTGACACGAAATACGGACTGACCATTTTAACACATAAGTAAACACATAACTAGAGCCAGCCCTGAGTTCGAGAATATTCCCGACGCTTCCTTGCTCCCCCCTCACTCAACGTACACGTATTTATGTACAAATATGCGTCACCAATGCGGATAATTTGGTTATTGCTACGGTTACTATTACTATTATTATTGGAAGATACGGTTGTCGAGGTGCGGTTTCGCGGGTTTTCTTTGAATAAACTGGACATTCGATTATAAGCGAGTTTTATTTTAAACGCCCAAATCCAATCATAAAATTAAAAGAATTTTCTACTACAAAAGTGATAAAATTAGAAGATGGCCGAGAGACATTAAAACTTTCTGAGCGGATGAGACACGTAAATGTGCGTATTGTAAGACACACTTGTGAACGCCTCGGCATCAATGGAGTTGAAAATGAAAATCTTCTAAACAAGGTTTTCTGTGAAAGATGTATCATGTTGAAAGCAATTACGAACCAGGATAGAAAATTCATACAGACGTTTGCGGTCCTGTAAATATAAATTCGCTAAGCACCATACGGTTTTTTTTTCTGTTCAAGAATGAAAACGCAGGCTACAGTAAACTGTATTTCTTGCGTCATAAATCCGTTAAGTGTTCAGCAAATTCAAGAAGTTCAAAGGATTTGTGTCGACACAAACAGGAAGAAAAACTAAAGACCTGCGCTCGGACAATGGAACTAAGTATACTTGCAGCCAGCTCCAGGCGTTCTTGAAGAAAAAAGGTATTGTTCACGAATGTTCGTCACCCTATATTCATGAGCAGAATGGACGCGCTGAACGCGAAATTCGTACGCTCGTTGAAAGTGCACGTTCTATGATTCATGCAAAGAACGTTGACAAAAAGTTATTGACGGAAGTGATAAATACCGCGTAGACTTTGGGACAATGACCTGAAGAAAATTTCGATAAGCAGCGATGTAACATTCAACGAAAGCGCCCCGTCAAGCGCCCAAACCGATGCAGAGACTGATACAGTCTCTATCAAGTTTGGAATTGAAAATAAAGTGGAGACGATTTCCGCTCCATAAGACGGAGCTGAACACCAAACTTCAGTTGTTGAAGACGATGCTGAAACACGAGGACTGAGAAATGACGAAAACCCAGAAACATGATTTGACGCAGTTGCCCCAGAAAGAAGGCAGACAATTGTGCGATAGAAGGACAAGCAGTTGACTGATACGGTGTTCCTATCGCATTTTTAGCCAATACAATGCCTATGACCTACACCGAGGCAATATCAAATGATGATACCGGCAAATGAAGGAGAGCCATGGACGAAGAGGTGCTAGCTATTGAAGAAAATCACACGTGGACTTTATGCCCACTGGCGCAAGGAAAGCATGCAATCGACTGCAAGGAGATTTTCTCGATAAAAAACGACGCAGCTGGAAATCTGAAAAGATATAAGGCGAGAGTGGTGGATTAATGTGGTGGCTCAGTCAATTGCAAAGGGTTGTTGCCCTTTCGACCGCTGAATCGGAATACAATTCCTCCCTTCTTAACAGTTGCAGCTCGGTCACTTGCTACTGGGTACCTTGAGAAGTTGAATGCCTATTGATTTGCGTCGGTTGAAAGTGCGTCTCCTGTAGTTTATCATTTGACGGATCGTCAAGGTTATCGACAGCAGTCGTTAACCGAACGTCCTCCTCGGGCACTCCGGCTTCCAGTAATCTGCTCAAGAGTTCCGGTTTCGATCCCGACGTTGACAAGTTCATGTCTCGTAGCATCTCCTTTAATTCGGAAATTTTAAATGCATTACGACACAAGGTAGGAGAACACTTTTTTCTTTGCACTGGCACCAAGTGGACACAAATTACGTTGTTTTGTACCCTCAAATATTGTCATTTATTAATCTAAGCCGTACCTTCACCTGTAACTAGTCAGTTACCAACTTTCACCATTACTCACCCTGGATTCCTCATCTTTCAACTCCTCTCCCAGCTCTCCTACTTACTCATAATCCAAAGATCATTTTCCAAAACACATTAAATAGCCTCGCTCTGCGATTTCCACTCATTCCTCCTTCTGACAAACGTGCGTCAAATTTCGATAGTTTATTAATAAAGTTTTGTTTTCATCGATCTTTAATTGTTCAAACCTTCATGCTACCCCAGATCTGCTATCAATTTCGAGAAATTGAGTTAATCCGGGCATCACAGTTGTATTTGACACGACCGATGCAGTTATGTAGTGCGCAAAGATTTCGAACGCAGTGGGTTTGTTCACAATAACGGCAAGTTCGTGCACATGAAACCTCGCGAAATTTGAAAAAGTGAGTTTCTGATCCCACTTTCAGTTTGTAAGATTGCGCGTGTGTGTTTGCACGCACGCACGCACGCATACCGATTTGTCGGCTGGCGTCAACGAGGCCGAAATCGGCGATCTTTAGTAAGCTACTAAAATCGTTAAATATTCAAAGTTTATCAGCCACTGAAACTTCAAAAGCGTTCTTCCAAAACCAACATTTTTCCAATTGGAGGGAGAGGTAGTCAACAAATTATTTAAGCGATTTCATTCAAATTTGGCACCGATGTTTACTATATTATTACCTTCTATCTAAACTAAATTGATTTTGAATGTCATTGAAAAATGTAGTTTTTTATAGCAAAATTATAGCAAAAATTTCACATCTTTTACTTTTATTCTGCAATTTCTTAATTTTTTAATTTGAAAATGTTTTTTTTTAATTTAAATAGAAATTAGAAGTATAAAGAATTAGGAACTATAGTTCCCGCTGTTTTTTAATTCACGCCACGACCTTTCCGGAAAAGTGTCTCGAAACTCAGCCATTTCTGAATTTTTTGAAAAATAAAAATATTTTGCAGAAGCTTAAATGTATAATAAATAAGCCTTTAAGTTTATAAAAGATTGAATGATTGAATGATTCTTAAGCATCTGCTGCGACTCGTGCTTCTAATTGGTGATCTCCCCTTAAGGAGATATTCCCATTTCAAGGGATCAAAAAATGATTTCTTATTAATTGTATTTTCTTAAAATATAATACATTAATTGTGCTTAGAGTTACGTTTCGTGCGAACTAAAATTGCATCTATATCGACAATAATTTTTTTCTTATTTCTTGATGGAGTTTTAATTATAATTTTGTTTCTCATACCACTGTCATTTTGTTATTAAATTCTCTTTCATAAGAACACCACTTTTATATAGATTAAAATCACCCATGATTTTTTAAAAATAAATTCAATAAGTGAGAATCATACAATAATTTAAAAACTAATAAAAATAATTATATGTATAAATTCTTGGGTAAAAAAGAGATGAAAAGTCCCTAGTAACGCCATCTTTCATGGAACCATAGAAGAAAATGTACTTACTACTTACTTACTTATGTAAAAATTAAACTATGTAGTCTTAAAACATTACCAAACTTGTACATAAAATTTCGAAATACATAATCTATAATCTAAATATTTCCTGTCTCGTGTATTGCTTAAAATCTATGGATCCGAACGGAAATGTCTTTTTAACACTTTGATTGGTGACATTTGAATTTCCATTAAAAACCTTCACTTTTATTATTATGAATTTTTTCATTTATTTAGTTGAAAATATTTGTGTTAGATATTTGAAATTATGAATAAGAGAAGTAACAGAATATTATGAAGATGGAATATACAATTAGCACCAAATGAAATTTTCAGTAGCTGCAGCGAGGCAGTCAAAATGTTAAGCCGATCAAGTTAGTTAACTCTTACTATAGTGTACATAATTATAATTACAATGTGTAGTTCATAAAACACCGCTGTATCTATCGAAAGTAGCAGAAAGTAATAGGAATTCGTGCGTGTGAATACGTTAGTTGCTATCTGATACGACAGAGTAGAATTTAGAGGGAAGCTACGACAGCTATTTAACATTCCACTTCATTTCCTGCCTCCTGCCTCTACAGCGCCACCTCCACTATCCATCTCTACCTATTTCTCCTTCTTCGTTCCGGAGGAAACGTTCGCGCTCGATGCGAAAATTGCCTCGCCAAGAATTATTGACTATAAATTACTCGTCTCGCTACCCTAACCTCTCCTCGTTCTAGTGTAACTCATGCAAATGACGGTGAAGCCTGCGGCCCCGTAACACAAGTACACACCAAAGTCTCGTCTCTCTTTCGTCCCTTACACACAGCATTCGCCTCTTACTTGCTGTTACAAACGGCGAAGTATTTGGAGAAGGTAACTCTCGATATTGGTCGCGAATTGGCGTGCATTTACATTTTATTGCGCGTACCAAAGAAAAACTGCCACCTCACACTCTGATTCGACTCTTTTATTCGTTCCTTATTTGCCTCGATCGGTGCTCGTCTTTTCACTCGGATACATTTTATTTTCTTAAACCCTTAGTCGATAAATATTATTGTGTAATCGCTAGGTTCAATCAAGACCGATCAATCAGGGACGAATAAAGCATTATTTCGTGCTTTAGCATAAACTTTATACTAGCTTCATTTATTTTGATCATAGTAAATACATACATTTCAAATCTTGTTCTTTTTTTATTGTAGGTATCAACGTTTCGTTAACACGTTGACCACCAGCGTTCTATTTGGAATTCTTTTATCACAGATCCTTCTTTTTTAAGAAAACAACGTAACCTCAAATTATGTATATGGTATGTTATTTAAACTATATTTTAAAGCAAATATAACAGACATTAAAATTAGCGGAAATTGTTTGCAGCTGCCAGATTTCTATGATATATTGCCAGTATGTATGACATTGATGTACCAAACATGTTTTTTAAATTTTCCATTACACGCTCAGATAACAAAGTTGTAAAAACAACTTTTAGTAGTTTCCTCATAATTTTGACTAATTACAATCTTTTCCAGATTTTTGTTATACATATTTCAGTGAACTAATTTTGGTCCAATTTTAAAGAAGTTGCCTTTTTTTTAAACGGTGTGTGAATACTTTTGTCTACCTCTGTATATTGGATAAATATTGTCTTCCGTTGTTGATGTAATGAATAGTATATATGTTACTGTAAATGTGACTAATCCGGTGATTATGTATAATTGCTGGTTATTATATGTAATCACCACTAGGTTTAGTAAATGTGATAAGTTCTTGAATATTTATCAAATCAACTAGCGAGTTTAGTCTAATATGTTTAAATAAGTCAACTTAAAATATTGAATAATCTGTAGTAGTAGCAATAAACGTTATTTGGGAAAATGTTTTTTTCTCTAGAATATGGATTTAGTTTGTTTTTGATATGTAAATGTTTTGTATGAGTTCTAACAATAAAATTATTTTCTCTAGTTAGGTCCTTTATTTGGCAAGACACGTTCAGGCTACATCTATGTGACTTAAAATAGCCATTTATTGAATTTTTCATTGTACATTCATCACATTTACCAAACCTGGTGGTGATTATATGTAATAACCGGCAATTATATATAATCACCGGATTAATTACACTTATCGTAACATATACTTTGACGAAGAGAATTATTACGCATTGTTGTTTAAGTAAATAATTTTCCACGCTTCGTCAAGGATTAATATTATAGCTAACAGGAAACGATGTTATACAAATAAATCATACATTATGAAGTTTTTAACTCACGATTAGTATGAAAATTTTGTTTACGCATTTAATTTACACACAAATAAGGGAAGAGAAAAGAAATAGGACGTAAAGGGTGAGGAAGAATCCTGAAGTTTTCCGTATTCGACGTTTCTTGCCTGTTCAGGCCAAGAAAGCAAAAATATAGAAGGGAAAGGAACAGAGGGGAGTATACTGACGCTAAATTGAATTTTTTTCAATTCATTCCACTTGCCGCGAGCAAGGCGCTCAAACTCAATGAGTATCTGTACGCGACAGCGGCACCTATTCGCAGTAAATTCTCATTATTTTTAAATTGGAAATGAGAAGTGCACGCGGCGGGTGTGGTTGAAAGCACCTTTGCCGCGGTGAAAAAAAAAAACGAAGAAAACGAAGGAAAGACAGGAGGGACCAATAGTGTATTATTTCAGTCTACCCTAACGGTGGAAGAGTCGTGGAAATTAATTTAATTACCCATCTACGGTTAGTAACAGTCCTTTGTTCGCTATTTAAATGGCTATCTGCCAAATTACTATATGTTAGCGCTTTAACATTTAATCCTCTATTTTTTTAATTTAAGTAAAAACTAATGTTTGTTTTTTAACAAATTTAGAACCTGATAAGAGTACCACAGTTCCTGAGCTTTAGGGTCATATGAAAAATGTTATTTTCTAAAATACACTACAATGATGAGTGCAAACAATTAATTATTATCTGTTTCTGAAGCATTTTGATCTTTCGATTAGATCAATCAATCTCACTTGCAAATAAATGAAAATATTGAAAGTTACATAAGATTTGAATAAAGTAAGTATTTTTTAGTCTTTGAATATTTTGTTGTATGTTTTAGCACTTCTGTTCTAAAAAGACTTAATTAATGAGTAATTATTATAGAAAAACGCCAGAAGATTTCGAATCAGAAAATGACTTATATCAGTTTCTTTAGTAATTATAAAGTTGTTAATTGAATGCTTCCGGTTGCAGGTTAATATGAAATTTGACGAGGAGGCTCCAAATATAAAATATTAGATTTCGAAATGTCAATTAGAAATTTTCGATATAATACACTGAATTCTGCCTTTTTAATCAATATCTTGGAAACTAATGACCTGATGAAATTAATGTTTCATATTTCGAGTCCAACCCCTTCTTCCCCCATTTTCTAAAAATATCTTGCTGATCGACAACTGAGGATATTTAGAGCTACATCTAAATATGATACTTTAGCAAATAATACATGTAGCTATCAAAAAAAAATACTAAGTAATTAAAGACTGCATAAAATATTATTTGTGTTATATTAGTTTCAAATTTAATTATGTTCTTCGTACGAAATAGTGAATCACCAGTTATAACAAACAATAGATCAGAGTGGAATCAATATATTATTTTTTATTCATTTCAATTGATTAAATGAAAGTAAAACAGTCAAAGGAATGTGCAACATAGTGTTAGGTAAGTAAATTTCGATCAAATAATAAAGTTCAAATTTCTTTGATATTATCTTGTAATAAACCTGATGATATTTCCGTAAGAAAAGTCCTGTCAAATGTCAACAATGAATATTATGTATACCTCACCATTTATTGATACTTCATTTTTGTTGGCGATCAATTTCCTTAAATCAAAAACGGTCGTTTTGTGACCAAAATGTTCTTATTTCATTAAGCAATAGATTGCTTCGCTATATTGGGGAAGAGAGATATCAACTCAAGCATTTACATCAGCTTCTAAATGGTTAGTACATAAATTCATTAATATCTCGGTAACGTACATAATTTACGAAAAACGTACATATCTTATTACATGTGACCCTCGACGCAATTTAAATTACATGTAGTTGATCAAGTTAGCTGAGACGACCTGTATAGTTGTGTTTCTCTTATTAAATTTCTATGAACATTTTCTAATGAGACATTCGTTCAAATGACCAATGATACTAATCGTGATTATTAAACACTCCGTCTCTCGTAAATTTAGTTTCATTAAATAGAAATTGAGATCGTTAAAAATTTGTATAAACAGTCAGTGGTAAAATATCATTTGAAAAAAATAATCACGATTCATGAGTTGTTAAGGATTATTATTTAATATAACTACGTATTTTATTTCATGCACAGTCTGTAATTTTAAGTATGTTGACTCTTCGTATCTGAAAAGTTTTTGTTTCTATGTATTGAACGTTACAGGTCTCCAAGAGTTACTGTGTAAAAAATTTTTGAAAGGAATATTATGTCATCAAATTGTAATTTCAAGTTATTTTAAGTGCAATGTTTAATTTACGTTAGGTATCAGACTACTCGAATCAATAAATATATATTTTTTGTTTCATAGATTATTAATATGAAGTTATATGCTTCCATAAAATTACGATCACTAGCAGCATGAGTTAGTATCACATGATTAATTGTTTATTTGGTACTGTATTGTTATAAATGACTTCTTATGCTTTTGCTACATTTATCGTTTACATTTTTTAGAATTTTTTCTTTCAAAAGACTAAAAGTTAGTTAGTTATAAATTTAGAAATTTGTAGAATGTTTTTTTCAGTAAAAATTTCAAGTTTCCCAAATTCTCATTTGTCAATATTCAAAATAAAAAAAGTGAGTTTTTAACCCCTAGAGTGGCGCCATCCTTCGATGACTAGGATGAATTTTCAGTATCTTCAAAAACACGCGCGGTAAACGCGAGTCCCTCTATCGATAATAATGTAAATGAATCTACCGAAATACGATATAAATTTGCATACGAATCGCAAGTATTCTAGAGGTAACATACACTGGTAACGATAAAGTACATAGTCAAAGTAGCTACTCCTAGTAGGAATATATAAGAGCTTCTGGTAATAGTGAGTAGTGGGTAATATACCTGCTACTCAGATGATTCGAATTACAGAAATGGCCGTCACGGCGTATTCATAACTCAAATTATGTGATCGTCATTAGTTTTATTTGAGACTTTAGGTGCAGATTTCTTCCTTCTTTTTTTCCCCCAAAAAATAATACCAGAAGCTGTGCACTAGCGCACCGGAAGTAATCTTGACACACTATTCCGCTTTAATAGAATAATTTGTATTTCTTCTTCTATATCAAAGAAAAGTAGAAAAAAGATGAAACAAGTGATTAGTAAAGTACCAGAACTTGCGAGCCGCAATTTACCGACCACTGGGATAGGTCATGAACAAGCGCGTCGGTAAAATAGGAAGCGTTAAACATGAGTAATACAGGGTGTCCCAGAACTCCTGTAGGAGCCGGAAATGGGGGGTAGCTGAGACGACTCTAAACAACAATTTCCTTTGCAAAAATATCGGATGGGGCTTTGTTTTTGAATTATTAAGCAAAAACACTGACCAATCAGAGCGCGCGCTAAGGAGCGTGCGTGCAGCTTCGAGACTAGGCGTTCGGACAGACCCTGAACAAGAGCAAATAATGTCGAAAGCAGAAATTTACAAAATTTCAGAATGATATGAATAATAAATTAATTGTACCTCCAAAATAAATAAAATAACTGAACTACTTACTATCCCGGCAGAACGAATAAATGAAAATTGTGTAATATCTTTCATTATTAGAAAGCAGGAAAAATTTGAAAATTACCTACGTTAAACATTAAAAAGTGAAAACGCAATATACCCATTTACTTGTAATTTGACCTATTTCGATGAAAATTGGTTGCAGGTAATGGATCATCGCACCAATCCTGGCCCTTGGCGACGAAGAGTGATTCCCCCCCTAGGTCAGGCCTCGGAACATGAAACAAGTACTACCCCTTGCTGGTCCTTAGAGTTCAGCACTTTCCCTCTTCGCTCCTTAGCGGTGCAGAGTGGCCGCGTCCCCCTTCCCCCTAACCCCTCCAGTGGTGCAGGGTGGTCGCGATCCGCACCGCTGTCCCCCCCTTCCTTCGGCGGTGCAGGGTGACCGCGACCTCCCTGCACCACTGGAGGGGGTAGGAGGACGCGTCCCGCACCGCTTCTTCTCCCCCCACTCGCCCAGGTAGCTGCCCTTTCGACGCAACTCCTAGGGCAACCACCCTCCCCCTCACTGGCCGATGAGCTTATACCGTCTCACCGGTCAGCTGACGGACCTCTAAAATCGGCGGTCCGCCAGCTCCCTCTCCTATCTTAAGGTTTCTTCCACCAGGGCCAAAGTCGCTAAGACCGGCTGGGATCAGATACTCGCATTGAGACTGCCCAGTGAAAGGTACCCCTAGACAGGAATGGGGAGATAGCACTTACTATTTTGCATCTCGAAGGGCCTTGGTCGCTAAGACTGGCTAAAATTCAGATACTCGCATTGAGACTGCCTTCTAGAATGCCAGCAAGTGCTGTGTCGCCGGATGGCGTTCCCGAAGTTATCTATCTCGCGGTCCCCTATTTAGCCTCTAGCTGTCCAATTTTCGCAGCGAGCAAAGGTCAACCTAATAGTCCGCCTAGCGGTGGATCCCTGAACTAACGGGTGGGCGTTGGGAAGAATAGCGTGTTACGGGGAAACCGATGGATTCCGGTTAAAAGGTGAAGTTCTATCGAACGGAGTCCGTAGACGGCGAAAGATAGGCGTTTAAAGAAATTGAGACACAGACCCTTAGGCTAATACAAGAACTATGTTAGCATAAACTTTACTTTTTAAGTAACCCCAAAGAAAAAAGTCCAATGGGGTCAAATCACACGAACGAAGTGGCCAATTCACGTCACCATTCTTTGAAATTAATCGACCACTGAATTTCGACCGCAATAAAGTAATGTTTTCACGTGTTGTGTGTGGCGTAGCTCCATTTGTTGGAAATAAACATTGCTTATATCTATTCCATTTAATTTCAACCACAAATAATTGTGATAGTATAGTATTACATAATTTCTCATCGTTATAAAAGATTGTAAAGTCATCAACGTATATTGCCATAATAATATAATCATTATTTCGCGTTAACAAAAATATGCAGTTCTCTGACATTAGTTGTTTAAATCCTATTTCAATGAGGGTATTTTTAAAGTTAGTATACCAATTTCTTCCTAATTGTGGGAGACCATAGATACTCTTTTTAAGCTTTAAAACTTTCCCTTCACCATAATTTTTCTCGTATCCTGGTGGCAATCCGAGATATACCGTTTCTTCGAGGTTCCCATGTACATATGCGGTTTTTACATCGAATAATCGAAAACGCCAATTTAATTTTGCAGTTAGACACATCAATAAGCGCTATGCTTCCATTGATATCACTGGTGAATACGACTCACTGTAATCCTGATATTTAATTTGATTATAACCAGATGCTACTAATCGTGCTTTAAATCTGACACTGCGATCGTCATTATCCTTTAAAGTGAATACCCACTTACTCTTAAGGCTTATTAACTACTTCCCACACCGATCGTTTCTCTATTGACTCTAATTCTTTTAACATATCTTTTTCCCCCATTCGCGCCAATCTACACTTTGAGTCGCTTCGAAATAATTGGTTGGTATTTTATTGTTTTCAATCATATTTACCTGATTTCGTTCTTCGATTCTTTTAGATCTACGTAAATTTCCCTGTTCATTTCTTTCTAGTTCTTCTATTCTACACAAATTATCTGTAAGTTCGATCACGTCCTGAGTTAAGCCTTTAGGTCTACCTCTTGTTCGCGATCTATTCACATTTTCGCTACCTATTCTACGATCTATGTTATCTGTATTAGACCCTTCTGTAATTTGATCAGAATTATCTTCTGTATTTTCGTTAACATCCGTGCATTTATCTATTGTTTCCTCTCTATCTGTATCCATGTCTGTCACATCACCCAGTACTATCCTGTCATATTCATAATTATTTACTTCTCTAAGATTACCTTTTTCCATAAATCTTTTCCCTAAGTCCTTTTCATTAAACTTAACTGACCTTTCTTCTATGACTTGCTTACTCCCTGGATCATAAATCCTATATCCGCGTCTTTCTTTAGAGTAGCCTATCATTATTCCGACTTTGCCAGGCATTTCTAATTTATTACGTCTCTTCTCTTTCGGTATATGGAAATATGCGACACACCCAAAAACCCTTAAATAATTAACATTAGGTTTCCTTTTAAAAAATAATTCGAACGGTGTTTTGGATTTGTTTTTTCGAGGAGTAACATTACTGATGTGACTGCTACACGCTGCTGCCTCTGCCCAAAATTCAAGTGAAAGCTTACTATCGTGTAATAAAATTTTCGCCCGCTCTAGAATTGTTCGATTCGATCCTTCCGCCTTCCCATTGCTTTCGGGGTTGTAGGTAATTGTTTTTTCATGTACTATACCATTTATTTCTAAAAAATTGTCTACTTCCCTGTTCACGAATTCGCGCCCGTTATCGGTCCTTATTCGTTTAATTTTTGTACCGATCAAGTTTTCGTATTTATCTTTAAATAGCTTAAGTTTGTCTAATACTTCACTTTTGTGTTTTGCAAAGTACGTAAAGTACATACCAGAATAATCATCTACGAAGACTATCATGTATCTCGATCCACGGACAACTTTTTTACAAGCCTACTTTTAGCAACAAAACTTTTAGCAAAAAAAACTACGATTGTTGGGACAATTAGAGCAAATAGAAAAGAGCTACCAAGACTGGCAAAACTGAAAAACGACGACATGGCACTTTTCTCAACCAAACTCTATCGCTCAAATAATTGTATGTTGACAGTTTACAAAGCCAAACCAAGAAAGAAAGTTCTAATTCTCAGTTCAATGCACAACTCCGTACAAGTTGAAGAAAATGACACCCGAACACCGGAGACAATTCAATTGTATAATAGCACCAAATTTGGCGTAGATGTGACCGACCAAATGGCCAGAAATTATTCGATAAAATCTAAATCTCGGAGATGGCCTTTGCAAGTATTTTTTAATAGAGTTTAAATTTAAATCTATGAGTTTAGATTTCTAGGCTGAGATGCCTAGTCCTATGGTTTCGAGCTTTCTTCTTACTGTGTTGGTGGTATGTTCCAGGGATGCTGTTGCGCTGCCAATGTCCTTTCCTGGAGCACAGATAACGATGTCGTCGGCGTATTTGTAGGTTTGGATGTTGCTAGGGAGTCTGCTATCGATGTCGGCTATGTATAGAATAAACAGCAGCGGACTGAGGACTCCTCCTTGTGGTACTCCGATGTTTCATGTGCCTCGTTATTTCTAGTGGTCGTCCTGTTTCGTCTTTCACGTGAAAATGAGAGAGTTTATTGACGAATAGATTGGCTATGAAGTGGAGGGGGTTTGCGAATAGGTCTAGCTGTTCAAGTTTTGAGATAAGGACGTTTGGTAGGACCCGATCGAAGGCGGATTCAATGTCAATAAATGCTGTTGCAGTTGTGAGGCGTTTGTTTTTGTTGGTGTGTATCAGGGTGGTAAGGGCGAGTATGTTGTTGGCTGTTGATCTATCTTTACGAAATCCGGATTGTGTTGCCGGTAGAAGGTCTTGTGATTCGAGCCACCAGATTAATCTTTGGGAGATTAATCTCTCAAGCAGTTTGCACACGTTGGAGGTTAGGGTGATGGGGCGAAGGCCCTTTTGTCCGGGCTTGGGTATGATAAAAACGGTACTGTCTTGCCATTCCTCTGAGAACAGATTGTCCTCGTAGATGTTGCTAAGGATGTCCAGAAGGGTTAGTTTCCACTTGAGAGGGAGAAATTTGATTAGTTGGTAGTCGATACGGTCTGGGCCTGGTGCTGATTTGCTGTTAACGTTGCGCAGTGCTGTGTTGAGCTCGTGTAGGGTAAAGCCTTTGTCTAGGAAAGAGTTGATTCTGTGGGTGATGCGCGGAGATTGGCAGGGGACCCATGATGGGCTGAGTTTACAGATGAGGTTGACCTGCTTGATATGAGACGAATGCTGCATGGGAGCGAGGTGGTTTGTCCATTTATCTTTGAAGATCCTGACACGTTTCCAGAAGAGAGCGACGTTTGAGCTTCGGTTCAGTTCGCTGGCCATTTTCCGGAAGCTTTCTTTCTTTTTTTTGCGAAGGGTTTTCTTTGTGGTTGCGCGTTGCTTGCTGTAAGCTGACCAGTCGTGAAAGAAGCCTGTGTGGCGCCATTTGAGAAGCAGGGCCTTTCGTCTGCGTGTTTCTTTGCTGCATTCCTGGTTCTACCAAGGGACGGGGTTTCTGTGGTAGGTGCTGCCAGGACCTTTCTTGGTCGGGGTTGCTGTTTCGGCGGCCTGTTTTATCATTTCTGTGGGTATGTTGAATTAATGGTGGTATTCTTAGAAATTCGTTGGAGTAGAGAGCCGGGGTCAGAGCTTCGAGGTGGTTGGTGAAGATTTGCCAGTCAGTTCGTTGTGTTGTGATTCTGTTTCTGTGCTGCTTATAGATGTTTCGAGACAATTGGACAGTGGTTTCTAAAGGGAAGTGGTCAGAGCCCAAAGGGTCGCTGTGCTGGAAAGTTTGGATCAAGCAGTCAGCGTCTTCTATGACTTGGAGGAGCTGTTCGCCCGCTCTGGAGGTGTTTGCGCAGTTCCAAACTTCATGATGGCAGTTGAAGTTCCCTGCTAGAATAAAGGGGCCTTGATACTGGAGTCATTGAGGGAATTGCTGCCACTTGTCCTGATTGAATTGTGTCGACGGTGGGCGGTAGCACGCACAAATGGTAAACTGAAGCTCTCCTAGCGTGCTTACTCGTCGATGTCTTCCGTTTTGGGCTGACTACGAACCAGCTATCCGAGTTGTCCACCTCCATGGCGGGAAAGTTCGCTCTCAGCCCCGTGGGGCGGCAGCGACGGGTGAGCTTTGACTCAGAGGAGGTTAGCGTGGGTTTTACCAACCTCCCAGAAAAGCGCTTGGGCGAGTGCTCGAGACCTTTCGGTTGAAAATTTCTCTGTTAGGCTGCTTGTCTCGCGGAACAGCTTTGAAATCGCGGGGCAAGGGAACCGTTCCTGAGATGATTCACTGGTTAAACACACACTGCACATTGCACGTTTCGACCGTTCCGCTACGAGGATCAAACCGAACCCCATAGATTTTAGAAAATAATCATGAACAGTATTTGAATTAATATTCAAAAGAATAATGCTCGAATGACATCTAGTAGGCACTTTGTAATAGAACAATATTTAATGGTAAAATTGAATCTTCTTTATCGGTCATGTGTGAGGAAGGTGGTAAGGAAGATCTCTTCATCTTCATGACTGATTTTGAAGATCATCACAGCTGCCTCCTCTTTACCGACAAAAACATTTTCCTCTTTTTGTTCTGAAGAAACAGTTCCCCTTAGCAAGTCCAAAGGGAGGCGTAATTCTCGTTTGTAATCTATTGATATAATCAATAAACGATTGTACTTATGAATATTACATAATAAACACCTCTTCTTTGTTTTTCCATCCATTGATTCGATGATGTTAATGTGCAGCTTATGTATCGTAAAAATGTATAACAAATACCTGTTCAAATCGGTAACTCAATAAGATACGTTATTATTAACTATTTGAATATTATATATATTTTTGTAATTATAATACTTCATGCTTACCGCTATGAATTTATTACACTACCCTTCTACCGTTCCTAATACCCTATATCACTGAAAGAAAGACGTTGTTCAATAAATAATGTGCCTCTACACATTTACATATTCTAATGTTTTTTAATAATATTCCATTTATTGATATTAAATGAAAACCAATTTTGACAGAGTTAATATTATCTTCTACACTGTAATAGCATACCGTAAATGGCGAATCTGTGGAGCTTGAATAACTTCTTATATTTAGAAATAATTTTATGAACTATTATAACTGCATTATAAAACGCAAGGTTTCTAGAAATATTTTATACCGATTTTCTATTAATTAGTTTTCTTAGTATTGTCCAGTAATTTAATATTTCAATTTATATTATGCGGTAATGAATATTCTGATTATTTATCTTGAAAATTTTATTAATTTTCCGAAATTCAGGCTTGTTTTGTGAACTTTTATAATCACAGAATATTTTACAAGAATTCCAGTGACTACGTAATTGAATTTTGCATTTACGCTAACTAAATTTTCTTTTAACTTATATGAAACGCGAGGTGGTATTTTTCGTGCCACTTCTTGGAATTTTAGTGACGTCAAATTCCAGGAATTCCGGGGAACTTAGACTCAGAAACCAAGGATCCCGATTTTGCAAAATTGTAAAATTAGTATTTGTGTTAAACACCTGATGAATTTTCATTAATTCTGTCGATCATTGTAACAATTGGTAACCTTTTATGATTGAAGATAAAGAGGAAGGTTCAAACTACGTTCTTTAATAATTTCTAATAACATTTGTTGTTATTGAATAAATACCGATTTCTCGAGCCGTAATATTACCTCTTACCTGTATGCGCTACATGAACTGCGTACTTACGAATTTTCATTAATTTCTCAAGATTAAGAATCATTTTGTGAACTTTTATGATTGCATTACACTGAAGAAGGTCTGTAAAAACTTCTATCTGTTTTATACGAATATGCTTCACCAGTGACGTTCAGTAATAAATTATTTCAATTTATCCTATTGCGTAATAGGGATTCTAATTATTTGGCTTGTAACTTTCATTTATATTTCATAAATCAGAAGTATTTTATTTACTTTTATAGTTTTAGAAATTAGTACAAGGCTCAAACATCTCTTTCCGCCAATGAATACATGCGATGAATATACCATGTATAATAATCATATTAATTATATGTATACTGCAAGCTTGTTTCGTCGTGGCCATTGTGTTTGGTTGCGAAAGGAGGAACAAATATGCTTACTTGTTTATATTTATTTTGTAAAATGACCAAAAGGATCGGTGAAATTTGCGAATGTAGAGAACGTTCGTAGCTTATCCGTCAAACTAGCGAGGAGGCACTTTTAGATTTTCCCATTGCTTGTCTCTATTTGATCGTGGTACCATCAAGCAGTGCCTAAAGGTGAATGTGTATTTATTCTTACATATTAAATTAACTAGGTGAATGTGTATTTATTCTTGCATATTAAATTAACTAGGCATAGTTCTAAATAGTTCGAAGAGTGGTGTATGTGATGGTATTAGAGGATGAAGTTGCAGAAAAATTGACGAGTCACTCTTTAAATTAAATTGAGTCACTATTTTGGGGTCGGAGACGTATAAGTTTTGATTCGTCAAAGAAAGGGAGTTAGGTTACAGGAAGTGTATATTCAGCTCCGTTACCAGCACCCTTATATGAGCGCAACGAAAGAAGACTCCATTTCCTACGCCACTAGAGTACGCTGACGAGTACTTGGTACATCACTCAGGTAGTGGAGTCTAAAATAGCCAGGTGTCAGGTCACAAAACTAGTACAAGACCTACGTGACCGGATAATTCGCTAAATCTTAACCCGATAAAACATGTAATATATTAGGTCTTCCCATAAGTATGTGCCGCGGATGCGTTTATATCTTCTGCGGTGTGTTGTGTAAACACAGAGTGATAAGCGACCAAAGGGATTCAGAGTTTAATGATTTAGCTCAGTCTGGAGAAGGCATTCGAAAGAAGAAGTTCATGAACAGTAAGCGTTTCGTGTTTTATACAATGAAAAACCATGAGTAAAACGCGTATTCATTTTTGACATTTTATGTCGTATGAGCTTCATAAAGAACGTGCACAAAAAATTTGTCACGTAGCAAATTTTATTACATCCACCATATTCATCAGATATTACTCCATCATTATCATTTGTTTCGGTCAATGCAGCATTTTTTTTTTAATAAAAACAAACATTGAAAAGTATTTTAAATAAAAATCACAAAAATTTTATAGTGATGGTGTAATGTCTTTACTAAAAAGATGGGAAGAGGTTGTGGAACAATGTATGCTTCATACATTACTTTAAATAGCAAACCAAGCAAGCGGCACGAACTTATGGGACGACCTAATAAAATTTCTTACAGTCGGGCAAAGAAGATAAACACTAGAAATATTACCAAAAATAAAATTCATCTGATACGTACAGCTCGGTTGAAACTCATTTATTAATCGGAGCCAAGATACATCTGTCCTCGAGGCAGTAGTTTTACAATAACGTGGTATTAGATCTCTTGAAAAATAAGAATTGTACTAGATTAGTAATAGTATAAATCGAGAGTATTAGATTAGATTCGCTGCATCTAAGGACAAAATTTCATGTACAATAGTAGATTTACAGATTCAGGCCACAGCGTCAAAATAGCGTTAGACAGAATAGACAATGAATAATATTTGATAACGAAGGAGACAGCAAATACTGTTTATCATTTTTTTTTGTCTTTTTTCTTTCGAACAGCTGTAACGATGGATGAGTTATAAAAACAATTACAGCAGACATTCTCATAAAGCAACGTTCTTTTTCCTCGAAATAAGAGACAATAATTTCTTCTTTTGTACCTTGGTAATTGATCAGTGGAAACAATTAACCATCTGATTAATTTGTACAGTGTATGAAAATAATTCGATTGAAAGTACGATTTCTGCCCTGTATATTTATCATTCGGAAGAAGCAGAACGAAATGAATACCCCCTCTTCTGTTTCTTACAATCAATTACTTTCAAACACATCTCAACCCGTCTGATATGATAAACAATTCAGAATCACCTAAACGGTAGTTTTTTTTTATACAACAAGTGTTAGAATATGTTATATTATCAAACACTTAGATAATAATGTATCTTTCTGCATAGTTTGTCTCTGCAACTATCGTACATTCAACTACTATTCTATTGTTAGAGCAGTAAACAACTTGTTCGTTCGGAGAACATTTCTATAATATTATTATACTGTGCATACGTATATATACGCACAGTATGCGTACTGTGTATATATATACATACCCCTTTTTTCCTTATTAAATAGTAACACGTTTCTCTGTTTCACCTTAAAATCATTCGCTTTGTATTTTTTCAAGAGCTTTCTCGATCCAAAACGATTAAAAGTTATCACGAAAAAAGTGTATCGATAAAGTGAAATCCACAGTTGGAACTTCTTTCCTCTTTCCTCCTCTGTTATAATATATATTTTCTCGTGACAAAAGGGGCGTGATGGCGGTTAAAAGATTACTCATGTTATATTGTCCGAGGAAACCCATAATTCGAGAGGTTGTGACTCGACTCGAAGAAATTTGCAATCTAAATATCTGCAAGACACGTTATTAATATAGTGTTTAATGCAGGTGGATTAGTACCATTAACATCAACTATACAGTTATTGCTATGGAAGCAGTACGATGGTTCAGAGCCTCGATAAATTCAAATGAACTTATTATTACATACACAAACGTACATACGCATTTGTGTACGTATTGTACATAATCTGATATACGTATAACTTGTTGAAATTACTGTAGCTCTTGTCCATTCGCCGCTCGTTTATATACCATAAATTCAATTGAATTCATCATTGACACTGAAGTAGCGTAACTCATAACAGGTTATATTATACAAACAGCTCTTTGTCAACGTATAATATTTCCTACTGCATTTGTTCCTTTATATACATAGCATTGTCTAGCGTTAACTACAATTAATAACAACGAATATACAGTTCATCGACGATGGGACGACAAAGATCTTCACTAAAGTCCCTTATCGTGGATAAATTATATATTTATACTGTGTATTCGACGTTTTTTCGGTATGCTATCGTCTCGGTTATTGTCAATACATTCGGAATAACATTTTTCTGCGGCCTTCCAACAACAAACATTGTATCGTTTCCGAATGGATTAACGAGCAACGTAGATTAAAAGGCAAATTGTTTACACATAGTTTTCATATATTGACTCACACTGTAATTGAATGACCCTATTGTTGCCTAAGAACTTTTTGCTTTCTTAAAACCTTACACAACTATGTCCGCTAACATAATTCATTGAACTTCAATTGTAGCATCTGTCATTTTATCCGTTTATAATAGAAGTTTGTTATACAGTTTGAGAAATCGCGCGTACTTAATTTTACTCTTGTATATATACGTGTATATTTACGAATTTTTCCTACAGTTTTTCTTTTTCTTTTTCATTTTGTTCAAATATGTGCGTGTGTATTACTTGCTTGTAAAAGTTTTCTCTCCCCTACTTTTATTCAAAAACGCATACATACACAAACATACATAGCTCTCACTCTTTTTTCTTTTTTCTTTTTTTCTCTCGTGTAACATGTTTCCTGTGTGTGCGTGTAAAGTTCGCAATATAATTTTATTTTTTCCTCCGTATTGGTTAGTACGATAGAACTCACGGGTGAAATGTGAACGCTAAATTACAGTAGAGTTGAATAAATTTCCAGGGATGTTCTCATAGCTGATACCATTTCTTGTCTTTGTACTTGAGCATTAATCCGTGAGCAGACTGCGAGAAGCTTTCTGCCTCGGTCATCATACGCGCCGTTCGTTCTTCCAACTGAGAAAGCTTCTCGCCTCGCTCCATGACCATTTGATGGGCCAGGTTCACTTCTCCCGTGGCGGTTGTTACACGTTCGCGAAGACCCTCTGCTCCCGAATTCGGTCCTGGTATATGTTTCGCTACTGTACGAGACGCTCGGCCGCTCGACTCGCCGACTGAAAATTACAATTGAATAGGTAGAAGGTTTCATTTTGTCGCAGATTTAACAGAAGATTTTTTAAACATGACAATCTGGAAGGCTAACGTTTAAACTTTTCAATTTGTTTTGATATGAAACATTATCAATCTTTCATTTTTAAAGAGGACAATTTTTCTAATGCGGTCTTCCCTATTAGTCACTAATGACCGATTTTCAATCACGAAGAAATTTTATTAACCCTTTGCGGTCGATTGACACATATATGCGTCATAGCAACTTACAAAATCGTGTATATGCTTAACCCTTTGCACTCGATTACTTATTATTAATATTATTTTATTATTTTATTTGAAATAAATAATATTTCATGTGTTTCTTGATTTTGTTGCGATGGTAAGGTAAGCTAAATTAATTATGATCAGGGTCGAATTAAAAATGTGTAGGGGCTGGTCTTACCCAGAAGAGGAACGGGCAATTAAAAAACATTGGTATGCATCAATACACACATCGATACTATGTGCAACAATGTATTTAAAAGGATTCGTCAAAAAAGTTATTATAATATATAAAATTAGAAATCGGCACATTTCAAAGTGTAAGGTCTGGGGCTGAATACCCATCTGGACCTCACCTTTTTAATTAGGCCCTGCTTGTAATATAATCTAGGAACTTTTCTCAAATTCTGATAGAGTTTTATAAGAATTGTTCGATTATTATTCATTTTGGTTTTGTAAAATAATGAATTCTGATGTTCATGTATCCAATGAAAACGCTATTTTCGTATTCGATATAAAGATGTTACTAATTCATAAAAAAAACTTACATAGTTCCTCTCGGTCGAGACTACGAGATCCTCCGCCAAAAAGTCCCTTGAAGAAACTTTCTTTGGGTGGTTCGGGCATATCATGACCGATAAATAAATCTCCCATCATTTCTGTTAATTCTCCGCTGAAAACATAATTGTAATGTACGCTTTAGTGATAGAGCGAATTCTAATAAATAATAATAAATTTCTTTATATCTTTGTTTGATTAAAACAAAATCTGCTTTGCCATAGTATAAAGCAAATGACACAACATAAATATCTTCTTTATTTTCTAAAATAGATTTCGATCGAATGAATGAACAGTATCGTACCAGAATTCACTGGACACGGAGAACTTTTGAATCTCAGTGGGGGATGAGAGATAAAGACCGTGGCCCCTATTGCTGAAGCAAAGTGTCTTTGCAATTCTGTAAAAAATATACAAAAACATGTTATCATAGTATATGTTTATTTCGCAATGACTGCATGAAAGTGTAAACATATACAGGAGAAAATGCTAAAATCCAATAAATGTGCACTTACGTATGCAAGGCGTAATGAAAGTAAAAGCAAACGATCGAATGAAGCTTAAAAATAAGTATTTCTTTTTATGAGGTAATAAAAAGATCGAGGAGAGGAATGAAATGATATATATTTGTTATTGAAAAGAAATTAAAATATACGTAGAGAAGGCATTGCATATATCGTATAAAATACAATTGTGAGAGGTGTATTTTATAGATCTCACTTACTGATCGGTATCGCCATTAACAAAGAGTTGATGACCCCATATGGACAACATGGGGTCTACAATGCCATGTTTTGTAGTCTGAAAACTGTTAGAGATTACAGAGACAGGAGAAAAGTGAGCGTTAAGCCATACACGAGTAAAAAGAGAGTTCTTTTTCTTGTTTTTGTATTTCTTAATTTTGAGCAAACTTATTAAATGAGCATTAACCCTTAAAACATCAAACTTCTTATGTTTAAAGAATGTTCACGATATCGATTCGATCAAATTTGTTGACAAGGCGATGTATCACGGGAGTATGTATCGATTAACAGTGTCAAAATATTGATAATAATAACAGTTATTAGTCGCTGTGACTCTTCGGATTTCCATTATGTTGTTTATATTTTTAAACCACGAAGTTTACGGAAAGTCGACAGGGCAACAAAACTGACAAGATGGAAACGCAAAAAGTCACAAAGTTTAATTCAAGTCGTCGTGGAAGTCTTAAATACACTAGTAACGATATTATAAATATTTATACTACATTTTTGGTGTATTTGAAAACTTATAATAAAGTGTGAACGTATTCATACTCTGGTTAGCAGAATTATAATTCAAGGATTCACAAATTTGACAAAAATATGAAACGTATTAAAAACATTTCAAGCTTTGAATTTAAGAGACAATACAAAAGCTATATCAGAAATTATTATTTGAATGATTTATATTGTTGAATATTAATTTATTTATATTAATATTATAATAACTATTAGGAGGTGTCTTTCTGATAATTATAAATAGTCAAAAATGACGTAGCGAAAAGTTAAATGGTATATTTTGTTTGATATAATCATTTTCTAATGTCAATAATAAATATCCAACATTGAAACGGTTTGCAAACCTAGCACCAAAATAATTTGTTTAGTTTACCAATTTTTGGATATCTTTTTTTCATATAAGCTGGAATATTGTAGTAACCAACCTATTTAAACTTTGTGAAAATTCATAAATGAATTTCGAATTTCAGAGCTGTAGTCAATTAAAACAAAAAATTTTGCAGTTGAAACTCACAGTTCAAGTTTTGTGTTTTCAAATATTTGATAATTTATGAAATTTAAATTGTCGGAAGATTTATATGTGAGTACTTCAAAATTGTCTTACAGGCCATAGATTTGCTATCACTACTGTAGACCCTAATTTTTATAAATTCCAAGAATAACACTATCTAATTTTGGTGCAATATGTTTTGTTTCTAGATGTAATGATTAAAAGAGATGAAAACGTATGAAGTAATAAAAAATCGAATTATTTTAGTAGTCATACTATATGGTATCTGGAGTTTCATAATTACATTTTCTTTGTTATTTCTAACTACATAAATACCAACGTTACTAACAAAGACATTACGAACAACAAATTTTTAAGCAATAAACTGTTACTTTTAAGACGTACTAGTTATTTTTACGATTCATTTTGAAGCTGAGGCTAGATTATTTAATATAAACATCGTGACCTTTTATTTCAATAAAAAGAGGAATTAATTGAATAAAATCAGATTTTTATAACTATGTTCCTACTCTATAGATAGATTATCAGATTATTTTATTTTCACCTGTTTGCCAATCTTTTTATGCAATTAATATTTAACAAAAACAGTAGTTCTTTACGAGATACATGGTTAAATTTGTACCTTCAACAAATGTTCAACCGTTACTTAATTTTTCAAATAATTCTCTTAATTCTTGAATAGCGAAGCCTGGGTCAATTGTGGTCCAGAGCTAACAATAAGAAATATACACTGGTATTTCAATTGAAATGAAATATTTATGGGGCTCGGGGCTAAAATCGGTATTATCCAAAATACATAAACTAATCTATCTCTTTCTAATAAAATGACGTATCAAGTAGTAAATCAGATACAGATAGTTTCCATCCGTTGTTTATTATGACATTCGAAGATAAATTTAGCGTTATATGAAACGGTTTTAAAGTATAAAGAAATATATTATAACTAATAAACATAAAATTTATTCATGGATAGAGCAGACGTTTCAAAAGATCATATTTTCTCTTTGATAAATGTACTATAATAATAAAGTAGTTTTAAAAATACGTTTGAAATTTTGATTTGTTTAATTTTTTCAAAATACAGAAGAAGTTGAAGGTAATAATGCCAAATTTTTAAATAAAATGAAACAGAACTGAAAAAACTGTGGACTGCTACTCAAAAGTAGATCAAGGTACTTTGGATTGATGAGTTCAAATTTTCTAAATTAACTTTTAGTGTAAACTTGCTCTAATAAAAATAATTCTTCGATGCAAAGAATACCAAATTTAGAATTACAGTTTCTAAATTATTTGAAGTCGGTCTGGTGAAAGTTGATATGTGAATTTATCATCGTTTTACTCAGCGATTATCCAAAGAGGAAACTTTCCATAAATTAATACTCGCCTTTCGGATGCTGGGTCATTTTCGCCCATTTTAATACATGTAGATACTTTGTGTATTAATTAGTCTTAAACTTAAAATTGCAAATTTTATGTATAATTTCAATAATGTTTCTTGGCGGGAAAAGAAATATAAACATTAAAGAGCCAGTGAACCCATAAAATATGCGACCGTCAAAGTATTGACGTCTTTGTTTATGCCCTCATTTCCAACAGCAATTAGTAGTCCCTGTCATTCACATATCAACTTGCCCTACTCTCTTTATAGTTATTATAACATCGTCGTTTTCCATGTATCTCGTGTAACAATTAATAAATTTATAGTCACCTATAGTACTTTAGTTTAGAAGCTACTGCATTAATTTTTTCAATGGATTGTGTGATAAAAAAAATAGATAATAGATGCTGAAGATACTATAAATATATTAAACGGATACTACTAAGAAAGTAATTTATTTATAAAATGACTAAAGAAGAATCAAAATATTTCGCTGTAGATACTAAATCCGCCTTTAAAAGATTTAATATAACTTCGAAATTTTCAAAAACGAATCCTACAACGTGATCAGATGAAAATACAGTATTCCTGAGGTCAATATTACGCAGAACTATTTCAATACTGTTTCAAACAATTCCGATACAATTCAGACTGAAAATTCAACAATTTTTTAAAAGACGTAAGTTTTACCCATCAGACGAATGGAAAGGGGTTAAATAAAACATACAGGGTTAAAAATTATGTTACTAATCAGAATATGAATACCCTTAGCATTCACTATGCGTAATATTTTCCAAAGGATATTTAGTTCACATGCAAATATAAAGTAAAAAAGTAAAATAAAATTTCATTTTCGAAAGAATAACATAATCCAATTCTATTAATTAATTCATCATATTTTTGTTCTTCTTTAACAGATAGATATTTAAAATGAGGCAATCATGTACAGAAACTATATTTCATTACCTAGTACGTTTAGAAAATTAAACAACGAAAAATGAATAAAAAGGTAATTATGCAGAACAGGATTTACTTCACCGATTTTAATACTTTACATGTATAACCGCCAGTGAATTTATGTAAAAATGTTTGAAAATTTTATAGAGTTTGTGTTGAGTATACAATTATACAGGTAAATAAAATTAATAAATATTAAATAATTCTTAAAGATTCCTAGGTGTATTATTTACATATGATAATATTAAGGTTGTGTACCATGAAATATCTTAATGCAATTAGTACCGTTGCAAATACGTTAGTTTGAACTTAATTAAACTAAATCTAAAACATACGAAGTGGATCCTATTTTGTATAATCACCAAAATAAATTCTGAATATCGCTAAAGTTATATTAGTTGTTTGAGATAGAAAAGTGATAGATAAAATTAGAAATTTAATTTTTAATATCTTAAATAATCCGTATTATATTATCCTATACTAGATATGATTGTTCCTACTATGATAGTCTACGCGTTAATTGAAATACTAATAGGCCTATGTTTATTTAAGACTTGTTTATTCAAAAACTAAAATAGTTTACTTATTTAACTATTTAACTCCAAATAGTGAAATACTATAGAGACTAGTGATAGTTTATTACTTCTATCTATTACAAATACAATAGATTACTGTGTTAAAATCATAAAATAAATGTTTTTCAATTGACGTAATATGATATATTAATCACCGGTAATTCTACAACTGGTTTCTAAACGGTATAGTTAATTTTATCAATCGCAAAATTAAGTCTCGTACGAATAGAATTGTATGGTATATTTTTATAATTACAGTCCGTATTTAATTTAAATGATATATTCTCTATGTGAAATCTCGAACTTCCCATTTGTATTTTCAGTTTAGCACCCTGTATACGGAATAATGTCTGAATTGATTAAATAAAGAAAAAGAAAAATTGTATATCGCAGAAAGATGCAAATTCGATATTAATTTTTCAAAGAGATAAATCACCAATTTAGTACAGCGAACTATGTAAGAGATGTATAGAATAAGTAGTGCAATAAAAGTGCTCATGTAAAGAGTACTACACAAAACATGCTATAAGTGTATTAAGGGTTAACGAATACACGTTACTTATAATAAACAAGAAATTACATGCTGTAGATGTTAAGATATTGCTTTTCGTTTCATTAAGTAACAGAATTCATTATTCTATGTTTATGACAGCGTAAGGAACTTAACTGTAGAACAGCATCTACTCAACAACCATTCAACCACGTAACACATAATGTGCTCACGAAATCGTTATCTATACGTATGTATCTATATACAGCAAAATAATTTCTAATTTACGACATTTCTGAAATATTAACATTTACTTAAACATATCTGAAATAGTTGGTATTTTAATAACCCGATTTCTGCATTAAAGTGATTCATTATAATTTATAAACTAACACTTTTCTACTGTTTAAAATAATATAAGATTCTTCTTATGCTATTTTAAACAATAGATAGATAGTTAAAGAATAACAAATCACACGCACAGTTAATACGTTAACTAAATAACAAATTCAATTATTACATTTTTAGCAGTGAGAATTTTGATGTTACGATAAATTTAGTATAATGTGAATTAATTTAGTAAAGACAGAATAAATAATTAATGGTTGTAAAATCAGAGATATATCTTTTAATTACGAATTATTTACTTGTTTATTCGAAAATTTGAAGAACGGAGATATCAAGTTCCACAAATTATAGTATTTCTAAACTTCTACGATTTTTTTATAATTTATAAAAACAGTACGTAATTATAACAGCATTATATTAAATACAAAAGACAAAAACGAAACAATTATCTATAAACACAACTATAATGTTTAATTACGGTACCAATGTATGCATTATAACACGTGCGCTACAAAATGAGCTTAATTGGTATACCAATGCAAATAGTACGATGCATTTGCTGAAGGAAGGAAATAAATCTCAAATAATCAACTATATTTTCATAGAAAACTTATAACAGACGATTAATAATATTTTAAAGAGATATTAAAGAAGTTCGCTTGTATTGTTACACAAAATACAGATGTGCATACTAAGAAAATTTTTACCGTCTCAAAAATCAAACTTCCGTAGATTTTAAGAATTTCAAAATCAAAAACTAGAATGTGCAGCGCAAAACCGTTAGTTATCTTATATTATTAACATTATTCAACAATCACTTGTGAAAATTTCAATCAAAATAATGTACACTTTGTTAGTATGAAACGATCTTTACGCTATTATTAGTAATATACAAAACGTTGCAGTGTTGCAGTAGAATATGGTGCATTTAAATATTTCTGTGCAATTATAATAATTAGTTTGCTGTAAAGCCAATTAACAAGAAAAAAACACTTGTTCTTCTTACCTCAAATCTATCAGAGGTAGGAAATCGACATCTATCAGTACTCTCAGGCTTGGTAAACTGTACGTTGTTACGTGCCCATTTGAAACGTAGCATACCAGACAAACGTTATCTGAAACAGAAACAACATCCCTCTTCTTACACGTTCGTTGTTTCATTTTTCGCTAAAGTTAAGTTACAACACCGATATTTATTTTGTATTACAATTACGGCGATCATACGTTCTTTATTTCACTGTCCTGTCCTTTGAGTTAATTTTTTTCAAAAGTGAGTGATCCTTTATTTTTGAAATTTTGCTTCAATCTTCCCGAATTTAATGAGTATATCAACTATTGAGAAAATTCAATTAGAATATTATTTCCGTTATGTTTTTTATTATATTTTATAAGTATTTCCAGTTTTAATGAAACAAGTAAATACAACCTGTCTTCTTTTTTTTATTATAAAGCAATTTCTAATTTGTCCTTTATTTTTTCCAAAAGATATGATCATCGTAATTACAACACATTTTGTTATAACAAAGAATTTTGTCAAAAGAATTGTAAAGATTCATACCCTTCAAAGTTGTAATTTCTGCTTTGATTACGATATGAGTCTCAGCCAGTTGCTGCCTATACAAACAATTCTGTGATGGAAGAGCAACAACCCTTGCTTGTTTTTCGGACGCTAATACAACGAACTGACGATCCTCGAAGCCGTCTCCTGTAATTACTTGTGTGTTCATCGATGGCGACATCCGGCTGTTTGTACATTTACCCTGGCTCCCTGTAATAACAATTGGCGTATTTGTTTTCAAGTAAGTAACATTTGCACAAATTTCCATACAAAATTTCCATAAAAATTAAAAATATTTTTGTAAATATCGTAGAAACGAAGATTTAATACCCTCTGTACACATATGCTAATACATACAGATAAGTTACTCAGGATCATGTTCTCAACAACATATTTCAAGGTAATTGAAATAGTAAATAATTACTGAAATTATAATTATAATTATAAAAGAAATAATGGAAAAACATACTGTTGCGTTCTTTGCTCTCCACGCTGTCATCTTTCCATGACTCGTAAGAGTACGGAATCAGAGCGCCGTTACAGTCCAAGAAGGATATCGACAAAATACATCCTTTCAGCTTGAAAGTAGATCCGTCTGTAAAATTTAAAGGACAGATTTCATCGTGCAATTCATGTACACGTATATCTGATTTAAAAGCGGATACTTTGTAACACTAGAATTACCGACGCCTAATCTACACTTTCTTTTAAATTAGAAATAAAATAGAAAACGACATAAATAAGGGATGAAATATGAATTAAAGCGTCTTGATCAATTTTCTAATACAAAATAAGAAATGTGGAATAAGTCATTTTGACCCCCTTTGGTAGTTCTAGTGTTAAGTAATAATTATTACGCTACAGCAATAAATGAAATTCAGTATTTAACATATTTCTCAGCATCAGTATCAAGTTTGAATCCTGTAAGATAAGATGGTATAAATTATTTCAGTTAAAACAATTTTTAAAGCAGCTTTTAAGAAAATTTTAAACATATTCCTATACAGACCAGTGACTCTTAATCTTTTGTAAACACTACAGTTCTTATTCAGTTTACTAATTTGGATATTTCTGTAATCGTAATCAATACAGTACGTGATAATATAAATGATCAAGGACTAAATATTTTTATGATTTCAAACCACCTTTTGTTATTTTAAATTGTCATGTTGTAAATGATAACAATGGAACTAAGAATTTCTTTCAGAGTTTATTTGTTTATTCTTTCCGATTACAGTACTTCTGAGTTAACTATTTGAGAATGTGACCGTATTCGAACTGTTATTTCAGCAGGTAGATATTCTCTCTCATTGAGTGCGAATAAGATACCACGATTCCAGTCTCAAGAACTGAAGAGGATAGCGATGGACCGCTAATTCAAAAGTACTTTATTTAACACGTTAAGCGCCTTGCCGATTTTGCGAAGGACAACTGTTTTTATGTTTACTGTATTCTAATGAAACCCATTAAAATTTGTTGATAAGAAGTATTTAGGTACATTTATTAATCTATTAGTCACTGACGTGGCGCTTAACGAGTTAATGGAACTAAAGGGGTGTTGATGATCACTGTCACCTGGTATATGATATTAGTAATAAGTTTCACTTACTGCACGTTGAAACAACGACTGGATGAGCATGTCGTTCCCCTCGAGGTGGTGTATTAAATATCACCGTTTGTATAGATCCCAGAGACGTGCCGATCCAAAGAGTTGGCACAGGAACGGTATCTTTAAGACAATCAACAGAATAACATCAATTGCTTGACGATAAATAGCTTTTGTAAAAGTATCGACAACAGATCTTACCACTTTTCTTTGTATAGGAATCTGCAAAGGTAAGGCAGCTGATGGTTTCCGTAGTTATGTTCTCGAGCGACGACATGCTAGAGCTTCTTGACCGTTGAAACGAGCTGTCGTATTTGTCTACCCGACCAGCAATATCCGAGAACAAATGGACAATAAAATACCAAACACACGATAATCACCGAAGTATTCTGGCGGGCATGCAACATCTATCATCAAAATACAACCTTGACACATTTAGCGCTCTCTTGTTAACGGAAGTCGCTAAAAAGAGATCAGTCAGAATGTAACAAAAAAAAAAAAAAGAAAAAAAAAAGAAAAAGATATATCAAGTAGTGTATCAAATAGTGACACATCAATGACAAGACCAGCGATCACAACAACAATAATAATAATAATAATAACAGCGACAGCAACAACAACATCTATCACGACTAGTATCTCTCTTGACAGGACAGTTCACAGAGTAACATCTTTCATTCGTTTCAACATTCATCAAGTTGGTCGGGTGTATAGATAATTACATTTTCATCGAATCTAAGTGAAGGACAGAATTGTAGTTTTATTTGAAGGTACATCGTGGCCACCGTGTGTGACTAAATTGAATCGTTTAAGAATAACACTCGAGCAAAATTATCGATAATGTCGACGTTTGTAACAAAATTTCAAGAATACATCTTATTTTATAATGGTTCGTGATTTCTGTTGTCATCCCTTTCAAGTGTAACTCGGTTGTTAGAATCAAGTGAACATCGTTCGTAATCAGTTTTATCCGTCAAAGTTAATTATTCTCGTTCCTATTGCGTTCGAGTCAGTGCAAAAGTTGTTGTATCATGGACGATTGCTTATTATGCTATAATATTGTTTATATGATCATTGCACGTTCGACACAATCCCACACTCTCAAGGCGCTTTAAAGCTTGAACATAATCCTCTGCCTTTAAAATTGAAAACATACGGACTTGAAATAAACATAGACAATTCACACTCTATAAGAAATTAAACTTTCAGTAGCAAGATTATGCAGTTTGCATTAAAAAAGGCATTCACCAACATCCCTGAATTCTCTAAAAGTCGTATATGCTCAGTGTACGAATGAGCGCGTGTACATGTCGCGAAAGATTTTGATGAAAATCTGAACATATCTCTTCGATATATAACCGGGTGATGTCTAGTAAACTGCGTCTAGTAAACCGCTGTACTTGATCTTGAAGAGATAAGATTCGTTTTCTGATCAAAATCTTCTACATTTCGCGTCTCGTATCATCGTACACCGAGCAAAGAGAAAAGATAAATTGTAGTGTATCGTTAGGTCACATCTATTAGAGGAAAGAAGCCAACTGAAAACATGAGGCAGACAGATGGAAATCGGACAAAACACGGAAGAATATTCGTCGTCAAAGGTGCAGAGTGAAAATCAGAGATCACGCAAGTTGAATGATGTGCCATTTCGTGTTCTTGGAGAAAGTGGTTTGATCAAGAGCGAAGTAAACAAAAGATACGATGCAGAATAGTTAAGTCTGCCGAAGTGTCATGTATACACACTGAAATCAGCAAAGACCAGACAGTATTTGTCTATCAGACACAGCGAAAGAGGACACGACAACAAAGACCAATCTCGAAAACAACAGATAAGGATGAAAAGTATAAAAAGAAGCAAATAACGTGGACGTAAATAAATTAATTTGTTCAATATTTGACTTTGTGACGAGAAAGAAGAAAAAAAAGAAAAAGAAAAAAGTACGCTGTTCAAGAGGTCTCCATTGATCGCAGCTCACCTATCGATAGAAGAATGACTCTAGTTGAGAATGAAATGAAACCAATAGCGAAAACGAAGAAAAAAGCGTTCATAGAAGAGAGTTAGACTGATGTCATTCAGTAACACAGGAAAAAAAAAAGGTGGTCGCCGATCTACGGTTAAGTTAGTAATAGTAATTGTAGGTAGTAGTAAAAGGTATAATTCGTTTAGTGATACTACCAAAGCTGTTATACTGTCTGGTGTTGGAGAGGATATTCTGGTAGTTCAAAGAAGGTTGCGGAGTGGTCGACGAATAGCTTCGTATCTCGCCGCTACGGTGACTAGAGAACAACGAGGTCGTTGGAAAGTTGTTCAACGACGAAGAATCCAGTTCATAATGGCTGGTAGTCGTACTCAGACACTTCTGGAGCTTTCTGATGCCCTGAGCACGAGTCTGACGTGGCTCTATCGTTTGGAATTTGCGGGAATTTGCGTTAGAACCATTGTAAGTGTCATCGGTGCTAGTCATTGTACTGCGAACAACCGATCGAGGGGTGCAGACACCACTAGCGCTACTCTCGCTATCGCAACCACCATCACCAGCAGCGTAATCACAGCTACTATTATCGGCGTTGTCACCTTTCTCACTGCAACCACTACCACCAACCACCACCGTACTTCTTCGCGTTATCGGCAACATGCACATCCCGTTCATCTACAAATGAGCGACAGATCAAAATACGGAAGAATGAATACCATCCACCTGCTCTCGAGTTCTATTCGTGTAATCAATGTATACGGTTAAAGAAGGTTCTTTTATCATTTCGTTGTTGTGTCTTTAATTTACCCCTTCTTTCGTGCTGCTGTGTTGATATTGTTCCAGGTACACCAACGAACATCGATGTTATTCGGTAAGGGCAAGTGCTGTGCAGTGCTGGAGAAATTATTAGTAGACTCTTCTGATAACTAACGACAATGCGTGTACTATAGTTTTATAGTTAAATTAAAGAAGAGTGAACTTCATGGGACTTCCTTTTAGCTCTACACAGTACATATAAAGAACGATAGCCTTCCAACAATTCTTATTTGGCCTACCTCTGCGTCATATCACTATACGATAGATAAACATACGAATTTCATACTTATTCGTTTACTGTATTTTGCTCATAAGTTCGTTAAGAACAGTGGAAGAAAATGGGATCAGCTACATATATTTGTGATTGCAAGTAACTGTGATCATTTCTTGGTGATTATTACCACAAAATTCTAGTTTTACCAAAGTTGAGAATTTTTAGAATCTTTTTCTAAATAATATTATATATTGCAAAACCAGGGTTTTAGGTTGCTAGTTAATTCTTCAAATTAGAAATAAATAAAAATGTACATGATATACAAAATTTTCAGGAAAAACGACTCAAATTTTCACATTTCCAATTTGATGTAATCATTTTCAAAGATACATCGGGCAAAGCATATGTTAGCTATTTAAAAGGATGTACTATGTAAAACTTTTGAACCAATTCATTTCTTTTTTATTTTTTTAAAAAATACTGTTTTAATAATGTGCCAACAAAACGATATGCATGAATTTCTAAAATTAACACGTATGCTGTGTGCGATATATGTATCTGAAAATGATAAAGTTTTGGGAGGAATAAAGTCCTCTTACGAAGGTTTGATGAATTAAGAGTTAACGAAATCTTTGGAAGCAAAAGTTTAAAATAAATTTTGTTCCAAAGTATAATAAATTACTCCAAGCATGAAAATTGATACTTCCCAGTTTGCACACTCATATATTTTGAAAGTTTATTTTGCGATAAGAATAACAATTGGACGAGGGATAAAAAAGTTGACAATTTCATGAAATGAAAAATTTTGTATTATTTAGAATAGTATTTCACATAAGCTACAAAGAAAAGACGAAACTGTTTTTAAGTTGGAGAAGAATTTTCATATCGTCTCAGGTTGGTAGATTAATCGTAAGTTTTCATTAAAATACTTTAAACATGATTTTTTTATGACTGTGTCTTTGGAAATAGTTTATACATATAATATTTCAAATTTTATATGATCCAATCGATTTAATGATATTATTGGTATCAGAATTATTTATAAATAATTTATGTCTTTACTGTATCGTTCAGATCTTAAAAAGTAAAAAAAAAGAAGAAAAATAGGCGGTTAAACTTCAAATTGTAGTCATTTAAATAATTATATTTACTTGTCTCTTTGATTCTATATTTACTAAACAAAACAGATTAAAAACTTTTTAACATTTTTGTTTTTAAGAAGAATGGTTAGTGTCATAACAGTTAATCACTTGAATATTTTTTTAACCTTGTAGATTAATTTATTTGCAATATCTTTTTGTAGTTATTATAAATAGTACAACATTATAAGCAAATTCAAATATGAATCGTTAATAATGTTAGGTGGTATAAAGTTCCTTTTGTGTAAAGAAACATCGGAGAAAAACCCTACAAGGTGTAATGTAAACATTTTACATTAAAATTTTCATTTGAAAGTAAACGGACTTTGTTGCAGATGACGAAACGAAATTCCATTAAAAAATAGCTATTCAAGGAAAAAAGATGCAAACAATTATTAAATCAGCACCTTAGAATAGCACCTTGCAAGCTTGAAGAAGTATTATAATTAAAGGCAGAAACCGTATTGTTGACGAATACACCATGAAACGGTTTTCAAAGGTAAACGTAGAAGATATTACAACCGACTCAAAATGATTTTTATGAAGATCGCAAACTCCACAGTAACGAAAATCAAATTTAAACCAATATTGTAAGATATTATGAACGATCTGGCACTAACAAACTTCATCACAATGGGGTTCACAAAATATGGTCTGTTTCCATTTAACTCGAATGGATTAATAAATCATTTAAAATGTATAAACAATTGTTAAGAGAAATTACTTGAGAATAAGAAAGCCACAAACATTTTAAAACTTTGACAGTCACGTTGCAACTACTACAAATTCCATTTGATAATAATCTTATTTTCGACAAGCTTTATATTCTGTTTCCACAATATTTTCGTATTTCTATTATCCATAATTTCAAATATCTAACAGGAATAATTTCAACCAAATAAACGAAGAAATTCATAATAATACAGGCCATGAATTTTTAATGGAAAATTCAAGTGTTACCCTTATGTGGGTGACGTGACTGTCAAAGTGTTAAGTGAAAAGCTAAAAATGTTATAGAACTATTATCAGCAATAAAACTGCAGGTAAATAAACATGTAAATATTGATGTAATATTATCAACAAGGTCATTAGAATTGAATTAGAATAATTTGAAATTGTTGCTATTTAGGATATAAAAAAGAATGGTACATTAAGAAAAGCTGAAATAAATTGAAAATCAATTAAGATCGTATTCATTTCATGAAACTACCAACAACGAATGTTTGTTTGATTCTGTGTATAAATAGAGACATAAGCATGTCATCGATTTCCATCGACATTTTATGTACTAAACCCCAGGGCAAGAAGGGATTGTGGGGGAACTGTGGATTTAGAAAAAAAAAGAAATGCCACTCATGTAAAAAAATTAAAATAAACCTTTCGATGATATATAATTTTGGGTACTGTTAGTCTTCTAAAGACAATTATTAAGAATTCTTTTGGTTTCATAGGTTCGAATAAATTACGACACTCAAGAAGGGTTAATAAAATTTTAGCCCAAGTTAGTAAGCAATTTATTTTATACTGTTTTATGCATGAAAAAACTATTTTCAAGTTATAGTATTGAAAATCTAGATAGACACATTCGATAGAATTTACATTCGTTGTTAGCAGCAACAGTTTTTCATTGTTAGATTAGTAAATCCCAAATTTCTGTAAGTAACAAAAAAAAATAAAGTTAGTGAAAAAACAGGTCGACTTCATGCAAGCTTAGGGAACAAAAACGATAGCAATCAGAAAGTAACGGATGAGAAGAAAAGAAAACAAGGATCAAAATTACAATAATATAATCATGAATAATGTAAAAATTACATTGATCGTATTACGTGACAAAGCAAGTGATAAGATTGATATAAGAATGTGACGAAAAAGGAAAATTTATTTATTTCATATAACAGAAAAGATATTGCTGCTCAATATGTGCTGGCTACAACGTCCCCCGAAGCATATTACATCATCTTGCAGAGAAATAGGAAAAAGAAAAATAATGTGTTAATAATAAAGTAGTACAAAGAAAACAAGAACAAAAGAGGATTAACTGAAAAGCCTGTTAAAAGCCGAAAACAAACAAAAGTGATGCTGAAGGAAGATGTGAGCTGTGATAAATATTCCATATGGTATCACTTAAAGTACTCTAAGTTCGCAGACTATGCCTATAGTGAATTTTGTGATATTCTATTTATTTGTTTTTTATGCTCCTAATCATACGTAACTACTGTATTATAGCTTGAAGTTTATAAATAAACCTTTAATTTTACCTTTTTTTGTCGCTCTCTAGAAATAGGAATTTATGTTTTGTTAAACATAAATGAAAGTTACGCTTCATTTTGCAATAAGTTGGTCAATTATAATTATCTATACCATCTTACGTCATATCCGTTGTGATGGCTAACTATTGATAAAATATATGAAATTTTATTGATTATTAATATTTTAAAGATTTTAAATAAAATCTAATATACTACTAAAATATTTATACAAATATTTGTCAAATATATACCTTTACAAATTGACTGTTTTTCTAATAAAACGTGTTTCCAAGATTGTACACTTTATTTTATTGAAATAACAAAATTATAACGATATAACATGACGACATACTGATTGTTCAGTAATTGCACTTTAAATTTTAAACACGTTTTTCCTGAACCAATTTTCTTGTTAATTATTTAAACAACTTGGATTTGACACTTATTATTTATCGAAAATGAATCTTTTTTAGTTAACTGTAGGTCTGAGTATAACTATATGTGTATAAACTAAAACTTAGTTTGAATTTATGAGGTTAAATAAACTGGCAAAGAAATATAGTTATGATATAGCCTATGGACAGCATAAACTGTATTTTTAATCCTTTCCACTCCATTGTCCTCTCTGAGGGGACATGAAAAGAAGGCAGGTGATTTTTAAGGGAAATATAAGTAACTTTCCTTCTAAATATAATTAAAATAGAATAATTATTTCCAATATTATGTATATATTATTGTTCGTTACTTTGTAACGAAGTTCTTTTGAGTCGATGGTAAATAATCTGAACAAAATTTCCGAGTGCAAAGGGTTAAGTAAACGGAATGTAAAAATTTGGAAGTACTATATAAAAACATTTGCGAAGCTTCAAATTCATTACCTTCATATTTTTCATGAAAAATGCAAAGAAATTAATACTTTTTACTAAAAACAAAGAAATATTCTCCTTAACTGTAAACAGAAAGTTAAATACTAAACAGAAAGTTATTATTCTGTATATTTGAATCGTTACAGAAAAAATTGTCTGATAAATTCTTCTGCAACTGGAACTATAAGAAATTTTAAACTACAAGTATAGGAAATGTGTCTTAACTATACTGTTCAATATCTATCACGTGCATTTCTGCCGGATCTTTAATTTATTGTAATCACTTATTATTTGTACTAATTCGTATGTTTATCTATCTAGTAGTATTTAGAACATATAGCAAGAGGTAATTGGCGGTAGATTACCGTTCTCCATTTTGCTCCTTAGCGAAAGAAGCCATCAGTACTCATCGGTGTACACTAGTAACACTTGACAGAATTATTACATACCTCAGAAAGTTCGTGCGGTTATTATTCTATCATCTGTTATGCAAACATTTCTTTCATTATTTTATCTACTTACGTTTCTTAGAACAAGAAAATAATCGAGTTGCTTCCCTATATTGAAAATTGCTTAAAAATGTTTCTATCCGCTGTAGAAATATAAGTTTACTATCTAAGCTTCAGAAGCTGCTAAAAAAATTTGCACAATTTTCAAATACGATACCATATGTTTAAGAAATTGAAAAACATTAATGAAATCCTTAAAGATGAAGCACAATAAGGAAAAATAAGCCTGTTAATGCATGTAGTGAATAATACAAATTATTCACATTGAATTGTTATAAAAAGACCAAATCGTTGATGTAGATTCGGTACAGCTTGAAGGGATATACAAAACTGTTTTGACGAAAAAAAGCAGGATTGGTAAATGGTGTGCTGCAAAATGGACTCTGCAATAAATTATCGAATTTCATTAGAAAACTTTAATTTATCTTGTCTCGAATCTTTTAGTTAATTATTGTTTACCTTTATGTTACTAAATTATACATGTGATGCAGCCTTGTCACGCAGAAAACAAGAATTTCTAAATAAAAGTAATTTTCATAATATTAGATTATTACAGTAAAAATACTAAATACTGTATCAAATATAATCAAAACCGCATAAACCTTCTGAATTGATTAATCAATTATTTTCATAATGTGCGTTGAACTTAATTAATTATTTCATCTAAAAAACTGATGTAAGGGGTAATAATTATATTATACACAATAACAATTTTTGAACACAGCAAGTAACCGGTATTTCTGAACGTGAATCTATTAAATAAACATTCGGTGAGGCTAGAATAAATTTTTATAAATCTTGCCACGGTTTTCCTTCGACTCCCTTGGTAAGGTACAGAATTAAAAATACTGTATCTGTAGTATTTTTTAGTATTCTTTCATATGAGGGACATCCCAATTATACCTGTTTTGGCAGATAAAATCAAAATAATATTCATAAATTGGTTTTTGTCGAATATCGTAGATGCTCCTTTGACGTTTTCTTCCATTTTTTAACAAAACGTAAGTGTCGTTTAAATACCAACTTTTAATCCAATTAAATATTAGTATCATAGTATTTGTACTGGAACGATATTTTTTAATTGAATATATGCTTGTTTTAAATAAAACAAGAAATAAGTAAAATGGAAATAAATGCTGGAATTTGAAGTAAATGAAAAAAATGAAAATAAAGTAAATTAAAAATGAAGCTAATTTTCATATTAAAATTAATATTTTGCCTTGTTTTATTGTTTTCTACAAGCAAATAAAACTGAAGGTAATTATTATTAAAGGTAATCATTGTTAGATGTATCGTTTAATTGGTGCTTCAAAAGATTATTATCTGAAAATCGCATAAAAAATTTTAAATCAAATTGGATGATCGGAAACGTATACCAAAGGGATCAGTCAAAATGTTTAAAGAAACCTTCGCTCGTTGTTGGAAGGATCCGTCTATTTCTAATGTTCGCTATGTGGAATATTAGCACGTATTATGCAGAGTCCTTTATAGCAGTCAGTCAATGCCGGGAAAAGAAAGATTTTGATCAAAATAACTGGTAAAGCGTTGTCAGCTACACCATCACAGACAAACATTATATTATGTCGAAAACGAAAGAAACAGAAGAATGATAAAAAAAGAAGGTGGTATATATTCCCGTCCTGTTGTTACTGATGATGCCGTAACCATCTGTGTCGTTATTATTATTACTATTGCTACTGCGTGCAAGGTATTAAAAAAATATCGAAAAGCTTAGGTATAAGCGATGTTATATACCGAGAGAAAGGCGTTAAAGACAACGAATCCTATGATATAATGTTAATTTGTACACATACCATAATGAGAGTAACCAGTATTATACAAATGTATTCTGTGCGGAGATGACAACTTGGCATCCGATATACAATACAAGTATAAAAACCTTCTTATTTGGTTTCTTTCGTCTGACTTTGTTCTTAAGCGTACCGGTTAACAAGTTTCTAAGAATGTCCTATGAATCTTTATTGACAAAGTAGAACAGATGTCTATTGAGAGGCCAACGGCATTGTTTCGAATCTCAATGTTCATTATCGTTTTATCCTACTCGATTTTTGGTTTGCTTTTCCATCATGGTATGTTACCCAAGTTGATTAATAGATGCAATCGTTCGATTGCATTATGGAAGGTAGGTCTAAGGCAATACATCACATCCTTTTACCTTTACGCTGCAAACGCTAGGCTACCCTTGATTAAGTGTAGGTATCTTAAAATTAGAGAATGAGTCTTCCATCATTTTCTTTTTCAATCAGAATTCGGTGCGTGGCTGTAAAATCGACGGTGAGGTCGCTTACTAGTATTCTAATTAGTGTAGTAACTGGCACGACTAGCTAGGCCAGCAATCAGTTCAAATAGCTGAGCTTCTTGCATTGTCTATACCAACTGTGTCGTTGAAAAAAGAAAACGATTCTTTCTTTTCCTAACAACATACCTGGTATAACTAATAACTACCATAGCACCTGGCGCTAGTTGCTTGCCTAATATGAACGCGCTTTAAACTGTTAACTGTTAACACCTACGCCATTTCTTCAAAGTTCACTGGATTGTTACCTATCGTTCTGTCCTATTTGGGGTGTGTTCTGTTCACACTCTTTGTCTCATTTAAAGTGGATTTATATCTTTGGAAGTGTCGATTTGCCATCTTTGCACAGTATACATATGTACATGTACAGAGCGTCCCAAACAAGTTTCGCCACAAAATTTCAAAACAATTTTTCAATTTTATAGAAATGGGTTTCTAGACATTTAAGTTATTTTCAGAGGACACAGTTCACTTTTAAGTTACCTATTGTTAGAAAAATATAAACACATATTATTTCATTGCTTTTATAAATCTTGTTAGAGATTTAAGAAAATAATAACTAATAGTAATAAAAGTTCAGAAAAGAAGCGGAGTATTTTTCATTCTTGAAATGAAATTATAATTTTCCTTTTATTATTTTCCATGACATCGTCTGAAATAAAATAAATGAAATATGTACGTGTACAAAATATATTAACGACGTCATGTTTTTAAACTTCTATCTACTATGCTTAAGGTCCAAATAAAAAATATATACAATTGTTTTCAATTTGATAGAACGTAACCACTTCCTGGTACTATTGAATCAAGCTAAGAAAATTAACAATATTCAAAGATATTTATTTAATTTTGACAACACTATTATTTGTTCTAGGCAATAATTTAAATGTTAGTATTACAGAATCCTCAATTCAAATTTGATAAAATGCTTCGTTAAACGTTAAAACAAAATGCTGTGAGTAAAGTTTTGATATTTTTTTGTAAATCTTTATCTTTTATGTATAATCGTTGATTCAATTTGAATGAAAGTAAATTATACACCGATCATTCGAGCTTACGAAATGAATGAAGTAACATGTCGCTGAAACGATAAAATAAGATATAGGTACTTTTTGGTAACATATGTAACAACAAAATTCTCTGAGGTAACTAAGCAAATTCTACTTTATCGAAGTGACTTCATTAAATAGACAAGTTACTTTTACGTAAAATTGGAGAAAAGTCTTAAAAGTTTCATGGCGGCACTTGTGACACTTTGTATACGTGATAATGAGACGATCAGAATCATAAATATTGTCAAATATAATATAATATTATCGGTATTGGATCTAGTAACGGCTAGCGAATATAATACACACACACAGACGCAAGTGAACAGATATGAATAATTCGAAGTTACCTAAAAATCTAAATAAATTGTCAAAAGGAAAATGTACTTTTCTCTCGGTGATAAAGACAACTTGTCAAAATGTGAAAAACCTTGTGTTTTACCTGAATCAACCTTGCTGTCGGGGAAGACCGCAAAACTGATTTGAACCTGAAAAAGCGTTAATGTAGAATCTCTTCACATTCGTCGAACAAATTGCTTATGCTCAAAGAATAAATTGATCGATTTCGTGGGCTTTGGAATCGAAGAAAGTATCGAATGTTGTTATCTGTCGCGTTGCAGACGAAGAAACGCTCCTTTTTTAATCAACGGAACAATCGGTGTCTGTACAAGTTCAAACGGATTCAACATAAATTGGGTCGCAAATAAACAAACTCGCACGATGGAATATTTTAAACTACGCATTCCAAATACTCGTTTCGAATATACGGATGCTGTTACACAAACAAGGGCATCTTCTACGAACGAACAAGGCATGTGGGGTACAAGCTGTTGCAATACAAGGGCATCATATATGTATATATCGTTGTGTATGAATCAATATATATAGGTATACGCACCATATAAAACCATATATCGTTGCATGTGATATATTACATAGGTATATTGTACTCCTATCTCTTATTTGATAAAAACATTACAAGAATAATAATCTGAATCTGTTGAATTCCATTTATCATGGCCATTCTGAATATCTGTTGCTATTGGAAAATCATACGATTGAGAAAGACACACGTAATGTCAAAAAAAAAGATTTTCACCTTCAAGTATCATTTTACATAAGTCCAACACTTATGTAGTTTTATTCCTTGAAATTTTAAATTCACATTAAATATCATAAATGATAGTATTTAACCGAGTTGGTGCCTTAGAAGCATATACAGATCGCGAAGGTTCAACTTCTTTTCTTAACTTTCCATTTCCGTTTCTTTTCAATATATTACTCTAAACATCTAATCAATTATTCTGAACGGTATTCCCTCTCGAGGTCTGCTACTTTTAAGCGACACTGAAGAACTTTTTATCGATATTTGATACATTTCGGAAAGATAGCTTGTTAGTTCTCATTCAAAGCCGTAATAAAAAGAAATAGGAAGAATTTTTTGACAAAAGCTTCTTATTCTTATTTCAGTGTAGACATAATTTTATAACATCATGCCTTCTTTTATATTTAAATAAAACCCACTAATAATTCCGGATGTAATGCTTGTGGAACGTTGAAATGCTTATTTTAAAGAACATTACTTAAATCACGAATGGACAACCCCCAGTACGCGGACCGGATGCGGCCCACGAATGCTTTCGATCCGGCACATCACTCGTTCTGATAGCTGATTTGGATTTTATCAGAACAGGTAAATTTTTAGAAATTTAAAGTGCCGTATAAACGTATAAAAATCATTATAAGATGCTAACGCAGCATCTGTTAACATTTATTTAGTTTGGTTCTTGATTTCAAGGGGAAATGATAATTTGGTCCCTGAATCAATACAGATAACCTATGCCTGACTTAAATATAATAGCATCGACCAACGTTAAATGAGTACCTACATATATGGATATTATTTAACTTAAGGTCATTTTGTACAGTAATATTGGAAATAAAAGATGCATTGTTAGATGTTATCGCCATTTTTTCAGTAAAGTAGACACTAATCAAGTCCCTAAGAATAAACTAAAAATAAACATAGCAAAAACAATGTGCGATATTTCGTATGGGACAAATGAAAAGTGAAAGTCATTTGTAGAATTCTTGTTATCGTTCTATTGATATTTGCATCGATACGAGTGTAATATCTATTTATTAATCGATTATTGACATACAGGATATATATCTTTAGTTAAACATTCCATATTATACATATAATCCATTCTATCAAATAAGAAAGTTTACAACAAAACGTATTCATCCAGTATTGTCATAGTTCTAAAAAAGGTTGCCGTAATGAATTCATTAACCATAAAATGAAATACATTCTATTCCTCTTTAACAGAGAGAATATTATTTGCTATATGTCAATTAAGTCTATGTCTATATAAGCTAATGTCTATCTGTCCCATGGCTCTAAGTAAGAAACAATATTATATAAATATAGATCGTTTAAAGTTTCATTAAAAAGTTACTTTAGAAATATGAAATATGAAAAAAAGAACAGGATATGGGATTACATGAAAGAGAAAGTATATCAAACCAGTACCGAATTAAGGGGGTGGAAGCTGCAGTCTTGGACCATACGCTTCAGAATAGCATCAGTGTACAATTTTATCCGTCATTACAGCTTTATTATTTAAAATTCTCAGTAGATTGTTGTAAGTAACTTATGAGTTAAATGTCATTCGTACTGATGTAAGTGCAACTTTATCATAGTTTTTCATACTTGCATATTCTCGGGTAGTTACTTTGGTTTTATTTCGAACAAGAATAAATTTGCATGATGAATGAGAAGTAAAAAATAAAAGTGAATTTTGCAGAGTAATAAATTCTGTTTTCAATCAGTGTTGATCTTGCACTAAGAATAACGATAAACATTTTTAATGTTTTAGTTACTTCTACGAGTACCGAATGCATTATACCAAGCAGTTTGAGGACCTCAGGTAGTAAATATAGTTCACACAAACACACTAATAGTAATTGTGCTAAATATTACCATTCCCCTTGCATTTATTAGTTTTAACCTAAAGTTTTAATGAAACTGTAAATGACCTATCTATAACATTATGTATTTTCTTAGAAACATAAATTGAAATTGATTAAAACTCATTAAATTTAGTTTTAATGAAGAAACCACTATCGATTTTAGAAACGACTCAAGTTTCAGAAAAAGAAAGAAGTAATATACAAAAAGAAGTTCGATGAATGTAAACGTTATGTTTAAAAAGTACCAAGGTCACTGACGTTTTTTTAAGTACGGTGATATATCAAGTCTCAGGAAGAATTTCGTTATTTTTTTGTTTAGCAAAAAAGAACCCAATAGAATAGGCACTGTTGCACTCAGCACATTTCTGTCATCATACGATCATCAACTTTTTCTGTATAAAATTGTGCCAATATATTTTTAAGAACCCTTTAGTCTCCGATACTCTGTTGTTGCACAGTATTTTTTATATCACAGGTTTTGAATGACGCAACAGTTAAAAACATCCTTTCTACACTTTTCACTCCTTCTATATTTATAATTACACGTCGATATGTATTAAAAGAAAAAAATGGAAAAGTGTTATAAAACTGCTTTAACCTTTAAATAATAAAAAAATTGTATGAAATTGGGTAATTATAAATTAACATATCAAATTTCTTTCTAACTTATGTTACTGTGTATCCTTATAATTTTCACATGTAATAAATAAATTATAAATTAATGTAATAAATACTGTGGGTTGAATCATTTCGTGATTTAGAAATATAACTATTTCGAAAGCTTTTTATGAGTTTGTTCTTTTCAAATAAATAAATTTGGATTGTAGAAGGTTAAAAGAAGATTAATTATTTAGAATTTATAGCTACTTTTCGTGTTTAAATTTTATATTATACCTTTATAATGTCGAATGTCCCATTCCTATGATAGAAATTAATTAAGTATAACAACATAAATTGTAGTTAGTGGAACAATCAGGCTTTGATTAAAGTTGCAAATACAATTTGTAAGATTGAGGATCTTTGAGAAATTTCTATAGTATTTAAAGAGTAAATTATCACTTTTAAAGTATTCAGCAACAAAGAAAATCTAAAAACGAAGAATTAAATAATTAATCCAAAAGAAACAGATTACAACCCTTTCGTGCAAAATATAAAAGTAATAGCATGCTCTTGGGCCTCAAACTGATTTAATTTCTAAATAAGAAGAAACATTACATCCTAGTCCTGGTGAATGCAAGACAAAATGCTTCTTTTTGATATTCAAAAACTGAATCAATTGAAGGCACGTGATTATGCCCTTATTCGTATGCTTTGCACGTAAAGGCCATAATCTTTCTCTTCTGGATTAATTGTAGCTCTGTAAACAAAAGTTGACAGTGATCAATCTTTGGTAATTAAGTTATTAAAGTTAACAACCATGGAACAATCTTAAAGGTGATGTCGAAGAGAATTTTCTTCTACGATATGTGTACGAAAATATTCAAATATGGTCATGATAAATGGTACATCCTGTACATGGAATGCATGAGCATCAAACGAGCATAAAAATATATTTCGTGCACATAAATATTTAAACCCTATACCTTTCAGATACGTTCTTCGAATACAGGTTCCTTCAATTTCAAACTCTTTAAATATTTCAATCTTACATATGTTCGTCATCCTTTGAGTGAAACCTTACTTAAGTCAGTTACATAAACGCAAGTGGGTCTCCGCACAATTTGAAAATTTAGTACATTTTTGTATTCCTTACGGTTCCATAATACGGTATCGAATGGTTTTCACAGAAATTGACTGACTCTTATATCAGACTCTACAGTTTCCAAGAATGATCAGAATCGAATAGTTTATTCCACATAACCAGATGTCGTAAATATGAGGATATTTGAAATGAATAAACGAATAATAAAAATGTTTAGTGTCAAAAATAAAAATAAAAATAAAAAAAAAAATAAAAAATAAAATATTTTTCCGCCAGAGGTTTAGTTTATAAAAAGATTTATCTCTCGTAAGATTAATTTTTATGTATTAATTAACAGTTCTCATATTAATTTCCGATATTATAGTCGTAATCCTGCTTCGTTTTAGATCGTTTGAAAATTTCCTCATTTCGCATAGCAGCCTGCTTTGCTATAATTTCTGAAGATTAGAAAATTGCTAATCAAAATTTAAATTTACCAAGAATCTGTATATATATATATATATATATATATATTTTAGTTAAATCGAATGCCGCGCACGGAAAGATAGATGGTACATGCTCCACAAGAAAGAAAAGGGGGCGGGTGGGGGTTCTAAGGTTTCAAAACTAAAAACCAAGAAAAAATAAAAAAAAGAAGTAAAATCGGGTAACGTTATCTCTATGTGGTAACAGTTGCATTAATCATGCACAAATGGCGAAATTATTCTAATCGATACAAAGGAAAAGCTTAGGATCTAACACCGCGATTGGCTTTAATTTGACAAGCTCTTCCATGTTTCAGATTTATGTGATTCAATGACGATTCGATACGCACACAGTCTCGTACGAGAAAGCATTGACCAGTCGGTCGTTAAACATGTTTAGATACGAGAAATCGATAGTGTTTCACATAAACCTTTGATTCTGCCAACTTACAGTTCGTAATAGACACTCGTCGTTATTTCTAGAAAAATTGATTGTACAAATGAATCTACGAGCATCCTAGGCCTTCTGTTGAACTCAAATAAAAAAGTGAAAAGCATGGTATACAACGTAGCAGAGCTTTCATTTCTATTAATTAAGTCAGTCTCGATCAACGATATACCCGTTGATTAGGATGTCGATTAGAATTGAACCTACACGAAAATAGAAAACGGTATCTGTTAATTGAGATGCTCATTCACACCTACACCCTCATCCGCATGTTACATTTATACTCTAACACGTATGTCACGTTACTAAATGCACACGGACAACACAGACTCTCTTCTACTCTAATTTGAAACACTTACTGAATCGTCTTATTAGATTGCAGGTGAAGGATTCGGGGGCGGTGTTTTCCTCGCACCTTAGGTCACAAATCATCGCGTCGTTTTTCGGAAACTTTAAATTCGGCACCGACAACAAACGACCCTCTCTTTTCGCTTGCTTCATCTTCACGATTTTCTTCAACCTCGGTGGTTTCGGTTCGTTTTCCGGTAATATTAAATTACCAGGACGTACGGGCTCTGTTCTTTGTTGAATGTTGTCATTTGGGAATTTTGGTAGTTTCGTTGTGTTGTCTCCTTCGATCATTGGGCTCTTCGCTTCCTGATTATTCGGGCTCTCGTGGCCGGACGTCGAATCTTCCGACGCTATCGATGCTTCAGGTTCGACTGGAGATAACGAACTCGCGGTTTCGTCAACGTTACAGTAAAAAACGGAAGATTTCTGACCACTATTATCACTGTCTACCTGTTAACAATGGGGTACTTGGATATACTTTATTGACCTGTGGATTCTCAGCTTGTTTAGTATTAAAGATTAAATTATCGCTTTCAAAATGACCAAAATAACTTGCAAAATTTCAGCACTTACATATATTGATAAGAGGATGATGCGAGATGTTACGCACCAACTTCATTGCAACTTTGCAAGTAGATTAGCAACCGAAAGTTTAATAAAAAGTTTTATAAAAATATTTTTTTCTTTCGATCAAATACATCTGTGTCATTATAGTTTCCTTATTTAGGATTAACCATTCATGCTGTGATTAGAACAGTTTCATAAGGTCCGAGGCCATCGCGACGATAGAATCTTTTTTAGAAGAACCTGTCTAATACTAGTTTTCTTCACCGCCAGTATTTTTTCTCTTACGATTTTGAGCTATGAAATGTGTAAGGGAAATAGTATAGTTATTGGTCACCTGGCAACGGCTGGCCATATTTAAAAAATAAACGTTATTGAAGAATGTGTGTGCTATGCCTTCGTATATGTTCTTGCTTCGGATGCAATCAGCACTACACCATTTATTATGTACTATGATTATATAGAGAAATAAATCTACTTGGAACTTGAAAATTATTATAATTCGATAAAAAAATTAAATAATTTCATAATTATTAACAATAGTAAGGCAATGATTATCATTCAATTATTTTTGTAATATTTTTGTTTTAATTCTTGTATCTAATGACTTTACAATTTTTATGTTCCAGAATTAAATGTTACTTTTTGCAAAATATGTATATTCGTCTTATATTTGTTAAACAAATACTTTATTAGATAATTTTAATCGCATATTTTTCTATTATCTGGTTAATAAATGCCGAATAACGAGATAATTATTGTTTTCATTTGGTCAAAAACTATCACATTTCTCATATATTTTTATAATCTTCTCTTTTACAAATTATCGAGATTTTTTATAGCTACTTACATAAATCTTGTCTTTAAATTTACTAAATTCTAATTTATTATGTATCTTTCCTTAAACGGTAAATCGCTGTATCATTTACTGTGATAGCAAGAGCTCAAACGAGTTAAAAAAAAAAGAAGTCTTTAAACAAAGAAACTCTACAAGATCAACTATAAAAATTTCGATCGAGCTTTATCTTTTATACAGTTAGTTAGTTATTGCTGTAATGAAAACTAATTCTATTTAAAACTCAGAGTTATTATATTGAACACAGAATTACATTGCCAAAGATAGTAATACTTTTTTTTACTTTTATTGTGCTTTTATATAATCACTTTTATACTTCCTTTATTTTTATATTACTTATGCATGAGGATGAATTAAAACGAATTTTAGTATAATATTGCAGGAGTTTGAACTTGCCACGACTTTGAAACCTGTTGAGGCGCTGAGATCGACTTCCGATATTCTATTGTTGTAACGATCTATCGCATTGATCGCGTGCTCTCTATCACATCATTTCTTATATTATATTAAAAGTTTCAATGTATTTTCAATATCAATATTAAAGTTCCTTATTAAATATAACTGTGTCCACTGTGCGTTAATTAACCTGCTACAACAAATATGTATAGTGTAAGGAATAAATATATTTATAAAAGCTGTCAATTCAACGGTACTTCATAGATAACTAGCTTTATATATTTATAAAAAAAAACTACTTGAATTTTACTCTGTGAAAAGTTTTGAAATAATAATAAACATTAACGATATCTGCGATTTTCTATCGAATTATAAAATGTGAATAAAATGTGATTTTGTTACTGAATATTTTCAAAATACTTAGTGTATTTTGGTTTTTAATCCATTTGCAAACTTTTGATGAAATCAACGTCTATATCTCACATAATCCCCTTAGTAAAGAATATTAATAATTTAAGAACAGACAAGTGTTGATCGAGAAAAAGAGGTTGGCACACTGTATGAAAAATACTGAACAAATGGAATTATAATTTGAAATATTTTGTAAAAACAATTTACATTACATTACTTAAATCACAATTACTGTATCAGTTCTTTAATTGCTTGTTGTAGAAAGTTCAATAATGTAATTCAGTTTGACTTTTGTTACTAATATATCGGAAGATATATAAGCAGTAAATTATTGCTTTAAAACAATAATGAATGACAAAAAATAATATAAATGACGAAAAATATTTAAAGTACATTCATTGTTAGATGGCTCTTGTTTCGTTTGAAACCTTTGTTTATACATTTCATAAAAGGTTGTAAGATTAAATCTTTGACATTTCTTGGTCGAAAACACAATTAAAATTTTCCATATTTTATGTGATATTTAGCTATTAACTCATTTGTATATATTTAAAAAACAACGCTATAAAGATGGAATGATTATTCAATTATTAATATTGAAATGAATTTAATTTTTAATTTTTACTTACACATGAATCCAAATTGATATTACCAAATTCTTCATATTTATATTTTTACACTATTGACGTCCAACAAAATTAATTGTAAAATAAATAGGATTTCACAATTCGCCAATAAAATATAAAACTTTAATAGATGGAAAACAAATTTAACCATAAAATTTAATAAAAATAACCCTATCATAAACACTATTAATATCCTACTTAATTCTTAAAAAAATTAACTCGTTCTATTAACAACGAATTCTCTGATTTAAATAAATTTAATAATATAATTTAAATTAATATTAATAACAAGAAAAATAATAACGTATAAAGTATTAAATATCAGATATCGAGCAATTAATCGTATAAACTTCATTTAACCAATAAAAAAAAATATAGACTTTATTTGACCAAAAGAAATATTACTTTTTATTTGACCAGTTTTTATTTCACTTCAGATGAATAAAAAGGCATACTTTTTAAGAAATTATTTTTATATTGCATCCTTGAATGTGAGACAAAAATGACACAACTCGAAAAGGTATATTTTTTACTAAAAGTGAAAAACCATTTTGAACATAATTAAACATTGTTATTTATGTGTAAAGAAATAATGAGATTCGATATGTGCAATACTTTTTCTTAGCTCAACTCAAAAAAAATCAATTTTTAAGAATCACAAATTGTGGAATCACCAAATGATTTCTATTAAAATCGAATGTACTAATAAATTTTAACTCACAAATGATGTTTCGTAAGTTGAGTCACTTCACGTTTGTGTCTAGAATTTTATGAAAATTTCCTTAAAAAATAGTATGAATTAGAAATGATTAGAAAACGTCTACGGTATCATTAATATTTATTTTGTAATTTATTTGAAAAAATAAAAAAAGAAAGATAAGCAATCTTAAAATAAATGAAATTAGTTATTATTGTAACCATTTTCTGATATAAAGTTTTTCAAAGAAGATATAAGCGACATAATTCTAAAACCAGATTTTTAAGATATTTTTTTATATTCCCAACGATTAAAATAAAACTATAGTCATTAAAAGAATTCAACCATAAAAAGAGCTATTATTGAAAATAATTGTACAAGTTTATTCAAAACGGTTCACAATTTTTTAAACCAATATTAAAAAACGTATTGAACAGAACAATGTTTACAATTTTAGGTACAAATTGCAACACACAAATAGTATTTTTTAATATTAACATGAAATCATCAATTTCTGACTGTTAATTACTTTCTTGAAAAATTGATTTTGCAAGTTATCTGTACGTAGCTCTTTAAAATATTTCATACAAATTAATTATTATTAATTCAGCATTAAAAGAATATTTTCTTGGAATAAAATCTTTTAAGAGATGCATAATAAAAAATTACATTTATTCAGTAAACTTCCATGAAATCAACCTATTTTCTCGAGAAATAATTGTAGGCAAATAAGCTATCACATTCTTGTAGTAATTTGTAAAATTATCAAAAAGTATACAAGTACCCCATCTTGAGATGTGATCAAACTCGGCGTGAAAGTACTTTTTATTTTCAGATCAACTTTGCTCAGCTGCCTTTTTAGACTGAATCCTTTCCATCCGTGATTCTTCATGCATTCTTCCTCGTTAGACGCACCGCTAGCTTTGCTAACGTTTGCTAGCGTTTCGCTAACAGATTCTTCCGCGTTTCCTTTTTCGCTGTTGCTTCCGGTTTGTTGATGCTCGCCTCGAAGTGAGCATTGTTGATGCTGAGAATGTTGAGCACTGTCCGTTACCATTGCTAACAAGCCTTCAGATTCCACAGTAGAGTCTCGATGCGTCTGACGAATTTAACATGGTGGATTTGGCATAATGAATCAGTACAAAATAACGAAGAACCTTAATCTAATATCCTAAAAGCAAATTATCCTAGAAATTATGCTGTATATACTAATAGCCAAAACTTCGTAACATTGTTAGTCACAAATAATGATTGTAAAGCAGGTTATTTAAAGGAGACACAAGGTGCGGCAACATTTGTAACATCTGTAATAACGGTTAAAATTTCATAAATATATTTTTATTTGTTGCTAATTTTATACTTAACAGTTCATTCTCAATGGTATATACCTACAATCTTTAGGTATTCTATTCGTTCAGGTGTAATTGTTATTCAAAAATATTCTTCAATTTCATAAATATTAGAAACTATTATTACCGCCACATTAAATATTTTATATTCAAGAAGTGTTTTTTTAAGGACATTGTAAGCATTCACAATAATTGAATGTATAGTTTTACCTCAACCCTTTTATAAATTTCAATCAGAATTCCAATATTTGATATTTCTGACGTAAATGTTAATTATTAAAATGTTACATGACGTGAAGTGTCTAAAGAATAGAAATTTCGAACAGCTTAGTTTCAAAATGAATAGTCAATCTTGAACATTCTAACTGTATTTGTATCATATTCTTAAGAACGAGAATAAAAAAAAATGTAATAAAATCTGGGGTAAGTGTAGCGAATATGAGATCTCATTTATGTTTAATTTAGTTAAAAAAAAAATACAAAAGAATAATAAGAAAACATTACTTATTAAAAAAAATAGTCACGAAGAAAATATTAATGAATACGAAGTTGATATAATATTGGTGATAGAGTTCCTAATATGAGACATCGTCATTTTGATTAAAAAATTGTTTAATCGATATTATCCACTTTTTTAAAATTTTCTTCGAGCAATTCAAGCATACCAAATTTATATCTTTAGGGAGGAGGGATATTAGCCTGTTGCCACTATTGAATCCACTGTTCCTCGCTGTGATTATTAACATAAAAGCAAAAAAAATAAATATTCTGCTATTATAAATGATCTTTTGTACAAGTTAGATCAATCTAACAATATGTACCGTTTGTTAATATTTCATCTAAACAGTGAAAGAATTAATCGATAATATTGACTCTGACAAGGAAAAAGCACGGAAATATCACTCTTTGATTTTGATGAAGCTTCCTATTTTTTGAACAGGCAAAAATAAGAGACATATTTCTTTTGTTTTTTATGTAAAACCTATATTGGTCAAACATTTCGTTTTACTTTCTTATTTGGTGATAAAGCTATTTTATTATTTGCTCTTAGCGGTGGAAGTCGTTATGTTTGAACATTTTCTCGAGGATCATCATTACTTTGATGATCCTGTCATCCCCTTTTGCTTTATTCCATACAATACAAAAACAAAATTAACAACAGTATGTTGCAAAAGTAACTGTTTTTCATTTATACGTATACAAAAACATCGGCTAATAATGTAATATTATTTAATATGACTTGATTTGGTACCGCGTAATGACTTATCGAGCGCAGAGAATATAAACATTCCATTGGCCAGAAGGTTTTTTGGGAAAAATTCAATTCTTTATATTTCAATTTCACAATCAGTCGCGTTCGAACCGTCGAACAGAACAGACGTGTTTATCGTGTGATTAATCCTCCTAAGTGTGTATGCCTGGACTAGTTTGCTTCAAGGCAAGTCTAGGCATTCAAATGGCACAATCAAATCATCAAGAAACGTTAAAACTAAAACTCGTTAAAGTGGGAGATCAATGTCTTTTGAAAAATAAATGTAAGACCATACGCCGCGCAAATTCAGACTGTAGTATGGAAATCGATAAGCAACCACAGATTGAATTTTGACCTGTTAAGAGCACAAAACGAAAAATTGGTTTGACTGATAATTTACGTTTAATGGAACGAGACTTGCAACAACAAGACAAGGCGCTTTCGGATAATATACCACTTTCAAACTCATTTGACTTGCTACCTAAAGTCACCGATGTTTCTGTTGAGCCAGCCAACAATAACACTTCAATAACAAAACCAATGTTAAAAGAATCAGCGAAGAATACTGTAAGACAAATCAACCCAACAACAACAACAAGGAAATATATCAAATTAATCGAATACTAAACACCGTAATTTCCTTTGAGCCGCTTAAAAAGGAAAGAGACATTCCCCAGTGCATGCGATGCTAAGCCTACGGACATACAACTCTACATAGAACCCCTGCATGTGTAAAATGTACAGGTAAGCATTTAACAACCAACTGCCCTCTAGAAGGTAAAATTGATAAGTGCCAGGGCAATCATCCTGCCAGTTACAAAGAATACATCACCAGGTAACATCTTCAGCAAAATCTATATCCTGCTCTTAGACAAAGATTTGCAGTTAACAATCCGAAAATCGTCTTACAAAATCACATTTCCGACCGCAACAATAACGACAAAGTCCGACAAATCGATACAATTAACAAAACCAGTGCTGTAATGCTCAGGCATTAACAGTATCATCAAAAACACAAGTTCAATCTCATCTTGCCAATCAAAATTACGACCCAAGCAACGAAATCTCAGAAATTAAGAAACTGCTTATACAATAAACTAAAAATACGGAAATTATAACTAATATGCTCATAGAACAAACCAAACTACTACAATAACAGACCCAACAGATGAATACTATGATTCAACTACTGACCAACATGATATCAAATAACCTAAGTGGCTAATGAATTAAAAATCGCAATCTGGAATGTTAATAGTCTGCAGCAGACAGTTCAGGAATTAAAATGTGGTCCTTATCTCGGAAACGCATTCAATAGATAAACACTACATAAAGATTCCATTTTACACCCATCAAACACCCATCTGACAGCAGACGTGATGGATCAGCAGTAATTATCAAAGACATCAGACACCATCTTAACATTAGTCACACATACCTCCAGGCGACTAGAATAAATCTTGAAACTGTCAACGGCCCAATTAATTTATCTACTGTCTATTTCCCTTCCAAACACAAGGTAACTATTGAACAGTACTCAGAATTTGTCAAGTCGTTTAGATACAAATTTCTCGTTAGTACAAATTATAAACAATAAAAGCAGAAAGACCCCCAGTTTTGACCTAATAACGCAAAAATGATAAAGGAACTTCCTTCAAAAGTCATTAGGATGTTAATAATTACATTTAACGCTACACTCAGAATCAAATATTTCCCGTTTATCTGAAAATTGGTGCAAATAAATACACGTATGTTACATAAGCTGGGAAAGAATGTTCACTTCGCTACATCTTACTGGCCAATCTCCTTACTCCTGATAATGTCAAAAAATACTGAAGAGGATCATACTGAACAGGATGCAAGATATCATCGCATAAATTATCCCGCACCTTCATCGACTTACAAATAAGGGTACAGAAACCCTAGAAAAAAAAAACAAAAAAACAAACAATATTGTACTGTTATTTTTCTCGACACAGAAAAAGCGTTTAATAAAGTTTGGTACAAAAGTTTGTTATAAAAGATCAAATTGCACTTTTCCACTGCTTACTACCACCTACCTATCAAAAAAAGTAACGAAGACGATTGTTTTTTTAATAACTACAATATTAAGTCATAAAGCTAGCCATACACTGGTGTCCGAATATTTCTGGGAGTCACTGTAATTAAATCGTATCTTGAGAATAGAACATTTTACGTCAAAGTTGAAGACAGTACCTCTGATGTCTACAAAATTAATGCTGGAGTTCCACAGGGAAGAGTCCTAGGACCTAGTCTTTACACCCTCTACTCAGCTGATATTCCTACTAGGCCAGATACCATGTTACTCACATTCGCCGATGATACAGCTATTCTAACTACTCACAACGATCCTTCAATAGCTTCTTAATTGCTACAATCTTAGATACAAGCTCTCAAAAAGTAGTTAACCAACTGCACAATAACTACAAACGCATACAAAAGCAACCATATTACTTTCACCTTAAGAAAAGACACTGTACCTCCTAGTGTGTTAAATCTTACCATACCCCAGTCAAAAATTAAATATTTAGAACTACACCTGGACTCCAACCTTACTTGGAAACAATACATACATAAAAAAACTGAAGCAGATCAGGCTTAAAGAAAAGACATGCACTGGCTCACCAGCAGAAATTCCAAATTATCACTCGGAAATAAACTACTAATTTATAAAACAATTATTAAGCCTATCTGGACCTATGGTATTTAACTTTGGGCCATGGCTCAAAAGTCACATTTCTAAGCTTGAATCGCTACAATCCATTATTCTCAGTTATTAATGCTTCATGGTACGTTCGCAACGACGAAATTCGCAAAGATCTAAACTGTAGCGGCACACGGTTCGCAGCGCAGGTAGAGAATAGCGTTGACCGCTTGCAAACGCAGGTATAGGCAGTCAAGCCGACCCTGTAGTTTGTAAGTTGGCAAAATTAATTTACATTTTTTGCCATCTGTAGTTGAAAGAACTATCCTGCCATAAACGCTGCCAGCCGTGTCCTCGAAGGTCTGCTGATCACGTGATTGGCAGGACCAGGAAGTCCTGTTAGCCGCACGTGGTCAGCAGACGCGAAGAAGCATTTCAAGAGTTTTCGAAAATCAGCGACACCCCCGCGTCGTCGGAAAGGGCACGCCCTCCGAAGTAAAATATAAAAAGGCAGGAAGTTCGAAATAAACAAGACACTTACACTTCCACTTCCACAAAACATTCCAATTGTTTCTGAAGAAATAAAAAGACGATGTATACCTGCAAGAACAAACTATTAGGTTGAAAGAAAAATCTGTTCGCTACAACGACAGCTCGCGATTGTTGACGTTGTGAAAATGATACAAAAACCGCTGTTACGCTGTAACAACATTTTTACACTTTCTCTGCCAGGTAAAAACTGTTTTTAGAATAAGGAGATTTAGAATACCTGGCCAGCTGCCTTCTGCAGCGCACATTTGACCATTTTTTATTATACATATGCGACCGTTAGGTATGAAACGTTCTTCGCGTCGCGCTTCAGGTTAACCTGAGGACGAAAAATTTGTCATTCTCAATTCTGCATTTGTACGAGAAACATCCAACATTAAACACGCCCATCCGTCATTTCAACTTGTATACTTAAATTTCAGTAATTAAAATAGTTTGTGTATTAACTTGAGTTTTTTTTTACTTGCATAATCCCAAATATTCGGGTGTCATTAATTTAACATTCGTAGCACATCGAAAAATAACTTATATTTTAACATGTGCTCTAAACAATTACCTTTTTTTAATAATGTGAAATGAAGGAAACATTGGTCTACGCCAGGACAAAAATCATTAAATACGGCCAAATCTGAACTGCACGCTAAAAAGGTATTGCTCTCGGTTTGGTGGGATTATAAGGGCTTATTATAATGAAAAAACAACAATTTTATGAAAAAGGAATATTCATTTCACCAAACAGATGAGAAAAGGTCATAGAACAAAATGGTATATGTACTATTGATTAAGTTAGTCTGTTATTAAATAATGATTATTGTCTTATATAATTATTGTCTTAATAATTATTGTCTGTTATTAAAAAATTATTAAGTAATAACACTGTATTCTTGTGAAGAAACGCGATCCGCTTTTCTTCTCAAGACTTTTTACTCAACCTAATAGATCATCATCCTAATTCTACAGCCAGGGAACTCTACGTAAATGATCAACCTAGAAGACTACGAAGAAAACATTTGATTGATCTTATGCTTTGATCATTCCTGACAATTTCACAAAACATATCAAACATAACTTGACGAATGTCAGTAGCAGGACAGATTTCAAGATCATGAGAATTAAATAAAAACAATTATATTTCAATCTTGAATGAAGATTAATTACTGAGATATTTGTCAACCTTCCATCGATCAATAAAGTCACTTATGCCAGGTTTAAAGAATTCAAATTAAACAGAAAACTGAAAAAACTGAGCATCCGAAGAGGAACAATTGAGAAACAACAGAACCTACTTGCCAACCTAATAATAATACTCTGAGAAAGTGTAAGATACAATTTTATAAATACACATATAGGCCAATGGAACTGAAGTGAAACGCTCATCACTTTCTGTCATTAAGTAAATTTAAATCAACTGTAAAATAAAGTTGTATTAAAATTGTATTTGGAAATTTGGTTGCATTAATTTGAAGTTTTTATGTATCTCTTCCAGTTTTCAAGATAGTACATACAGCTTGAAATTTTCGAGAATTATTTTACCCCTTTAATTCGTGTCTCAATCAATAAGAAAAACCTGTTCCTTTTATTTGCTGGCTCAACCAACCTACGAAGTATCATCAAATTCACAGGGAAACTCTTTTGTGCCTCTCTTTATGGATTAACGATGAAATTGATCAAATAACTTACCTTTAATGGTATATAAAGTTAATTTGTGTAACTGTAAAAACTAAAACAGGTAAAAAAAAAAAACTCAAAGATGTTTCAAGATACATAGCTGCTTTTACGTGAATTAACTTTCAAGACAGCCATAATACTTTAGCAGTTCACCGTAAAAATATTACAAAATCTCGTATTAGGTACTTGTCTTGTATTTAGTCATCTTACTCTATACAGGGTGTTCGAAAAAATCTGGACCAAAATTATGTTCCATTAATCATTAGTCAACGATCACTGGATAAAAATAAAACTTGATAATTAACAAGTGCTAATTTATTAATCTAATTTGAATCATGAATTGTTAGGTTTTAATTATTGTTTAATTAAAATTTTATTTCATATATGTCTTTTGTAATATAACTAACAATGTTTGTAAAAATTATTTTCAATACACTTATCATTTTAATCAATCTCCAAATTAAAATGATAATAAAGAAACGGCAAAAATATATTTTAGTAAAAACAAGTTTATTTATGCATATTTGGAAGTCTTGAGATTTTCACGATTTGGATTGTCGCACTTAACACTGTGACATTTTACTGCTATCCCTAACATTATTTAAGGGGGGAACCTGGTTTAGAACGCCGAAAAGTGCATGAATTTACACAATTTTTTTTTTAACTTTAAATCATAGCACTGAATTTAAGAACTTTTTAGGTCTTTTATTGGCAATAAAAATGTATAAATCCAATGTTTTTTGATTGAAAAATAATTATGTTAAATAGTACAAAAGGGTTTTTATTTACGGTACCACACCGCCCACTGCGTATACGATAGCGGCCGTTCTTTTTATCCGAAACATATAAATAAAAAAAATGTTTAAACTTTGTAACCTTACCTTCTATTTGAACTAAAAAAGTCATTAGAAAATCGAAAATTGATAAAGTTATACAATATTTAAAAAATTGTCACCTTTTACCCAAAAAATTTAATGTTTATTTGCAAAAAATGGTTGTTTAGTATTATTTTTTATATAATGTTTTTAGTTTGAATAGAAAACTATGCTAATAAGCTTTAAAAAGAGCACCGGTTCGTTAAAATCAGTTCATTACAGTTGTTCTAGGATATGGTATACAGAAGTCTCAAATAGTGTTAAGTATAATACTGAAAAAGATAAATGTTAAGTGCGTTATAATCAAAGCAGATTATTATTATTTCATATTTGATTTCAGTATTAGTCTTTCTCCAAAGATAGTTTCTAATTAATAAATTTTAATAATTAAAATTAATAATTTTATGATAAATAGAATTTGAACATTCTAAAACTAAATGATTTAGTCACCGATCCAGCTTATGATTAAATACCTACTTCAATCATAAACTCTGATTAGGGAATGGTGTTATTCTTTTGAGCAATTGAACCTATGCCAATTTTATATTACAGAGTTATTTGTTGGCTATAGATGGGAATGAAATATTTAATATGTTTTTAGTCAGCAAGGATGTAAACAAATGATTTGGTGTACAAAAATCGTAGTTTGAGTAAACACAAAAAGATATTACCCAATTTAATAAAGGAAAAGTAAGTATTCAACCCCACAAAATTTGAATAAGCTAATATTTTTTGTTTTGTTAAATTAAATTGTGGAGAATACTTTGATAAAGAAGTTTCCAAGGTTTGAAGTTGATTGCTCTAATCTAAAAATTATAGACATATTACAGAAATTTTATAATTAACCTTAATCCTTAATTTTCTCTTAATTTAAGTGTTTTGTTATCTACATTTAATAAACCTACTTCTTTTTATTATGTGTCATTTTATAACACAACGGTGTTATTGAATTTAAAAAAAATATTTAAAGTAAAAAATATGTGTTATTGGAAGCAACGAAATGTTATAATCCCTTTTTAACTCAATTGAAGTGGAAAAGATCCAAAAAGATCCAACTGGTCAAAGGTACAACACCTTCCCCTACATATTAACTGAGAAAATAATTATTTATTCCGATTGATAGTTAAATATTTAAATTGTAACTATGTATTATTAATCGTTAATTCTATCTGTAGTCGTTAGTGCGCTCAGTATATCCCACGGTATTTTTACATTTTCGCAGTCTCTAAAAGTTTTGAAATTAAAATACAATGCTAATAAATACTCTGATAAAAAATTTGAATAAAAGAAATTACAAATCCTTAAACAGAATTGAAGTTTTGGAAACTGTACTGTGTTAGTGGTTTTAGTTGTATTAATTCTTATAATGAATAATAGATAAATCATTGGCAATGCTATACCCAATATTTATAAAAATACATATAAATAGTAAGTCAACAAAAATTTATTCCACAACTTTTCATTCGCACCACAAATTTTGCCGCATCCCGTGTTGTGAATTGTTTTATAACTATACACTGCATGACCTCTTATACTATTCCCTTCTTTAACATAACCGAATATATAAGCAGTTGATCTCTGTAATTTGCTTGTTTGCATATTAGAAGATCATAAGAAAAAATGTTAAATGCGTTCAAAATGAATATTTACAATAATACATATTTTTAACATTTTTCACAGGTTTATGATGTACCTTGAGTTCAAGGTTTAGCGTTTCGAGTTTTAGCACAAAGCGTTATATTTTGCAAAATATTAAAACATTATAAAACACCGGGTTTGCCATTTGATGCAAGAATGGGTCCACAGTTTTGGCTATTAGTACATACTAGCAGATATTAGTGTATTTCGCAGATTTTGGTATCCACAAAGTACAATGTTAATATCACATTAAACATAACAACTATTTGTTTAATTATCAATTTGTTTTTGCAAAAAAAAAATAAGATTAAGAATGGATCATCAAACGGAGAAATATCGCAAACGCATGGTCACTTGTCACTTCCCAAAAAAATACAGCTTGAAAGATTAACGATGCAGAGCACGGAGACGGGAAGACGTATCCGAATATTCCATGAAACACGGCATAGTTACACTGTTTAAAATGAATAATACCTAAGATGCTCATAGAAACAATAAGTTGATCATTGCCATCCCAAAAATTCCATTTTACGCCCAATATTTTAATTGACGAACCTTTTAAACCAATAACTTATAAATTTACATATCTGTTTGATAGATATCTTCTTACGTTCTTAACAGAATGTCAGTGCAGACATTACTTGAATCGAGAATGGTTAACAATATTTGAATGTTTAATTGTCAACCGGAGCAAGTTCACTGGGAACTGCAAAACGAATCATCAGCTTAAGATTATAAAGCTTGCCTTCTGATTAAACATTTCACGTCGCATTAATTACATATTTAGAAAGTGCTTACACATTTTTCTAGCGATAATACTTAAAATTTACTTAATGAATAAGTGATTTAATATTATTTGGAAAAGGATTAATATCAATTATAATAGTCGACAATTGCATGGTATACGTAAAATAGTCGATGATGTTATATAAAATTCAAATGAAAAATGTGAAAAACTCGCTTAATTACATCGAGGTTTAAAATTTATAAGTAAAAACTATCCAGGTATGGGTATGATACTTAATTTACACTCTGTATATCTGAATAAGAATATACGAGACTCCTATCAAATACATTCAGCGAATCAAAAAAGTATTGACTTCGTTCTGCTTTCTTGTAATCAATTACATTATATTTTACTGCTCATTAAAGTATCACAGGATGCACTTTACAATAACATTTCAATTTTTAATTAATAGTTATATTGTTCAACACAAATCTGAAGTTTTCATACAGATGTGATCTATGTGATATTTATATGGAATTCATCTTTTCTCAGTACTTACATTATTTTAGAACATTGAATTAAGACAACAGAAATGGAAGTTTTTCTAAAAATTTTGAGTGGATTTTGAACTTTAACAGTGATACACCGGGTACTGCTTTTTGAAGAATAATTTTATGAAGCTTCGTGCTCGGACTAATGTAAATTATAAAAGTTTAAATATGATTAAATCATGATTAAAACAAAATGGTATTAGTTTTGCAAATATTTTCCAATTCATTTTCGAAATTAAGGGAGTAGGAGCAACAAACTGTTTTACACAATAAAAGTTTATACAAGAAAACTTGGTATCGATTCAAAAATCAGTTTAACAATCGAATCGATCAAGTATATTTTCTCTAGCCAGAGAAGAATCACAGAATGTGAACATAACCTCTGTTTTCAAATATTTTAATACCAGAACTAAGGGTTAACACTAAAAACTAAAGAGAGTTTTAATAAATATGATTGTATGCATAAACAAATAATTAATTATACAGAATTCATGAATACAAAAGTATATTACAATACGCATCAGTAAATTTAAAAAAAAAGATTTAAACGTTATTTTGGATTAAAAAAATATTTCCATGTCTTATAAGTACCAAGAAAATCCTGTTCAAAGAAATATTTTAAAAACATTTGAAATTATGTTTCAAAATTTCGACTGTACGTTTTATATCAGCACATTACTGTACAGTTTTCGTTTTGCGAAAAAACTGTCCCTAAAAGTACTAAGAAAAAAACAATTAGAAATTTGTATTTTACCCTATAAACGTCTAGAATCGATCTTCTATCTAAAATAGATAGAAGAAACGCTGATTGAACAGTACTATTATTACAATGAAAGTGGATGTGGCAATACTTTATTGACACACTGTATATTATTTCTCTAAAAACAGTAGGAGTATTTAATCCATTTAAACAGTTACTATTGTAGCAAAACTTGTTTGAAAATTAACTGTTTGAAAATTTGCCTGAAACATTGAAACGAAGCCTGTTTCAAAACCTGTTAAATGCACATTTGTCAAAAGTTACAACTAAATACGCACCATATTTCTATTAAAATAATAGAAATACATATTCAAACTTCTGAAGCTACGTAGCTTATTTTAAATCTAACAACATACTATATGTTACAATAAACCTTTCAATTTAATAATATACTACTTTTCGCAAAGAAGATAATGAGATCTAGCATAAATATTGTAAATAGCATGGATTAAAACAAACAATTTCGAGTCAAAACTTGAAATCAGAGGCGGCTAAATCGAAACCTGATAACAAGGATGCCACAGGCAGCCTTAAACTTTATATACCTACCGCCTTCGAATTTATTTTCTTTTTGTAAACGTTCTTTTTATCCCGCCCATTTTAAATTCCCTTCTTTCCTCTTTCAACATTTCCTCTGCTCAATGAATTACTTTTATTCTCCGAACGAAGTTGTCAAAATACCAATCGATGTCAAATAATTAATACAAACAAATAATATCATTATTTATTTTGATACGAAGGAAAATATAAAATAATGTTTCGTACTATCAGAGATCAGTAAGTAATATTACAATATACAAGACTGTGTCATATATTTGTAAGTATATGCAATATAATAGTATTTATACATGTAAATTTATGTATATAAAATGACGATATAGGGAAAGGAGATCTCATCGTTTGTCTTATACATGAATGTTACATGGTATTATAGCTTGACACCATAACTGATCAATAATTTATTAACTAATACTCTTTGAAACGAATACTGATCTAAATGCATATTTCTACATAGTAATTTTCGAGTATTGGATGGTCGGACATTTTTCTCAGTATTACAGGCTTTTCTAGGAAAAACAGCAATTTAGAGGAAAAAAGTCCCTCCATTCATCATGTACTCGAAAATTACTAAGCATTAGGTACGAAAATTAATCCAGCACATTGGTCATTACTAAATTACCAAATAATCAATTCAGTAAGCACTAATTACTAACAAGTTGATTAATTTAATAATAGTAATTACTAAATTACTAAAATATCAAATTAGTAATTGTTATTACTAAATTAATCATACCGTTTTGAATTAATTACTAAACCAAATACTCGTCGTATTCAAATTAATCCAAACCTGATCTAGAGACGAGTGATGGAGTTTCCTTCCCCTATGTCACCATTTTCCCTGCGGAAGCACATTTGTGGAAACAAAGCCTTCAAATAAAATATAACATGTGATCCTGAGCAAAATCAATGGTCATCATTCATATTTATATCGATACGGAACATGTTATAATTTCGAGGATTAATGAAACAGAAAAAATGTTGAAAGAAAGAAAAATAGGAATCTGGCCTGCTTACGTGTTATGAGTGAAAAGCTGTGTTTGTACCGTTTTAAGTTACATATAAGTATCTTATACATAGAATAATATAGGTACGGGAGATAAAACCCAAGCTTTAAGGGCAAAATTTTCACCGCCTCTGTTTTAAACATACGCAAAATATCATCTGATTCGAAGCAAGGAGGTACAATTTTGGAATGAAATATACTAAAATTATTTACTGTACGTTTGTATACATGTTTTTTAAATTCACCTGTTATGATCGTCATAATGGTCTCTATTGTTGCGATATATATACGTAGCTGAAACATTTCGTAATTCATCGTTATAAACGTACATTTGTTTATAATATTAAAATTGTGCAGTTCAAAACATTAATACTTTGCCAACATTTCCTAATCTTCTACCCAACACAACACTTTAATACACTTTAATGGTACTTTCGCTAATGCTACAATAACGTTTTACATAAATTGTAAATGAATTTAGTTAATGGAACATCCCTTTACATAGTTCCACAACCTAGAAAATTACAACTAATTATAATGATAATTTTTCTTTACAAAAGTTGTTGAATACGATGGATATACTCGTTACCCAACTTACTAATATAGTGCATTTTTACCACTTTAAATGTTATTAATAAACCTTTGGAACAATAACACAGGAATATTCTGTCAAACTGTTATCTCAGTCCATGAAAATGAATAAATATAATAAAATGTGGAAAAAGAATATAATAAAATGTGAAAAGTATCAAACTGTAAATAATAAGAAACACTGAAATAAAATTTACTTAAACTGATTAAAAATATGCTGTACTGAACATTTTCCTTTTTTAATACACAAGCACAAGTTGTGGATAAATAAAGAACCCCACCTATATTTTACAACATTTTGGCTCCTTATTTAGATCCTGTCCAGACAACTGGCAAATATTATAAATACCATGTGTTAATAAATCAATAATGTGTGAATTTGTTGATCTTCACGAATCATTGTTTACAGATAGTAAAGGACCGAAACATATTAGAATATAACTGTAATTCTTTATTTATCCACAATCTGTCCTTATCGATATGGAAAAAAGAATAATAAATAAGATATATTTTTACTTATTACTTCTTTCATCCGACGTTAATTCTATGAATAAACCATGGAATTGCTTAAATTGTCTACTACCGGTATTCACTGTTTAGAAAAAAGGATTATAATATGAAAGGAGAATGCATACATATGTTGTATAAGCATGCTATTAAATTGTCTCGGTCGGTATTCACTTACAATTACTTAATCAATTATATTTCCTTCTACTGGATTATCTGAACAAAGATTTTCATTCCTAATAAATTAATATAATATTTATCAAGAACCTGTATATTAATAGTAATATTGACAACAAAAATTTGATCTCAAACTGCTAAACTTGAACGTAATTAGCCAACCGATTAAAAAAGTAAAAAGCAAACACGACTAACATAGAACCAGCCAAAATGTCTTCACACGTTCTTTAAAATGTAAAATGTTTAATTCTAAAAATTAAAGTAAACAACTTGAGTTTTTGTTAAAGCTATACAAATGAGTGAGTGTGTTTCAGTGATTTTGAGAAAATTATAATTAACTGAAATCTTGAAGAAAATAATAGTGGTCATTTATTATATCTTTTCTATTTAAACCTATATTGAAAATCATAAAAAAGGAGACTATAACTCTTGTAATTAGTTACATTAACCGATTTTTGTATTTCTTAAAATTTTATTAGTCTCAGAAACGGAAGATTTTAAAAGACGACCTCTTCTATATGTTTTGTAATTGCATCTAATAAGCTAATTCTCCTAGCTTTACGAAAGAGCTCACGTCGTTTAGCTCAAATTTGAAAATGTATAAAAAACAGTTTTTCGACTCAATGTACATACAGAGCGTCCGTGCTAATCTATGAAAATCTAATTAGTTTTCTAACACGTTTAGACCGAGAAGATAATATGGAATTATCTTTAATGTCATTAAATTACAAAATTTTTGCGACTATGATACAATCAGGTCCGAAAGAAAATACTCAGGATATTTAAAAGAGGTATACATATTTTAAAGATATATAATATCTGTTAAAGAAAAAAGTTCTAATGAACATGGATCAATAAATTTATAGATTCAGTTATAACCGATTTTCTGTTTAACAATAAATTGTAGTGCTCGATTTACTTGCTTCTGGTAAATCAATCATGACGTATAAATAACCGGATACTTTATTATTTTGTCTACTAATGTTTATAAAAGACTTTCCGCATATCATTATCTCGTTTCTGCGTAGGCTTTTTATTTTCATACAAGAGAATTTTTAACCTTTTAAAAGATTCTTGATTTACGTTGAACTGTTTCACAAACATTTTCTATTATGAATTGTGTATGCAATTCATCCACTTTATTTATAAAGTCTTTGCTATGAAATATGTACGGAAACTTCATGTAAACATCGGTAATAGAAATGACAAGATATCCGGTTATTTACTTATCAGGACTAATTACTCGAAGCAAGTAAGTCAAACACAAATTATGAATAGGAAATTGCTTACAACTTTAAATATATAAATCTTTCTATCCATGCTCATTAGGATTTTTTTCTTCTATTTAAGTACGATCTATGTACATTTAAAACATTTAACCCTTTTTTAAACACCCTGTACACTTGCGTAAAATATATGAGACACTATAAAACACATTTTTGCATGGTGATTTTCCATTTTAGGTTTTTATCTTTCCATACAGTAGCTTCAGAGTTGGCGTTCTAAAATCGAATTGCATACCTAATTGCTTTTACGATCGTTTTATAACCCATTTGCTTGATTTATCAGATTTACGATCTTAAGACATCACGCGGTCTGAACATGTTAAGAACTGAAGATATAAACATTTATATCAAAGTTGTATAACACGAAGGGACAAATATATCGGTCGAATCGTCGTACTATTGTATACAGGGTGTTCAATCGTTATTTATAAACATAAATTACTTGTAAGCCACCTACTGTATGAAAGAAAAAAGGTTCAGAGGGGAATTAAAGTTCTTTTGTAAATGAACATTTAGAGGACACATGAGCGCGACGCATTATCTTTCGAGTGAAATTATGTAATATTTAATGCGCCAGACTATGTTACATTTCCTATAAAAATTATTCAGAAATTTATGTTGTGAAATCTGAATCGTATTCTCAGTATTTATATTTTTATTTTCTGATCTAGAAGGATAATGAGATAAAGTCAATCTCAAATAAAAAAAGCAATGCATTTAAACACTGAACCTCTTAAATAAATACATTACTTCCGATGATTAAATATGTTTATCTTGAAAAATCGTTTTCGCGCGTTGCGTATCTTTTATTAACCAGTTTAAGAGATATTACCCTTAAGATTCAACTGATTTGCAGGAGAAAGTGTTACATAGGGTATACGGGTACTTTCCATCCTGTAACTCTTATTTGTTGTAAATCAGCCAATTTGTGATCAAAAATATGTTAAAGATTATTTAGTGAAAGGTTTATTTATTCTAAGATTTATACCAGATAATCTAAAAAATGAAAAAATATGCAATTCCGTTTGGAAAAATGAATCTGTTTTTAATGTCTCCTAATATTTGTCACTTTATACCATACAACTTTTGTATTAATATGTATATTCCCCGACACTATTATCAAGGCGATAATATAAATTAGTGAAATTAAAGATATTAATAATTGTTATACTTCCAATACTGAATAAACTAATGAAATTATTCTAAAGTAGCTCGGACATCCCATGTATACGTAAAGGAATCGTAAACTGTGCAGTAAATATGTATTTGCAAACGTGTATGCAAATGCTTAAGATAATTAACTGTAAAACGTTTCATTTGATAGATACGATAATTACTGACTTTGTTTCATTCAATTTGCTTGGTACTCGCCTTACCATTAATTCCTCCATGCATTGTTCAATTATAATAATAAACGAATGCATTGTTAAGTATATCATTTCGCGGTATCGTTGTGTATGTACATGCACAGAATCCATCAAACGTTTATGTGAATAATCAACGCACACGTGTATCTTACTGAATCGATTAAGTAATATACAATGGTAAATAACAACAATTCTCTAATACTCTGAGCTACATTTCGATCAATATTACTCGTCTGTTGATTAGTGCTACGTGTTCAACATCAATCGAATTTCTAAACACGAGTCCAAAAGCTAATGGTGAAACTGAAACATCATTTACTAAAATCCACTACATACATCCGCGTCGAGTACGTTGAGTTTTGTTAACGAAAGTAATGTCATATATCATGAAAGGAAATAGAAAAGGTCTAGCTGTTTCTTTCTTAAACGAGATAAGGTATTGCTCTTACTTGTTTCAACGTAGGTAGACACGTAGTTGGCTAAACATTAAATGCATAATAAAGCATCAATACGATGAAGATTACACTGTTTCAAGTGTTTTGTCGAGTTAAATGTTTAAGAGTACACGATTTCGTATATGTAATAGTAAAAGCACATTTTACGAGGAAGGTATGGCTATTATTTATCTAATATCAATCATCGGAGATAGAAATGTGATTGAAAGAAACTTGTCTATAACTAAATTTGAATCCTCGGCACCTGGAAAATGACAAGTTTGACCACTAGTTGCCGATAACATTCTCGTTTGTTATTTAGAAATTGCCTTATTTACTTTTTACATATAATTCTTCTCTTCCTAGATTTCTAATTTATATGATTCCAAGCAGAAAATCTATACACTCTGAATATTTGGGTGGTACGTTCATTTTGTATATGTACATGTAGGGTATACTAAATTTCATCACCTAAATCATTTTTGTTATTTTGAAAAATGTGAAACAAGTTTGTTCATAAAAGTTACGTATTCTTTGGTAGGGCCATAACATAGCAATAATAATCTTTTTGAATACAGAAACATTGAATTTTTAGATGATATATTGTACTTTCTTATTCCTAAGAGAATAGCAGATGTTTAAGCAATTTTAATAACATACAATATAAAATTATTAAATGTTAAATGAAAGACGTAAAACGACAATTATTATAACAAATAGACGTAACTTCGAGCCTCCTATGACGTAATAATCGTAATTTTACCTTGTATTTAATATCGAATGATGTATATTTATGAACCTCTGAAATTACCTAAAAGTTTACTATTTTTGTAAGGACAAGAAATTATAATATATTGTTTGAAAAAATAGAGCTGATTTTAAAATCTTTGAAGAATCTATATCCAAAGAAAAAATTGTACGTAACTTTTGTGAATAAGTTTACTTCGTGTCTCTAAAAATAAAGAAAACGATTAAGATGATTAAAGTTAATAGTCCACCCTGTATATAGTACTGACAAAGTGTTTGGAAACTTTATACAGCTAAATTTTTTGTTAATTGCGGTTAATACAATCATACTCTTTTCTTTTTGTTCTCGTTATAATTATGTTATACATCCTATGCAAATACTTAACATTTTACAAAGTAAATATTTGTGACTGATATTGATATATTTGTAACCGTGTGATTCGATTCTTAATCCTAAACGAATTAAATCTGTAATTGCGGATGCGATGTACGTATTGTAGTTAGTAAAGCCTTGCTAAAACATATTACTGCTTATTGTTAATAATGCGTAAAATATTTTCTTATAAATAAAATGCAGTGTCAAGCATGGTAGCCTACCTTCGAAAAAATAGCGATATAAACCAAAGTTGCTAGGAATTATACCATACTTAATGTTACTATTCGCCGCTACCCACTGTCCCTTCTCCGGGGGTGGCGGATGTCTTTAAAAGATTTCCCCACGTAAAAAAAATAAAATATTTAACGTTACTAACTTAATCAATTTACCTGGAAGTAATTAGTAAAATAACCAATTCTCTAATTTAGTAATTAATTAATTTTCTTTGAAACCGAAAGTGATTGAACCGAATATTTATTACGTTCAACTTACTCTAGACCTAGCTTAGGCATAATATACCATAATGCTCTAGTATTGTAGGAAATAGTAGAAACCTTTTTCTACGGGGCCTTTTTCCCTAGGGAAGTCTATCAATCCCGGCAGGGTACAATGTACACTAACGCTTAAAAGGTTTAAAACAATTATTTCTTTTGATTGTGTTTCTAGTACATATTCGTAAGCCAATCAAATACAAACCAAGATTCTTTCATAGCAATCAAACATTTATACGAGCATCATTGCAGTAATTTAGTTTAGAGAAATTAATGAGCATATTTGGATTCGCTTTATACAATTCATTTTGATGTCTTATAATTTTATTAACACCATGGTGGTCACCCGCGACCTGCATCTCAAATTTTGTATAATAGAATAATTAATAAAAAAAGATAAAATAAATCGTAAATAACTATAATATTAGGTTAATAATGTAAAGTACCAATTCGAACGATTACATTTGAAAGAATCTTTTATAATTTTTAAGCGTGTCTTACCACACACGTTTGGTTTTACTGTGGTAGTCAACGTGTTAACAAATAATTCGATAGGTGAACATTAGCTTACTTACAATTAGTATCTATTAGACACACAACACGTTATTAAGAGGAATTTCTAAAATTCATGACTTTATGGAGGTGTCTGATAAACAAAATTAGTGAAATAATAATGATAAACTATGGAAGTTCACAATCTATATTCAGAATGAGTTGTAATTTTGAAAAATCTCTGTGTGATGTAAAATTCGTACACAGCTGATGATTCGATACGTTCCAATATTTTATATAACAATAAAATCAGAATATTGTCCATTTTCTAGAAAAAGTGCATATGTATATTAAAGAACCTTACATAGCCAACCGACTTGGGTGTATTTAAAAATTCTGGTTTATATTTGACTGACTTTCGTATAATATAAAGTATTTAAATTATATAATAATTATATAATTTATACATTGATATAATTTTACGTATTAAATTAGATAAAAATCATTGCTGCGCTTAATATTGGCTAAATATGAGGAAATAAGGTGTTTGATCACTCAAATGTTTCAAACAATACAACACATAAGTATTTAAAAGATATTTCATTTTTAAGTCATATTTTAATTACTCGGCGAAATTAAATTCACAGTGCCAAGTGGTAGCATATTAAATATTTCGAAACCTCATTATATTTTTGATTAAGTATATAAACATATTTTAATATATTTAGCAAACAAGAAATACCAAAAAGCCAATAATTCGATCTGAAAAGGGTTAAAACACTTTCAATACAATAATTATCATAGTAATTATAAGCATTCGTTAAAATATTAAACACATCAATGATTCAAATCATTTGAAAAATTTAATATATTTGTAATCTTAAATTATTTACTATTGATTTTTCTGTACACTGAAAAATGATATAATGTATAAGTCACACAGACGTTGAAGGATTAAATTTATAGAAAATTCTACGCATAAAATAATATAAATATTCAAACTAAAATTTTTGTGTTACATTTAATATTTCTATTCATTATCGCGTTTACCACTATTTTTAATGTTATATTAATTAGTTTTTTAAATGTGCAGTTGAAGAAAGAAGTAAACCTTTCCAAAATTAAAAAAAAGGATTATGATAAATCACACGGTTACAAACCAAATTCTGTGAACTGTTTAAAAATTTATACATATAAATACTTATATTATAATTTAAAATATTATATAATTATTAAAATCATGAAATGTGGGTACAATTTTAGTTTTAGAATTAGAGTAGTATAAAGTAATTCAATAAGAATTAATTTATTAATTTAAATAATACGATAATTAGCATAAATCGTTTCAATGTTAATTAATTTTCTGCCCAGAATTTACGAATCTAACGTCACATACTTACTTAACTCTTAACTCTCTTATCTACACGACAGATTAGTTATTTAAGAACATATTATGAATTACAACCACGTATCACAGTCATGAATTTATGGGAACAAAACGAATGATAAAGAATGCAACGGTAAATCAAACTGTTAACTGTCCAATATTAGACTGATATACGTGAATTCGATTTTTCTTTAAATATTTTACGCGTTTAAATATTAAGGTATAGAAGTTATTTTTATTGCCATCATTATTTTGATTAGAATTAGCGATTAGTTTGATTTAGCATAAATTGTTTATGTACAGTTAGTTACCAGTTTTATTCATAGCTGTTTTATGTTTATTATTTCAGTCATATGAAGCGTGTTAATCTAAATAAGACGTAAAGAAAGGTAACGATTTCTGTTACATAAAATGATGCGTTAGTATTTCTGAAAAATCGAATAATTTATGGAAACAGATAAGGTATTTATTAGTATGTAAGCCTAAAGAAAGTGAAACGTTATTTGAACACTATTTTTGGGACTATTATTACACAATCCACAACTATATGATTATAAAACCTACTCTTAATATTCCTATAAAAGCTGGAGTGTTACAATGAGATTATTCAGAATTGAAATTTTTAGTATTTACAAAAGAAATAAAAACTTTATAGTTATAAATTAGTCATCCAAATTATGTAATTTTCTTTACAAACATGCAAGAATGAAAACCATTAATTTCAGTGTATAGTAAAAGCGGAATGCATAAACACCGGCTGTCTCAAAATAAAAATATACACCATGAACACTGGCGAAGAAATTCTGCATGTCAATAGAAATTGAAAGACCTTCACTATTTTACAATCTATACAGCTCTTATCGGGGTATAAACGATTAAAAATTGGCTGTCCCACTTCTAGGGCACCATATTTGAATCTCGGAATAATTAGGCGATTGTATAAATGGAAAATGACTACACAACAAATAGCGTGTCCAGACGCAAATATAAGTAATTCTTTTCAGTGAACATGCTTCCTGGGCAATGTTATAACCTAACCCTAGTCTAAAATATGGGTCCATTTGTTACGTCACGAAAAGGTTTAATTATGTAAACATTATCAATTGCATTTGCTGTATGTACATGATCGTATTTGCGAACGTGAGCTTTGAGACACCAGACTCAAAAAGATGTACCCTAAAAGTCTACCGTCAATATTTCTTATCATTGATATTACGAAAACGAAGATCTAGATTGTAAAATAGTACAGGACGTTTCAGTTTCTGTTGCAGTTTCCACAGTGTACATGTGTTCCTTTTTTATTTGAGCCATCCTGTATAAAATTGTTAAGATATTTGTTCGGGCCAGGGTTAAAGGGGAACAAAAAGTGTTACAATCTGAATATTAAAAACGATTCTAAATGAAAAAGAAATACATTTTACCTGATCGGTACTAGGACTCCTCGCTTTATCCTCGTATTCTCGTTTTAGTTCATCCTGTCGTTTAGGACTGCGTAGGACGCGTTGGCATGGGTCCGTACTGCCACCGATGTCCGCAGTGTACAGTACGATCAGAGAAATCTTCTGCACGATATCTACTATAACTAGACCGGACTCGTTCCCATAAGCCATTCTGAAATCATCAAATCACGTTCTTTTTAAAGCACATAAACTGAATATCTATCGTGGTTATACATCAATTTGAAACTTGCGATATAAAAGTGACAAAAGGCTGATGTAACTCCTTCATAAAGAAGTATCGTGCATCAAAGAAGAATATAGACACTTACAAACCATAGGAAGAATTCAAGCTCAAAGCTGTAATGTTCTCAGGTTGTTCTCCGGTACCGCCGCTCGTTAAGCATATCAGCGTTGCTTGAAAGCCTGCAGCCCTCTTCTGTAAGCCAGTCTTCACTTTCAGCGATTGGTTCGTCTCGTTATTTTTCGTCTCGTTATTTCCAACCGTATTGCCAGCTGGTGAATCGTGATCCGAGGATGTTTCCACTTCTTTTCCTGGATCTGCTGTCAGTGACACTTCCAAAGTCTGGAACACATTCAATTTTCATACTACTTAATAATGTATTATAGAAGTGAAATTAAATATTATTTTAAATACAGTATATTGAAATTTGTAATTTGCCTCATCCATAACTTTTATAGTTCGTGTACTTTAAAACTTGTAGTTATAATAACCTTCCCTCGAATAACATACCCAGGCCGTATACTTTAAAGTTAAAGGGATCCTATTATAATTAATATCTTTATATGTTATTACAGCCTTTTTAATCAATATTTTTAATAAATTGTTGTAAATAACTTATGAGTTTAGTTATTTCTTAGGCTCAAGGGAGACCATTTTACTGCCACATACCGAGTAAATTCAAAGTTATGGTTGTTTGACATCTTCCCACAAATTATATACCATATTTTCATTTTACTTTTTTACACAAACGCTGATCAGTTTTTCTAGTTGTTAGTCTCTGTTATTGAATACATGCGGAGTTCGAATTATCTCATTGCATATCACGCTATGAAAATTATATATGTCTCTAAAAATATCTAAAATATCTAAAACGACCAATCCAGTTTCCTCCAGAACTATAAGAAATACAAAACAATTGATTGGACAAAAAATGTCGCCTTCTACTATGTGTAGACACTGAAATATTATGTGATTCACGTATCGACATCTAATTCAGAGATATTTTTTATTTTTGACGTTTTTAAAAACATAACTTATCTTAACAATATAAAATGTATGTTTACATGGTGAAAATTGTTAACTGTTTGCTCTTTTTTATAACTGAAATTAAAAGTAATTTTTAAAGCGATAATTGATTACTTACCACCACTTCGGACATGCTCTCAACCTTCTTGAATTTAAACAAAACAACGTGTCTTCCACTTCCCGCGATTGCCAGTTTCCGACTTTCAGGACAAAGGAAGATGAGCTGTATCGCCAAAGGATCTTCTTCCGAATCTACGCTACGTGTTCTACTTTTTTCAAAAAGTTTCGCCGTTTTTAATTTATACAAGACTTGCAAGGTTCCCGCAGACGCATCCCAAAATTTTATACTACCATCAGCGTGCCTAAAATCAAATTATAACTCGTGTTATTTTTACACCTTGAATGTTTATGGATATTAATTAAATACCGGTATTTAATATTAACTCGTATACGCAGTGATCCGTTTAAAGATCCAATTATTTTCTAAATTATAGCCCGTTGTAAATCAAACTCTTTTTAAAACGAATTGTGGTTTAGGAAATAATTGGGTACAAAATTTTAAACAGATTGCTCTGTAGATAGTCTCAATCAGAAGTATTAGGCATCTTTAATTATCTGTGAATATGCGAATAGAACAATATTATATATGATTAATTAATACATAATATAATAATTAGCATAATTAATATATGTTGTACCTATATTTTTTTTTTAGTTTGTATGACGATTGCAATGCCTAAAAGCAAAGTTTTGTTTACTTTAAACTACGTACGCTTTGTACTGAATTATGGTGTATTATTTTGCTAAAAGATCAAGCTTTGTAGGTTTCGATTAAAGATCTTTGCAATGAATAGCTGCGGAACTTGTTCCAATATATAGACATCGAAAATTCCAAAATTCAAACAATTCTGATGAAACTAAAGGTTTGGGAGGTGCCTAATATTTTTGAAGGAAGCTGTAACAGATAAGTTAATGACGGACTATAGAGAAAGTTAACAATATAAAGAGTTTAAACAGTTCTTTGTTGTCATTTTTGATATTATAAAACATTCCTTTAAATATTCTTTTGTATAATATATAAAAGTCTGACGTTTAATAATCGAAAAGCGTGGTATATATTTTTGAAATTTGAACTGTATTTGACCCGGTTTTGTCATTCGAAAGTTAAATAAAACGTTACAAATTGTTTTCTCCAAAGCTACATTAGATATCGACTCTATTCCTTTTTGAGTACAGCAATGCCGCGTTAGAAATCTTTGAGACATTATAGCAATTACAGCCCAAGCAGATGGGTATTACAAGAATTGCTTGGTACTTCCATTATTTGGTTAGCTAACTTGTTAACTGGACATGTACAGGCGGAGGGGCACACGAAAAAATACAAAGAATAAAATGAAATTATATCTTTAATTTTTCTACTTCAAAATCGTTTATATATGATTTATATAGTACCACTTTCTTACCGTACAAATCTAATACTTTCACTAATCCTTTGATTACCATATCACCCATAATTTGATTCTACTAGAAATTCTTTCATTTATTTAACTAGAAATACTTGTAATAGGTACTTGAAAATTTGAATAATAGGAACAAGAAAGTATTGAGAAAATAATTCATGAAATAATAATAATAATAATTACTATAAATTCTACAAGTAATCATTTGATATACAACAAGAAATTATAATAAAATATTGAAGTAAATTTGTTAAAGAATAAAATTTTTAAGAGATAAAAATATCTGTTTTAATTAACATACTTATTAGAAAATAAATAGTTTTAATGCAGAAACAATATGAAATGTTAATCCTTTAACACCTAATATACGATACACATTTTTCAACTGTAAAAAAAATCAATAGTAAATAATTTAAAACGTCAAATTTTATGAATTTTTAAAAAACTTCTAAATACTTTTTAAATATTTGTTTTGTACTATAAGTAAGTAATACTTGTAATCACTAAACAAATTGTTATGGCATATATATTTTAATTAATTTCGAGAAATATTTTTTTCAGAAATAATAGTCCGTCATTAAAGGATGAAATTTTTAAATAATTGATAATGATGTAGTAACTTATGCTAGTTACTTATTTATTAAATAACAATCACTTACCCCGTCAAAATAATTTCATTATAACTACTGGAGTTCGAACTCCATTCTCCGCCAGATATTGGCCAATCCCTTTCGCTGAATCCGGTCTTTTTTTGAGACTTGGAGCCAACTGAATAAAAGGCAGGTACTAGATCTGAAGGACAGTCTGCGAAGTACGCACAGCACGTCACAGGTGACTCGTGTATGTCCATTGGATATGGATTTTCGAAACATGGAAAGCCAGGAGTTAATAAATCTATCACAACCAAATCATTTTGTACGAGAACCACGACAGCGTATGGATCTTGATAATCTGCACAGACAAAAAATACAGTATTAATTATTTTAGTTAGTTCAAAAATGTAATATGTAACTGTAATTCTTGTAATAATTACAATCCTAATAAATTAAGAAGGGAATTTAACACCTCATCGACACTGATGAAAACTCGTAAAACTGAATTCCATTTTTATTTTTAAATCGAATGTTTATTATTTTACATATTTCCATATTATTTGTGTTAAGATCTCACATTATTGTATTTATCGATTTCTTTTTGTTTTTTAACAGGGCAAGATATAAGACAGTTACCCTTGAAGAGTCTTAAGAGATGGAGTACACATTGTCGCAAGTGATTGGATCGATACCGATATTATTGATAATATTCAATCAAGTCGATATTAAAGTACTCAGCGAGAAAATATTGATATATATTGAAATATATGGTATCAATTCTCAATTCTCCGGAATGTAGAACTCTGGGGGAGAGCTGGCTAAGAGCTGGCTATTAGCTTCATTAATAACTCAGAAATCAACACCGAGGAGGTCGACGTCCGGTCCACGGGAGAGTTGTCCCTTCTTTTATTGTCGACCATTTAGGTTGGACTCGTGGGGGTAGTGGTAGGTCTATATCGCCGGTCAGAGACACTAGGGATAGTGACCCTGGCGGGTGAGCTGCGTTTCAGCTCAGGTACCAGCACTGCAGAGCTGAGAGAGATTTAGAAAGGTCTCATCCTCACTAAGGGGGACCATCGGAGCTCACACGCTAGTTCGGTCTATTGGTACCTTGCGGGTAGCAGCTACCCGTGGGCGCACTAATTAAGCGTACCTCAATCCCTCGCCATGGGGTCGTGCATGATAAGTCGAAAGGCAGGTGCATAAACAAACGCACGTTAATAAACAAACCACGGTGGCCTATGTGGATGGAACGAGAAGGGACGCTCGTTCATCATGGACGAGGTAGAGACTCGGGCTAACCCGAGCTTTGGGCACCAGTGCCAAGAGGCACAATCCGCGGTGACCTCGCCCTTCGTGCTGCTCGGTGCGAGAGCGGAACTCAGGGAAGGTCAAGCAAAAAGTTACTACAGTGACTTAGCTTCGTCCGACGACTGGTCGACCAATGAATTTAATTCCAGTCCCAAGAGGGCACCAGATTGTCGGGAGAATTCTGTAGAACTGCGACCGGATGCTGATTCTTAATTAATAAATGTAAGTATTAACACTTAAAATATGTCATCACTCAACATCTTTCATGATATTTTTGAAATACTAATGTTCCTATAATGTAATGATCTAACCACTAGGAAATTTGGTACACATAAGTAACAGTATAATGAGGGACACTGATTGACAAAAATTTTAGCAGTATTAATACTCGCATTTATTAAATTAATAACATTCATAATGTGGGGTGCCATGATGAGGTAATGTGTCACGTCACATACTTTTTGTTTCGGAAGTCGCGACCGAGAAGGCGGCGATGATTGCGTGAGGCAGTTTATTTTGGGGAGAAACACAAGCGTGAACGTGATTAACAATTGTGCGAGAACATTTTGTGCGCTAAATATATATTATATACGTTGTGTTACTCACTAATTAAAATATCTACTTTTTTTCAAATCCTACAATAAATTGTTAACTTTCTTTACAAATATTTCAAAGAATTTTCAAATTCAATTTTCTCAAAAACAAAACACACATAAAAAGATTTTATCCTGCATTTTCGACTTATTTTTTCACATAGAATCATTTCCTTATTGATTGTACCACCAATTATGGTACATCCTGTACATATCAATAGTGAGGTCAATTGACTACATTATAGTCACTGTAATAATGAAACAACTGATTTGCTCGCACTGTGACATTAATTTCAAAGATCACTACAAAAGGCTTAATTTATAAGTAGAATCTTTTGCAATCTATATTTTGTAATCTAGAAATAATTTATTCTGCAAGAAGAATTTTACAATTCGATTATAATTTTTAACATTATCACAGAATCAGTTTTCAAAATTAAAAAAAAAAATTATTTCAATAGATGGATCAATTTGACAAATCGTCTTCGGAATAAACATTCATACGTTTGCCCATTTTTATAAAAACAAAAAAAAACAATTCGGAGGACTTTATTTCTTCAATAAATTTGAAACCAACAAAACGATAACTTAAATTCTCCAATAATTTCGAGTGCACTATATCATGTTTCAACTGGAACAAAATTCCTGACATCGATATCAAGAAGTGATCAATTTAACGTGGTATGGCCTAAATGAAACCTTTTAATCACTGTCGCGTTGCATCGATTGAATGTACGTCCGATTGGCCGTGTCCACGATCATTTTTTAATGTACCTTTGGATATACCCACTTACGGATTTTTAATTCAATATAATGTGCAGTGCTGCTCATTCAAATAGTTCTAAATAAAATTTTGTGCAATGTTTTTATGTCATAAATTAAGTACGCGTGTAATGTAGATTAGAAAATAGCATTTTGCATAAATAGCACAACATAACAGTGTATTGTGAAGGAAACAAACGCTGTTCAGATGAAGACTCATTTGTTTAGTGATTCTCAGTTACCAATTATGCATAGCAAATAAGGATGCAATTGTTTTACAACAGTTTTATAGCCTGTACTGCAAATCATCACATTATGTATAATTATTAGTAAGTACATTTTGTGTTATTATGGTACGTTAAAAAAATTGGAAAAATAAAATCTTTGAAAGAGGAAGGATATCCAAATTGAGATATTACGATCAAAATTAGCGCACATAGTACGAAATATGCGGATAATAAAACATTCTGATGATGGAATCTTTGAATAATTGAGGAGCGTTTTTGAATACTTCGCAAAGAAAATCGTTCTTGGAAATTCTATCAGGGTAGCACAATTCGTCAGCGTCACGAGTTTAAGCTAAGATGTCAAGCCCAACGTTTGTCGCTGAGAAAATGATGTTGTCAGGTTTTATCAGAAGAACTGACGGCATCATAAAAGCTGTACATATGGCGAAAAATCTGTCACTTGTACCGCGTTAACTTTACCATTGCCGTTAACGGACGGAGGCAATCTGGAATTACCTATTTCAAATTTACTTTATACAACATAATAATAATATTAAAATATTTATTTAGGTAAAATCGTTCTGTATAATTTTTCAATTACAACAAATCAAAGTTATATGGCATCTGATTATCTGTCAATAAGGTGCTAATAAATTAATATATAATAAATGAATAAAATTTTCATTAGGAAACACGACGTTATAGGGAAAGAACTCCTAGCAGTCGTCTTATACTTAAAAGTTACTAGATATTTATATCTAGACGCAATAATTAACCTAATCTATAATCTATTTTATCTCGTCACTAAATTCACCAACTCGTTTTGAAATAATTGCTAAGCCGAATACTCGTCACATTCAATCCGATCAAAATCCTAAGTATAATACGTGGTAACTTCTTAATACTTTGAGTACCAAGTCATCCGTATGCCGGCAACAATCTAATTAAATATTAGTATTCGATACTTGAAATTATGGGCGATAAAATTAATAAAATATTTAAAAATAAGTAATATTCGTTCAAAATAAACGCACTGATTAATCAATTGTTCGACAACTTCAGTGTTGCAGTCAACTTGTTAATGTTATAACGAGTGGTGGGGTACTTTGCGGCGCCAATTTCCCTAAAGAAGCTTGTCAATGCTCGATAATGTAGTATACTTTATACAAAAGGTTTGTTCTAAAATTCTCAAACATCTGAAACAGAAATTGATCCGCCTAATTACAACATAATATAATAGCTAAATAAACATTGTACCCTGTTGTAGACTCTGCTACTGTTCAATATTGACACTCGAGTACAGCATGCGTATCTCGTTAACAACTTTCTTATTACGAACAAATTTAAATGCACGTGAATTTTTCGAATAAATCTCGTGTATAGCAATATTACCACTACTGAAATCGCTCATTTGAAGGTACTATAATTTTAACATACCACTTGTCCAGGGACTTTCACATAGTGTTATGAAGTCTATCACATTGTGTTCCATTTCTAATACAGTGGTGGTTTTTCCGTGTATCACTGTTATGCTTGGAGTTCTGCCAGTTGTGTCGTACGCCAAACCACCAGAAAATATTACGTATGCTTCCCTAAATTGATACAAAAATAATACAATGTAAACAGAGATTTTTAATTACCATTATAAAAAATAGAACAAAACAATTATTTATTAAGCTAAAACAGTTTATCTTCTAAAATAAAATTAATTTAGTTTATAGATCAATTAATTTTTATCTCATTTACTACGAATTCGTGGAGAAGAAATGTCTAAAATTATCAAAGTTCAAGACCTTTGACACTTTATGCACAAAAGTTATTTATTTTAATTAAAGAGAAAGTCAGCTGTATCTTACCCCGATCTAGAAAGCTTCCATTCAACCTTTTGAATCGGTTTGCAAGGTTCTGGTTCTCCATCCTTAGTTGTTTTCGCTGTAAAGAAAAACACACCATTTTTTTTCCATCTACACAAAGATGTGGTATATAAAATTCAACAGTATTTTCATTTAAGATACAATTTATACCTTTAAAATTAAAGCGATTAGGTTTCTACACATAAGTTTTCGAGAGATGCTTCTTTTTTATAAATTAATTACAAGTGAATTTTTGTATTGTCAGCATATTTTTTTTAAACTGATACTAATAAGAAAAATTTTGGAAAAATTGTACAATTGAGTACATATATGCTAATATATCAGATGTTCTTTTATTAATTCAAACAGGAGGTTCGAAAAATTCTGATTTTAGTTAAAATTTTGAATTCTAACAGTAAGATAGAAACCCAGGAGGAATCAGAAGAGGAAAATATGTAATCTTACTCACCGTGAGGATGTGTAACATTTGTTGGTTTCAACTGACGCACCGTCCACGTTGACAAAGAACCGTCGGTGTGACTGCACATAAATTGTTTACCTTCGTGATGCCACGATATTGATCTTAATGGTACATCAGTTTGGCATCTGTAATCCGCGTTCTTTGTCTTTAAATCCCAAAAAACTATCTGCCCTGATTCGTATCCTATAAGCATCTGAAAAGAAAATTGAAAAGTATGAGCGACGAACTGACCCGAACAGTGAAATATCTGTTTTGAAAAACGGAACTAATTCTAAAGGATAAGGTGTAATATATAGTAATGCTCGGTTAGTGGTCGCAGGCTTGAGAATCGCTCGGTCTTCTCGCTACCCGGCTAGTTCATCACTTGATGTATCGAGAACGAGAGTGAGATATACCTATTCAGAACGCATGAGACAGAATTAATTTTTTTTTTTAATTCTTCTATCTAAAATTCAATCAAAATTAATTGGTTTCGACGCCATTTGCAGAGTATAAATCTCCCTAATTGGACTGAAGTTGACCCTTGATTAAAACATGAGAAATAAAATTTTTGTTTTTATTTTTTTATTTTTAATGAAAGATGTAAAAAATGACTCGAATTTGGTGACAACTAATTGTTTCAGGAATTGGTGAGGTTTATTCGACGACTATTAAACGAGCAACATCTGTGATAACTAACTGGACATTACTATATATATAAATACAAAGTATAATATATATATATATATATATATATATATATATATATATGTTTTATAATAAAATGTAATTTCATAATACATTAATACAATTTATCGCATAAACAAAGAGATACAAGTTACATACACACAAGAACAAATATGAAAGAACATAGTGCAGAATGGTTTCACAATAATTTTACATTATCTTGAATGTAGAACGATGTGGTAACATTGTTAGAACTGTGTTCTGGAATTGTGTGAAATCTTGGATCGTTATGAGTAGTTAATGAAGTTCTGGTTAAACTGTGAATCTAGAAAACTCGGTTATTGTGCTTATGCTTGTTATGAGAATGCATAATAAACAGAGAAATGTTTGTGAACGATTTATTATTTCTTCAATTTATCGAAATATTTTCTAGCTTTTTACTATTACTAAACAACTTCTTTTTCAACAACCGATATGTTATAGGTAGGAAAGACATTTACATGTATTAACGAATAATCTAATGTCGGTGAAGAATCACAATTATGCACGTTTTAAATCTTAAACTTAATTGATGTAAGAACAAAAAAAGGATTTTTTATACTTCAATACACCTGCTTGTTTAAATAAATGCGAATTTAATGAAGAGCGCAAGCTAAACTTACCAATGAATGACCGAATTGAATTTAAAGACGTTCAAAGTTAATACTTGAATATATGTTTGTTTGTAACATCGAAACAACTGTTGCAATTACAATTGAATTCATTTTTCCTGAAAATTTTTTTAAAATAATGACTTACATTTGTCGTAATTAAAAAAGAATTAACTATAAAATATAAAACATATAAAATGCCAATAAACGACCTCATTATTTAATACACTTAACTAAAAATATGAAATATTATAGGAATTTAAAATTTATTACTTTTACACCTTTTTTCCCGTGATGGTCATTGATTGGTATGCAGTCGATTACTGGTTCAATTATCCTAAATGGTGTACGAAGAGGAACAATAATTAAATACAACTATTTTTTAAGTAAAAAATAGTAAAACTTTCGTGTTACTTCAATTTCCAAAAAAAGTAAATAGGCGTTAACAATACTTTAAGTTACAAATTAATTAACGATTTTAATCTTTATATCAAGTGCTGAAAATAGGTTTCTGAATTAAATAGGAGAAATTAATGTAAATACTACATAAATATAGATTTTGTGATGTACTGTATACATACATAACAAATGTCTCATACATACATAAGTATGGTAATAATACCATATTATTTTTCTCAACAACTATTTTTTTAAGAATGTAATTTGATACAGATAAATATTATGCTGTTTTATTTTTTAAATACATTTTCGTTTATTATTTACTACCTTTATTCGAACGAGAAATAAATACCTAAAGAAACTTTGAATACGCGTCTTACCTTTAATATTGCCAAAACTATAATCTTCAAATGCTAGTAATATAAAAATTGAAACAAAACCTTATATAATCTTATTGTAAGTTAAGTTACTTATTTAAAATTTTCGTACTAGGCCTAGATTTTAACTTCAAATTTGTTATGCAAAATTTAAATACTTTATCATTCCATTTTTTATTTTTCACTATACTTCTTTGTATAAAATTCTATATCCACAACTTTAATTTCAAATTAATTTGGAATTTGAAATTTCGAGTAACTTGAAAACACATATAATAACAAACTATCGTCTATTTTATTATTTTTATTCATTGTACGTCATTTATATACCAAGGTTGGACAACTCGGTACCCCTCGGCAGTTATATTATTACCCTAGCAAATCCCCCTTGTCAGGAGTGATTAAATGAAATTTCAGATAGCAACAGATATATAATTAGGTAAGGCGACAAAATGTGACAAATACCAGAAGAAAGTTAACTGTAATACAGTAAAAATTCTTCTGAATGACTTCTCTATCGTTGTCTAGCGCTCTGCCCAAGGGTGACTGACAGTACCTAAAGATGGAAGGCCACGAGATGCGCAGGCTTGATGTACGCAATGATTTAAAATATTTCTAAATTTAGTGGTAAATATACAAAAGAATGAACATTTCTGGCTATTGAGTAGGTTTTTCTTAACAACATGTATTCGTACACATGCGTGCGAATGCATATATTAATAATGAACTCGTGTATGAAATAGAAAAAGACGGGTGATTATGATTGCGAGACAATATTCTGATCAAGCTTTTGATAAACTCTGTAATTACCATACTGTAACACCTCTGTATTGGTTAAAATCGATACAAAAGTAATGGGATTTTGAAAGAAAACAAATTAACACGAAATTAATGTTAATTACAAGAAAAAGAATTATTCGACAAGATTATTAGTCTTTGTTTTTAATTACAAACACAGACGAGGTCAATTATAAAAGAATATAATTAACCCTTGTATTAAATAACAGTTAACTGTTAACTGGGACAGTTGAATCATAAACGAATTCATTAATGTTTGTTTATACTTGATTAAACGTACGAACCAGCGAAATTTCATTTCGAATTCCAAATGTAATCATCAGAATTAGATATGTACATATGTATTACACATTAACTTTTCTTGTCATTTATAGCAAACAAATTCCGAAGTACCTGATTACAGAAAAATTCTTAAGGTAAGAAGTTAAAGGTATTTAAGCCATACCACTTAGTTAAGTTATCTAAGAAAGAAAGAAAAGGTAAAAATATTGAAATAATAATCCCATTACTTTTCCATCTGCACAATAGTTAATGTATCAGTAACAAACTGAATCATGAAGTTCGATCAGGAGTAAAGTAACTTTATTAAAGATATCTTTTGCACGACAATTAGAAGCATGCACGCATGCACACACACAACATGCAAGCACACAGTTTTGAGTTTTGTTGCGATCAACATGTTGAGAAAAAAAGTTGTATTAAAAAGAAAGAAAGAGAGAGAGAGAGAGAGAGAGAGAGAAAGAGAGAGACAAAAAAGAAAGAAAAAAAGAAGGTCTTAGAACGAACTTTGAATGCATTATCCTAACATCTTGATTTTGTTTCACAGCTCGACAGGAATTGAAGAAAACAGTAAATAAAGGAATGTCACGTTATGGTAAGGATGGAGAATAATGCAAAATAAAACGTACTCAAAAACACGCGTACCTTGCTCAAATCTAAAGGATTATCACTCAAGTGTACTACAGCACCAGGATGGGTCTTTCTAGATCTGAAAAATATATATACATATATAATATATGTGCGTCTATATGTATACGTGTAGTGTTGCTGAATAATGTGTGTAGTATTGTGTTCATGTACGTCTCTTTATTATGTAATTATGTAATATACATAATTAGATTTCAGATAAGTTCGATCATAATTTTTCCTAATTGAAAAACATTTATATATACTTTCATCCGAAACGGAGCCTGTGCTCGGTGAAAAATTTCTTTTCTCAACTTTATATCCCGTTTCTAAATACTCTTCAATTTCTGAAAACAATAACGAAACTAGAAACAAATTAAAGGAAAAGAAAAGTAAGACGGATGCACTAAATACAATAAAAGCTGTGCTTATGTGCATAATGCAATAACACGTACCATAAATGTTACCCAACAAGATCGTGAAATAACAATTTGAAACAGAAAGCAGAAACAAAGCAACCTATCGTTTCTTTTCTCGTAGTATCACATCCATTGAGGAAACTCCATTTTTATTATTCAGCAAACTCGTAAAAAAAAAACCAGTGTATAAAATTCAGAAATTTTTCAGTTTTGCAAGAAATCGAAAAATTGTTAAGTAATCCTTCTTAATTAACTTATTTATAAGAAAAATATAAGAAAAGGAAATGCAATCGAAAAGTGCGCGAAACTTTATACATGTATCAGAAGCATATTTCAGTTTAAGACATTTTTTACATTAAATTATTAGCTTAATACTGTTATATTATTCTTTTATTAAGGAATTTGTTAAACACCTTTTCAAGTTTATTTAATGCTATTATTTGAAATAAAAAACTTAAACAGATAATAAGAAACTAAACTGATTAAAATTGCTAAAAAATAATAGCGAATCAGTGAAGATTATGCAAAATTGTTTAAAAATTTATAAGAAAGAAATACATACTAATAATATTTATCTTTGCATAATTCAATGAAAAATCATCGTTTTCATAATAATGTTTACAAAAAAAGAAACCAAAATAAAAACAATATTTCAATTAAACCTTAAAAATTATATTACAGTTCATTTACAAATATCCGGCTTATGTATACTGAATACTGAATCATTTTTACAGATATTGAATATTACCACCAATACTTTTGCTATCATGTTTACACACACGAGACTAATATTTTTACTCTTCAAACAAGAACATTATTTCCCATCCTGTTCAAGATGACTTGAATAAATTGATCTAATAATTATCGTTATTTACCACATCTACGTTGGTAATTTTGTTGCAAAGAGTCTCGATTTATTGAAATTCATTTAAGAAATACATTTTTCTAAAATATTACTTGTTCTTAAAAGTAAGCTAGCGTATACAGGGTGTTATAGAGAAATGTGACAGATAAAAGTCGAATAATTTCGAAGGATAATTTTTTGTTTGTTTCGAATTTTACGTTGCATCGCCCTTCAGGTCGTTAGCGACGACTAGGTCCTGTTTCCTTCGAAGGATAATTAGCGTGGGGTAAGAGGACAAAATATTTCTAAACTTGACACAAAAAATATTATTTATTTTAATTAAAAAAAACATAGTTCCCTTCTTAGAAACATGCGTTACAAATCTCTATCCCTCCCCTACCCTCACACTTATAACTGCATTCTTTTTCCTTTTGGACCGGTAAATTTATCGAAATAATCTAAATTAACAAGTACTAAGGTAGGATATTAAAAAAAAGTTAATCATTTTTTAAATACTTTAAACTTAAAAATTGAGATACATTATAATACAATTTGAAATATCTCACTAATTGACAACTTTTTAAATATTAATCAAAAATAAATGTACAGTTTCGTTAAACATTACTTTTAGATTACATCCCTCGAAACCATTTAACCTTTACCTGTCATTTTTCAGTGCTATCAATAATTTCGTAGATATTTGACTAAAATGAGACATCTTGAATAATGGTATTGAAAGTTAATACTTTTACATACATTCACACATTGTCATATGCACACATTCTAATAACGTACCTATAATTGCAAAATTAGATTTAACATCTAATTATTCTCATTTTCTTTAAATCCATTTCAAAGTGATCGTAGTCAAATATATCTATATTAGAATTTGTTTGTTTATAAAATTAAAAAACGAAATTCAGCATTGTGTGGCAAATTATTTAACAGTTACATTTTTTTAATAGGTATTTCTGTTATCTTATTAAACTTTTCTAAAGCCTTAATAAATTTACTGTGAATTTGGAATATTTTAATGTAACCTTTTATCATAAATATAATACACGGATTACAATTCTAATCTGAAGGTGATTTTGTTTATATATTTAATAAATTGTAAATTTCATCTCACCTTAATTTGTCAGTGCAATCCTGTCAACGAAAAATATAAAGAACAAAAACAAATAAATCAAAATCTTTCATTTTTTTGTCAAGTTAAACAAATAAATAATGAAAATTTATTTAAAGATTAAATAATTCATAGACGCAATAAACTTTATTCATAAAAAGTAATAACAGAGGCTATTACAAAATTCGTAATGAACAAAAATCAATAAATAATATTATTACGTACAAAAATTAATTTTTTAAATTTGGGGCTTTATTTTCGAAAAGAAAAGTATTCCTGTCTTACGATTATTATATTTTTATCATTTACAAAGTTTACTATTCATGTCTGTAACTTGTCAATGTTACACTGCCACAATTCATTAAATATTACAAGTTAAACGAAAAATGATCACTTTTGTTTTATTCAATATTTTCAGCAAAAGATGTTATGGAAAAATTTTAAACTTTTGCCAGTCATTAAAATCATTTTACCAACGTGTCTTAATATTAGAAGTACTCATAAGTAGTCAGTTATTTTCAAAGAGCTTATTTATTAATAGTTTTATGTCGACTGTACAAATGTAGGTACGTGTCGTAGGCTGTGAATGAAATACTTTTAGAAATATAAAATTTGTATATTGCCTTGCAATAAAATAGCGGACTTTTGAAAATCGCGATGATTAAGTACTTACGGGTACTCATAATACTAAAAAAAATATTTTCTTAACGTTTTTTCTCTACCTTTGATAATACCAATAATTTAGACGCATTGTGCATTTTAATTTTGTGTTTAAAATTAGTGACACATTAACAATTGAAGTTATTAAAAATTAAATTTTAATGTACAAAAACTGAATTCATAAATACTTTTTCCATTATCGATGCAATTTCACATCAATTTATGCTACAAATGTAACATTTGTTTTCTATTTACTAAATATTTTTTAATAAATTCATATTCATTTTTATCACTTCACATCTAGTTAAATATGTTTTTAGTGAGATGTTGCACATATGTAATCAAGTATCTTCCATCGTGTAATGTAATGAAGAAATTTGGTATTCGAAAAAGGGGTGTCCAAAATTATTTTTGAAAACCCTGTAATTTTTGTATCGTAAGTAAAGTATCTGTAATTTTTGGCACCATCTTATTGTAAATTAAGAATGAAATTTACATGATATTGATTGTACGTTTTTCAATATCGTGGCTTTAAAAGAAAGACATTAATATTTAATATCCAGAAATATAATTTTGGTAAGTACACCCCTATTCCGAATAATCTTCCAATTTCTAACTTGTATCAATTCTGTTTTTCAACTACTATTAGATAGGCATCTATCTGTGCTTATTTTTATCATTCTTGTGTATAGTATTATCAGTGCTTCATCTATCAGTTCCATATGGTATTACCAATCCTTATAAATCATTCAGCTGAATAAATCAAACTTGTAAGCATTCAATGCTTCGTTACAATACTTAACACATTCAACAAACTTGTAAGTCCCTAAGTTAAGATTTTCGGTGAGTGTATTTATTGCAATTGTGTGTAATAAGGAATTTCGACTACGAGACTGATAAGTTTCCTTAATTTTGTCGCAAAGTTTTTAAAGATTTTCAATTTTCACGAACTTTATGAACAATTACTTGAAATTTCAAAGTTGTTATAAATTTAAACTCATTCTTTTTTCCAGAAGAGATTCTTGTTTGTACTATAAATTTTATTGCACTCTCTATACAAATATTGTATAGGGAGAGTCATTTAAATGATCCCCCAAAATATCTCCGATAGTATTTATTATATTAAAACATATTTTGAATGAAAGTTGTGTGCTTTCTTCAGAAAAATACAAAAATTAAACTATGTATGTCAAAAATCATTTGTTTAGAAGACATATGAATTTCAATATTACAATACATTACATTGAATACACTTGGAATGCATTGCATAATTAATTCAGGACTAAAAATTGCCAGTTGTAACATATTTTAATATTGAAATTAATATTAAATATAATTGAATAATTTTTTATCATGAAATAACAAACTGGATCGATTAGTATCTTAAAAAATATATAATTTCTTTTAAAAATACAGTAATAATCTTCGTTTGCAACCTTTTCCCCCATTAAATAATAAATAATTTCGAAGATATTGAAAGAACTGAATTTAAATGACTTACTCTGTACGTAGTTGGTTTCACAGTTAACGCGTTAAGGAACAAGAGCCGAAAATACAAGAAACGGCGCTGCGTTCCATTCCGAATATATGTGTGTACCGTTTTACACTATTTCCTCTACACACGTATCTAAATGCATTGTTTGTCGTTTATGAATCGTATCAACAAGTTGCTGGATCAATAAGCATTTGCTTACTTACATTTCGATAGCCTTGTTCCAATTAACTACATATCCAGAAAGGACGAATGTCTCGATGTGGAGTACGTGTATGTTTCCTCGTTCGGTGCCGACGTACAGCCATTTACTTTGTAGTGGTAGATGAATGCACGTTATTCTGTTTAAAATAAGACAATACACTGGTCGATTATTTCAGGTGCTTGTTTAAAAGGAAATGTATCTCAATCGGGGGACGTTTAATTCTGTGGTAACAACAGTTTCTGATTTTCACCAAGGAAATGAATATCAAGGCACATTTTTAAACATCGATCCACAAAGATGGATAAATATAATATTCACGATTCATTTGTGTAATAGAGAATCGATTATTTGTTACACTAGAAGATACATCTTTCTTTTTAGGTATTAAAATAATCAATTTATCATAGTTCACCTGTCAGATCGCCTTAAAAAATTGAGAATTTTTTTCTGAACAATTACTAGTTGAGATGATTTTATTTCTTTTAGAAAATATACATCTAATTGTGGTCTACATATATTCGTAAATTATTTGAATGACAAATTCTGGCTGTCATAACTACAAAGAATTGCAATCATTAAAGTTAACAATTACTTCTGATTTATTAATAGAAATATATCACTTATTATAGAACATATGATTTCATTAATAGCTTAATTATTTATTTTTTTATAACCATTTAAAGTTGAATAATAAAAGAGGTGTTTTATCTTCAAAATGTCACCATCTCAATAATTATAAAAATTGTTCAAAAATCCTATACAATATTGTAGATAACATATTTTTATTCATAAATTTAATAGAACTTTCGATATTGGATATTGTAGTTCTTTGCGACGATGGCGGCCAGTAACGGCGGCCAATGTTCAGATATACGTGATTTAAGTGATAGCAAATAATTATCATTTTACAGCATTTTTAATTGAACAAATTTAAAAACAAAGACGAAAGTTGTCCTATAAATAAATTAAAACATTTTACCAAGTAACTACCCAACGAAAAGATTAAAAAACAATCAACTTTTAGAAGCTATCTGATAAGTGTGCCCTCTTAACGCAAAGCTATTATTGTAGGGAAAAAAATATTTGGCTACCCGGATTGATGATGGTCCAAGATTCGAATGCAAATGTTTCCCTTTCCAGTTTGTGATTCTAACCATTAAGCTATCTAAGCCGTCGGCAAATATTCTCCACCTAGCTTTTAACTCTCGAATGGCAAAACCAGGTCAATCATGATTCGGACTTTCGAAACGTGTGGAATAGTGCTTCGATTAAATTCAAGCACACAAAATTCCTTAGCGAAAGATTTTCATATATTGGAAAATAATATGTGAAATGAAGCTTAAAATTGAATTTAACCATAGAAGTCTTGAAAATTTTAAGCACCAGTTACTTTTTTTTCCATAAAATAATTTCTATGTGCTGCCTTAAATCTACTGATATGCCAAAAAGTAATCGTGATTAATGATTGCAAACAAACGAATTAAATGTGATATTACGTAAATTGGTTAAACATTCAACTGATATTTGTAACTGATCAAGTTATGATAGTGATTAAAATTTATGCAAATACAATTCTACAATATTTTATAAAGTATAGGAAATCAATCAAAATTTTGAAGGGTATAAGGTACATATAAAAAAGGGAGAATGTTTATGTTTAAATATTCTTTTAATATTGAAAAAATATTGTATTTAAAGAATATTGTTTTATTATTTTTTAATTCTGTATTAAATTGCAATACTGTATTGCTGTATTTCCTTCAGACTTAATTAATTTGTTACGTATTTTTCAATATACTAAACGATGTTGCAATGTATCATTATCTTAACCCTAAGACGCTTACGGGATAATTTTATATCCTAGTAAATTAAGTTAATTATTCTAGTATTTTAACACTAAGAATAATAAAAATAATAGTAATAGTTAGAATATTACTAAGTTTCTAATAACACTAGCAAAATAAATATAAAAAAATATACAACGAGCAAAAGAAAAACAGTTCTTCAATTTTTGCAAATATACGCGATCCAAGGTTAACAAATGCTAAGGTAAATAACATTAATTAATGAACACGTCACAATGAATGAACAATACATATTAAAACAAATAAATAAATGATTGAACATTGATATTGTTTAATTGCCAATCTAGTATTCGAACAGTTATATACAAACAAAAAGTCATTTTTATTTAATAATTATTAGTATTCTCTTCAATATTGAACTTTTTTAATATTTCAATCTAATTAATCGTGTGATTTTATTTTCTCAAGCTAAAATCTACATGCTATAAAAATGTGTAGGATTTCTAAGATATTAAATAATTTAATTTTTATTTTCAACGTATTTATTAATATTATTATAATTTAAAATGTCACTAATAATTGCAAAATCTCTTAACCCCTAGCGTGTCAACATCGGCTTTTCGTGCTGGAAATAACTTGTGAGATTTACGTATTTCAGTTGAAACTATTTCAAAATCTTTAAGATAATCTTAATCTAAAATATTTAATGATACTACATGAATTTTTTCAGATTTTTTTTTTAATTACTATCTATTAAAACAATCTACCGAAAATAAATCAACCGTATTATAAATACGTTTACACATTAAAGTTTAAGTGTTCATCAATTGATGCGTTTACCCTATCACCTTTATAATAAAGACGTATCCTATTCCTTATTTTTAAAAAATTAAGTTGATCTTAAATCGCATCTATAACTTTATGCACACAAAAAAAAAAACAATTATTTATTCCAGTCAATATCTCCTTTTATACGAAAAAGACAGTTAAATGTAATTAGTATCTTGTATAAAGTATTTACAAAAATAATGTTTTTCTTTTTTAGTATCTGCTTTTATATTTTATTATATGCTCTCTTCAATCATGAGTATTTAGACTACTAATTCAAAGTATTTAAATTCTATGAATAAAAACAACTTAAATAAAGAAATAATAATTTTAACACTTTTGTTTACATGAATAGAAAATAAGCCTTTCTTAGGTACTAAAATTCCTAAGCTAAGTTGTCTAAATGGTTTGCCATACGAGAGTTACAACTTACATGATATTACTTACACTGTTTGACTGTTATGAAAGTTATCAATATAGGTACTACAAAATTAATTTATCAGAATGATTAAAAAGGCGAGAAAAAATCCTTGATATCCTTTATAATAACTAAAGTATGATATTAGTAGAAACTATTGTATCGTAAAGTGTGTTTACATGGTTTATTAAAAAAGAAACCGAACTTCGATAATAAAAAGGCATTTATTACTATATTTGTAACTTGGTAAAAAACTTTTTTTAAAATTTGTAATAAATATTTAAAAAACATCTGCAGATTTAAGTAAATTATATGTATACATATTGAAAATTTTACAGCAACTAGTAAGAATTTTACCGAAGCCAATATAAGTTTTTAGGTTTATTAGTTATACCCCGAATGTCGTGATTTTCACCACTTCTAACCATTTTGCAATTTATAATTTTGTTAATCGAATCTGGTGAAATTTTCAGCACGAACATAATTTAATTAGTTCTGCAGAAGAAATTTTGGGAAGTTTTAATATAAGCTGAAAGAAGTTGCAAGAAACACTCTGCGCGATTTCAATTGCAATTTGTGAAAATTAGAAAAATTTATTTATTTAATAAATTTATACTTCTAGCTTCTTAAATACAACAAAACTCAAATCGTATTTCTTACAATTTTCGCTTACGCCAAAACCTTTTTTTATGAAACGAAACAAATGCATTTTACTAAATATATGTATGTAGTAAAAAATTGTACTAATGCGTTATACAATACATATAGGTCCATTATCGGGAATCAATCGTTTTGCTTTGTTCCGGGTCTATTTGATGAAATTCAGTTTTTTTCTTACAAACAACGTATACAGAAAGAAGTCGAAAACTGACCTTTCTCTTTGAAATTTAAGGCTCTGCACAACCTGTGGTATTTTTTGCCGAAAATTCCATAGGTGTAAAGTGTCGTCCGCAGTGGCAGAAACCAATGCTCCCTCATTGATTAAAAACTGTAACTGTATCACTGCCGTGCATCCCTCGTGCTTTACATGTGCATCTACCCCTGGTCGACCAAGACTATTTTGTTTTGTTTTTTTTAATTAAGGAAAATAATAAGAGTCTGTTTATTATAAAAATGTATTACAATACATCAATTATCGATTTATTCTAATAATCGATTTATAAGTAGTGAACTTATTTGAACCTCTTCAACTTATTCTAACGCAACTTATTATACGCATGAAAATTGCTAAATATGATTGAGTTTGAGAATCTGAAATAAAATAATAATTTAATAATCAGGTAATACATAGTTCTGTTCGATGTAATGGCATATTATTCTTGAGACGAGGAAAGTAGTTCTAGAAAAATACTATTCTTCATTGTGACAGATAAACGGGGGTTTTTCAGAGTCCCGGGCATGCTTGTAAATTCAGATTTACACGAACATACAAGTCGTATGAATGATTGAGGATGGTAAGCATCTATACCTTCCGCTGCTACACTTTATGTACAGCAGGATAATACAGTTCTAAAAAAGAAGAGGAAGACACCCACCCACGAATAACTATCCTTGAGCCGGATTTTGTCGCTCTTTCTTGCTCCTCATTTTATTCTACTTCAGAGCTGTTTAGAGCTCAATGGAAATCGCTAAACAAACACGTTAGCGACCTTCACTCGGAAGACTTCGCCTTGTTTCGTGTAAGATCGTGTCTTCTTTCCTTTAATACGTGCAATGAGTAACTGCAGTCAAGCAGCCGTTCAACGAATATTTAATAGAGGTGCGTTACTGTTCTTGTAGGTTATCTTGTGATGGTTAAAATAATATTTTTGTTTTTTTTTCATTTATGAAAGTGGGTGATTTAATAATCTGTTGGTTTTTCGAAGTTATTTAAAGTTCTTTTTTTTTTAAGTGAGTATTGAAATAAACGTTTTCATCTTTAACAATGGAAGATAAATACAAAATCGAGAACAAAGGTAAGCTATACGTGTTTTAAAAATTGCGCAGACACAAAATGTAAAAAATTAACAATATTGCCGATCGTTTAAAATATAGTTATATAAGAGAAATAAGTGAATTTTTTCATGTGATATGAGTAATAGGTTGTACTCTTTGTCTTTTTCATCTTCTAACACAAAATAAGGTTAGTGATTTAAAACTGCGTCTCCAAAAATAAAAGAACATAAAAATATTATTTTTCATTTTGAAGTTCTGATAAGGTTGAGATTAAGAAACAGCTAAATGATGCTTTTAGGTGAAACACTGAAAGTCTACAAATATTTAACAATTTCTCAAAATAGAGAATTTTTTATCCGTTGAAACGTTGACTTTTGAGTCTCGGCTTTTGAAAGTCACAATTCAATAATATCAAATTTTACGCTATACACATACTTCATTGCATTCTCAAACATTTATTTATAGCATAATCTTCGAACAATCATCAATACCAAATTAATGTTCAATTGGTTTGAAGTTTCATTGCAAAAATGATTAAACTAAACCGTGTCATTATTTTTAGAACTACTGCCAGATGTAAATGTAAAAAATGATACATTTTTAACGAAACGTAATTCACAAGCAAAAATTTAGTAACATCTGCACAATCGATAAATTTATATTCGTTTCGATAACGATACTGAAAATGGTGGAGTGCATAGCATAAAAACAGACAAGCGTTAGTTGATTTATAACCGGGCCCTTTGAATAGTCTGCAGGCTAAAATTATTCCTTAATTTTAGTATGTTTTGGTAAAGTCAAGACACATGACATTATTAAAATTGTTATTCTTAACACGTTGAGTGCCACGTCAGTCACCGGTGACTGACACTGAACTTTCCGTTCAGGCCGCGTCAGTCACCGGTGACTGACAGTGTAAAATATGATATATAACTAAAAGAATTACATTGTTTTAAGTTGTTATCAAAAATTTATTTAAAGTCCACTTAATTTTGATTTAATACGGGATTTTATTATTAATGCCTTAATATATATCAAGTAAATTTTAATATGTTAGTAGTGCGCTTCGCATTGCTGTACCACGATACCAGCGCGCGTGGCCTGACGGGGATTTCCTTATAAAATCGCGTGGCACTCAACGTGTTAATCGAACATTCCTAACCCAGACAACTAAGTTTTAATTGATTCCAACAATTTCAAATTATAATAAATATTATCGCCAGAAAAGTACCGCTACTTATTACGTATACATTTTTAAAGAATAAACCGGCTGTGCGGCAGTTTTCTATTTAACACGACGCATAAGGCTTATGAGTCTAAAGGAAGTAATGAGAATTTTTTAGTGGACCACCCCGGTGATATTAATCTTGAGGCATGGAGCAAGCACTTATTCCTACCACGAACTACCGTCGTCTTTTAATTCACACTGTGACCTCGAGCACACGCTTCTTCCCCCGACACATAGGCTAGGTTTTTTCTTCCATAACGAACTTCGTCGAACGTTATTTCTTCAATCAACATTCTTTTTCTTAATTCCTGGATTTAAAACCCATCAATTTCACTATGTCCTAATTATTCTGTAACAAAAGAACTTTAGATCATATCCTCCACCATATCCCCGAAACCAACACATATTTCCTATTTTTCTGCGGTATTGTCCTTTCCCGAATTTCTACAATTGCGAATCTTCACCCTACCAAAAATCTTGATTCATAAGAACCTGGCCTATTCAAAGACACGACCTTAATATTAAAGTAGTAGGATTGAACTGCTAAATAGTAAATAGAACTGCTAAATAGCCCACAAGATGTTCTCGGAACAACCTTGATAACAACATGTATCGCGTGTACTCAGAAATTGATCACTTTAGCGCAGAGAGGAATTGCCGCGGCGGAAATAAGAACCCTCTTTCTTCATTCTCAAATCTATCATCAGTGACCAGCATTGTACGCCAGGAAGGGACCTAGTTGATTCACATTACAAAGCGTTAGACTTGTGCCCTATCAAGAGATAGGAATTGGATTTAGGGTAAATTAAGGATTATGTTAAGGTATCATAATATGGGAAAGGATAAGAGAATTAGATCTGATCACGTAGGGTAGAGTAGAATATCATAATATGGTATTGAGGATCAAAAGAGCTGAAATGGGACAAGTCAGTGGTGAGAAAACTCCACTTTTTAGAAGAAATACTTCCGGGTAATTCCACGCCAAATCGATCACTTTTTTCTGGCGATGTCTCGGATTTTGCTCTAAATTGAATATATTATAGTTTACGTGAACGTAGGGGGGTTTAAGTCATCATTTTGCTCGTTTCGGAACCGTTTGAGAAATATAAGCCTTTAAATTTCGTGATTTTCGCCTATTTTTGTGAAAAAGGGTTGTGCGTTTGAATTTTTATCTCGGGAACTATTTATTCTATTAACCTACTCTTGAAAACTGCCTTTTATAACACTGAAGATTATAAACAAATTCTGTTTTTGCAAAATTCGCTTCAAGGTTACATTTTTAAAAATCCGAAAAAATTATTTTCCTATTCCTTGAAGTTTTCTCTAGAAAATATGTAAATTCCAGGATGGTGTTTTTCTTATTAACGTCGAAAAAAAAAATATTACATTCAGTCGCTACGCACCATACCAGGTAGATGGGCCGTAGTTCATTAACATTTGCACGAAAAGTAATGGGCAGAGATAGATTCAAAATTCATTTGAAACTGTTGTATTTTGAAAATAATAAAGCAAATGATGAATTTAATCGTTTATCCAAAATACAAGTTGACATTTGCAACCTAACATGCTGGCTCGCGTGTTCATAACAGCATAACTGTGCAAACAGTCTGTTCGTGAACGCTATCCAAGCAATGGTAACGGACGTTACGTTACACTTTCATATGCCGAATTAACCTTGTATGATCTGGTTGGGTTGAAAAAGGAACTCCTCCTCTTCTCTGTTTAAAAGTGGACTGTATCTGATGATGAATGAAAAGGACGTATATGTACAAAAAACTTGGTATATATCCGTCCAGTAATTACAGCGTGACCTTTATCTAACTATCTCTGACTATATGTTTTTCTACATTGAATCTTGTGAATCTGTAGCTCTCTGTATATAAAAATGGTGATACGAGGCGGTGTCCTCGGTATCGAATAGAAATGCAGGATGATTCAGGTATTGCCGAATGAAAGTATTTTGCCTATGCCCAGCCCACATGTAGTGGGAGTTGGGAGTACTTCTTTCCTTACGAGCTGCAACGGTACCTGCGCTCAGTAATTAAACTTGGCGGCTGCCGTTTCAGCCGGTTTATGATAGGTCAATTGCTAGTCAGTTGTAAAACCCAGATGGTAAATGTAGTTATCAGTAAAACAGTTCTAAAATTTGATTACCTCGAATTGTAAATAAACGAATTATAATCCTAGTTACACCAAAGCCTGTGTCATACCTCAATATATTACGCCGGAAGTCCAAAGTCGTTTTGTTCTGTATGTGGTAAAATGGTTTTAATAGCCAATTGAAATAGCTTATGAATAATCAATTTGTTGGAATCCGGGATGGAGGCTCGGATTAACAACAACGATTTCTTTTTTAGAGTTTATTGTCAGCGTGAAAGCTGTATCGTAAGAGGTTTGACTATTTCTGGTTAATGCGGGTTTTTGTGGATTGGAGGTGACTGATTTTTGGAAGCGGAGAATTAATATTTTTAAATGGCATGGAATATGAGATAGTCATAACTGAGTGGGATAGAGCGATAGTGAGCGAGTAATGCAAAGCAGACGTAGACTTTCGAATTTTTAGTACTAAATACTTCTTAAACGGTATTTAAAACAGTCTGAATATTATCTAATTTTGTTTATTTTATTCTATTAAGCATTAGAATAAACATTAATTCGAGTAATGTCTGAACACTGATCCCTGGATAAATATCGAAATATTATGACAATGCCAGACGTGCCGTCCTTGTCCGTCAGTTTCGACAGTGTCAGAGGTGGTGACAGGCGGAGCGAATGAAAACATTCTCTTGCCCCTGTGTCGTCTCAAGTGACTTCTTCTGAGCTTTGCACAGTACTTCCGCTTCATATAAAATTAGGACTTATAAAACTATTTGTTAGCGCTGTAGACAACAATAATCTAGCTTTTGAATATTAACGAACGAAATTTTCTAGTCTATTAGAAGCAAAAATAAAGGAAGGAATTTTTGGAGGAACATAAATCAAAATTCTATTTAGAAATAAATAACTTTTTAATATATTGACAGAACCCAAAAAGAGAACCTGAATGGCTTTTGAAAATATATGCAAAAATTTTCATGGGAAATACCGGTCATCAAATGATGTGCAGATAGTGAAAGAATTAATATGCATTTTTCATAAACTAGATTGCGATATGTTATTGGAAATGCACTTTTCTTCTTCTCACTTGGACCTTTTTCCGTGCAATCTTGGAGATAGTGATGAACATGATGAAAGATTTCAACAGGACAATCCGGTAATGTAGGATCGATATTTTGGAGAAGATAGGGATGACGCTTTCAGATTACTGCTGGAATTTAATGACAAACTTAAATACACATCTTGGACGTTCATCGTAATGCATAATATATTGAAACAAGTGCATCGTGCTAACATAAGCAAGCAGCTGAGCGACCATTTTGCGCAAAGTACCACCGTCAGTACTTTGTCTGCCGCGAAGCTATTTTGCTTTCTGGTTTCATAAAAAAATCGACGTTGCAATCTTCCCTGGACGTTGTTTTCTAGATGAAACTCTGCACTCTCGCATAATATAATTCAATTTGAAACTAGACTTTTATTTTTTAAAACAAATTAAAAAATGTAATAATAATTCATATTATATTATTCAAAAAAGCCCATAGAATCGTTTCGTTTTAAACGGGATTAACTAGTCATTATCGTAAAGGCATCTTCAAAGTTCAAATTGTGCAGCTTCTACTTATTCAATGTTCTCTATGAGCACTAGAAAAAATAATTGTAGGATTCGTATTCAGTACACAAAAATCTACTGTATAATCAGTTACTTATTCAACACTGGAACCATCAAATCAAAATAACTGATTTTAGCATTTATGCTAATTTTTATGAAAATACTATATTTGATGATTTCTTTATTTTATTTTCAACTTAAAAATCAATATACATAAAACATCGACAATTCTAGTGTTAAGGTTACAAAATCAAAATTGTCAAAATTTATCGAACACTTGTATAGATGTATGATTTTAAACAAAAGGTATATTTCATACATATTATTACAATTATTCATTTTATCTTACATATTTGATAAGATTCGGTTTCCTTTCTGCATAAAAAGAAAACAATGATACAAACAGTTTTCAAAATAAAAATTTGCTCTATCGCGTGGTATAATTTGATTTTACACTAGATCCTTACTTGTCAAAATAAATAATGTACTGTTGGTTTTCCTTTCGAGGAACAAAAATCATCGACGTACATGTTTCATGTCAATAATAATGTTTCGTGCATAAGAGTTGATAAAGTTTTTTCACTATTAAATATAGCTAAACTTTTATTTTATTCCACTGTCTATTTCCCATATGTATAAAAAAAATGTGCAATTACTGTTTCTTTACTCTTAATAAATATTTAAACATGCTTGAACATTCGCAATGTGTTAAAAGTGGATATTTTCTGATATAAACAATCTTGCATCACCTTTTAATAAAAAATGATATTATCTTTTATAGTTATGTTAGAGAATTTGTTTAACTCTGAAAAATAGGTATTTTTTTTTTTCAAAACTTGTATGTATAAAATAAAAACAATTTGTAGATTTACAATCAGCACATCAAACATTATTAGAAATTATTAATTTTTTTAAACAGAACATTGTGTTTCTTTATTTATAATATGAAAGTATTTGCTGAAATAAATATGACCTATTACATGACAGTTATTAGATTGTAAAATATAAAATATTTGATTTTGTTGCATTGACTTCTTAAATCTCTTTTTTTTTTTGTGCACATTTTTTCTTTGTATCTTACAGCTCTCCGAATGTACATTTTCAAATCGGATTTTTACTTGTTTTATTGAAGTATCTAACTGTACTTGTTGCACTCTTCAACGTGGATCAGTGTAATATTCGCGTACCATTTTTGTACGAGTGGAAAAGCGGTCATAACGCATCAACAGCTGCTCGAAACATTAATACTGCATTCGAGAAGGGCATTGCCAATATTAGGGATGAAAGCCTTGCTAATGAACCACGCTGAAGGCCAAAGTTAACTGCAAATGCTGATGAATTGAAGCAACTGGTTGATGCAAATCCTCGGCAATATATTCGAGAAATTGCTGAAAATGTTGGTGTAAATATCACGACAATTATATGTTACCTACGATCTATAGATAAAGTGAAAAAGTTTGACAAGTAGTGTCATACGAGTTTAACAAGCGATACAATTTTCAACGGCAAGAAATTCTTAATTCGCTATTAATTCGCAATCAAAGTGATTCACCAAGCAAAGTGATTCATTTTCGGATCTCATTATGACTTAGGATGAAAAAGAGATTTTATATGCTAATCGACAACGTTCTTCCCAATGATTAAATGCAGATGGAAAACTAAGTATTTAACCAAGAAGGACAATGATTGTTAGAATCCGCACTATTGTTCAGACCTGTCCCTTAGTATTTTCATTGATTACAAAGACGCAAAAACCCCGACGCTTAAACAACGCTTAAAAGAAACTTACCCTACTTTCACATCTTACAAATAGGACAACTCTCATACCCACGGACAATTAATATGTAAGAGCATCATATCAGAATCACGATAGAAATATCAAAAAATTTGTTATACACAATAAAACATACTCGACGCACGATAGAAAGATAACGAGCATTTGCTAATATTTTCAATCGGTTCAATACTGTACTGCATACGAGCTACATTAACTTAACAGTGGTCATAATGGATAGAGATCTGGATAGACATGTTTTGTGGTATAAATTCAAACCATCCTTATGTTGGTATTTTTTTGACATGAATTTATTTTCTACGTTATACTATAATTATTTATAGTAAATTATGTATATTAGAAGTAAATGTAGCATTAAATTACGCGCCAGTCGCGAAGGTAATGCGCGATTGAAGTATGTACGAGTGTATGTTTGAAGAACGTGAACCAGGAAGCGTGATAGATAGAATATTTGGAAGCGATTGTATGATTGGCAAGGATGGAGACAGAGAGTGAGAAAGAATAAGTGCGAGAGAGACAGAGGACGCGAAAGACGGTAAGCGAGTGTAAGGATGTACGTTAGAATGTAAAAGGAAGCGATAGCGAGTAGTCGAGAAGTTAAGTGAATAAAATCTTTTGTAAAAATAATTAGAGCCTTTGATACCGGTCCCTGGGATTCCTACATAAAGGATATTCGATGAAACAGAGAACGACTGAAAGAGAACTAATAATATTTATAAGAGTTAATACTAATATATTAGACAAGGTGCACACAATAATCAAATTTAATACGTAAATTTAACATTAAGTATTGGACATTTTATATGTTACAACAGTCGAACAAAAAATGTAATTAGCTTTATAAAACGGACAACATTATAGGAAAGCATTATAGGAAAGTGGTGTTGTCTCGCACATTATTATCATTAAATAGTTGTACATATTACATTGTCATTCTGTGACTGATTGTAAGTACAGCAATAGTCTTACAGAGTCCGGCAATTGAACTGTTCCCAACTTCGTACTAATAGCACAACACAAATGGGACACTCTTCAGTTGTATCGTTTCTTCTTACCTTTCGTCATAACTTACCAAAATAATACAGTATCTTTTTGGTCTTGTAAGAACGAACGACTTGTTAAGGACCTCTGGGACAATCTAGGGCTGCGAGGGGACAGTTTATGGTCCGGACGACCAGTGCGGATAACCGTGGTCGCTCTCGACAACCCCATCATAAACTCTAGCTAGGCCTCAAACGTTGGGCAATTTGGCGAAGGAGCAAGGGAACTTCGCAGTTCTTTCCCTTTTTCACGAGACGTTAGCTAGGCGCCGCGTCGCTGTATTTCCCAACATCGACAGGTTTTTCCAACAAAGACTGAGGCGACCCTTTTAAAAGGGTCAGAAAAGTGGCGTTAGCACATTTTGCTGCTAGAATCTAACAAGGGGAGGCTGGGGAAAATGGCATTATACACGTATACGTGTATGTTGTACTGTACTGTACTTGGGTCCAACGCTCAAGCGTTTCCGAAAAATTAATAAACACCAGACACCTAAAAAATTCATCAATCTAAAAATTCCAACACCTAAACTGCGATAAAGAATAGCGGCAGCTGCTAAAGGCGAGGTGCCCACTCACCTTTCAAATTTTGTCGGTTCGAGTCTTGAAAAGATGTCTTTTTTTAAATCGAAAATATAAATGTAGTTTTCGATCATTTTATTTCTTAAAAAGTGAAATTCTGGCATTTTAGTATAGGACATTTGTCATCAAAGCAAATAAAACAATATAATTGACGGCACCATGCACAGCTAATTAAACATGCATTGTTATAGTTATATTTTGTAATTTTGTGGTTGATTTTTGAAAATGCATCGAACTCATATGGTGTCTCTGCGTCTAAAACGCGTTCAAAACGATATTTTGTATCAAGTCACTTCTATTGCATGTGTTATCAGTTGCGGTTCGAAAGTATACTTGTGACTTTTAGATTTTTTTACATAAATTGTATATTTGTATTTGCTTGCTTTTCAAAGTAATCACATTCCAAATACACCTGATCCTCCTTTCATACGGTATTTTTTTACGTGATTTTAAAGTTACGCGATTTTCATTAGCATGATTTTTTTAAATGATTTACTCACAATTACATAATTTTTTTAAGACGATTCATTCACAATTACATGATTTTTTAAAACGATTTATTCACAGTTATACGAGTATTAAGTATAAGTTTCGATTTGTTAGACTTCTGTTTCTGCTCGTGTATGTTATATTTACAAGCTTAGGCAATGTTATTATCTGCATTCTGTCGATACTGTTATCATTCCTACTGTCAATTTGTTACTACATATTAGTTTCATTCGTTCTGTAATCGTGTCAAAACACGAGAATACGTATAAGGAATATTATCGCAATGACAAATAAAAGTAATCAGAAGAGAAAAAGAAAATCTATTTCTTTGGAAACAAAAATAGAAATTTTAGATCTCTTTGCAAGTGACAATAGCTTTCCCTGTGTTAATAAAACTTTTGGTTTTAACGAAATAACAATAAGAATCATATCAAAAAATGAAACAGCCATTAGAAAATCAATAATATTGTAAACCAAACCTAGTGCAAGGTTATTGTCTTATTCGAGAAATGTTATCCTGGAAAAGACGGAAAAGACACTAGTTTCGTGGATAAAGGAAAATGTTCAGAAAAGGATGTCCTTATACGGAATCACTATCAGACATAAAGCATTGCATATTTATGAAAAATTTAAATAAATGCAGCCGTAAACATCATTTCAAAACAGAACAAAAATTAAACATTTTTTAAAGAAATGTAATGATTATTACAATTTGTTAAAAGAGATGTTATTCATATTATTAAAATCAAATACGAAATTGGATCAGCAGATGAAAAAGGTGCAAAGTAAATGAGTAAATCCAATTTCAATTTTGTCTCCACTTTTTAATGTAGGTAATTTTCAAAGTTTTCCTCCTTTCTAATAACAAAAGATATTACACGATTTCCATTTATTCGTTCTGCCGAAATATCTAGTAATTCGGTTATTTTATTTATTTTGGAGGTATGATTAATTTCATATCATTCTGAAATTTTTGAAATTTCTACTTTCGATATTACTTGTATTTGTTCATGGCCTAATCCGAACGCCTCGGCTTGAAGATACACTCACGCTCCTGAGCGCGTGCTATACGCGCGCTCTGATTGGTCAGTCCTTCCTTAATAACTCAAAAACAAGGCCCTATCTGACATCTTTGCAAAGGAAATTGTGGTTACAATTGTGCTTGCACTATCTCAGGATATCCTGTAGACTCAAACAGTCCTGTTATTTTTCTTCAATATTCTTCCAGAAACGACTGATCATGCCTAGGTATGTTCATAATTAGCTAACCGAGGCTTTCGTATGTGAATGTTCTGTTTACATTTTTTCTTAAAAAATTAAAAGTTCAATTAATGTGCCTCCTTGAGCATCGTCATCGTCCCTACATGGGCCCTCAGCGCGCCTTCTCTTGCAGAAGAGGGCGATTCCTGTTCGCACGTAAGGGTTTTGATGAGTACCCGGTAATGCCGCAGTCCTTCCTCTAGGAAAAACCCCGATGGCTGATAATTACACTATGTCGGACAATTTTAAGGTATAGCATGAAATTTGCTACTGAGGACGAAGCAAACATTAAACATCCTAGAATTCACTGTACAAAAAGTAAATTATTATATTGCCGGCAATCCTGGTAAAACGTCTTAACTTAAAAATAGTTTAAACGTCGCGACTCTGTCATAAAGCAACAAACGAATTCCTAATGTATTGTAAGATATACAAAGAGGGGAGGGAGGGTCACTAAAAGAGAAAATTTTAATGATCAATAAATGGACGTATAGATTTATGAAAGTAATAAGCACTTTACAGAGTATTACAACAGGAAAGCAATACGGTAAAAATGCAATAAATTTTGTCGCATCGGGTACATGGATAAATGAATTTAAAAAGAGGTACAAAATTAGGTTCCGCCATGTCACAAAATATGTTGGCAGTATCGACAGAATTTCATGGAAAATCATAATCAAAACAGTAACGTTTGAAACACAAACCTCTGTAATCATAAAATTATTCGATTCCGATTATGCCATTAATTCTAATCAAACAGAATGTGAATACGGGACATCGATTAAGCGAAGAAAGTACTATTACACCAGTAAATAGTATGAACAGAATAACGCATTTATGTACAACCTAAGTAAAAGAAACATCCGGAATATTTGGACCATGAATACAAACTCAAGTAGATTTGAATGTAAACTTGTTGCAACATTCAAAAACGCACTAGTTCGCACCAGTTTAAAAGATATAGTGCGTGAAAAATAAGGAGCTCCGTGTTGCACTCACGTGCGCGTAAGAACATTGTAACAAAATTTTATTGCGGGTCCAGGCTTGAGCGATCGTTATTTGCGAAGGTCAAAGGATCAGAAATGTTTGTTTCGAGTTGTGACCTACTTAGAGTAGAACAGTTGTTCGAGTTTTAGTTTTGCTCCGAACTTTCACGCAAATGGACGCAACTTTTTCACTTACATTCGATGAAAATTTGATTGAGAAACGGACAGAAAAAGATCAAAAGACCGACGGTATGCATCTGGAAAGTGTCAACCATCGAACCAAAGGGTTCAAGATTCGAGAATTTCCACCGTCATAAAACCTTCACCTCTTAGACATCGCACCGTCACCACGAGGTTTCCAAATACTGTTGGATATCGCTCTAGGTTGGTAAATAATTTTATGTTTCGCATTTAGTTTAGATAAGTTGACTCCAAACTCTGTTTCATCCTCTGCACATAATTACGTATACGATTCTTGGATCCGTTACTCATTAATTCTGAATCACACGTCTGACCCCTTAGTCTTAAAATTCCTATCAGTCCTTCTTGTCGTCCTTCTTTTCGTCTTTCTAAGCCAAACCAGACGTTTTCGAATAGCATAAGTGCAATAATCGTACAGTATTAAGGAATCGCAACGGCTCTAGAAGCTAAGTGTCTTTTGCAAGATTTCTGCGTGAAACCGAAATAAACAGTTAACCCCGAAATCTAACGATACATTATAATTTACTTACAATTAGGATACTCAGTGCCGTTCAATATCATTTATTTTAATTAGAAAGTACAATTGTTTGCAATTTATTTCTCTTCGGTTTCAGATGTTAAACAACGCTGGAAACGTATTATGCAAAGAAAAAGAAAGGTGGTACTGGCACGGATCATGTAAGAAATCAAGATAATACTTGAAAATATATATCACAATTAATATTTCTATTGTAACCTCTGCAGAAGAGTATGAGGAAACTGAACAAAAAACTCATGAAAATATGTTTCAAGAGAATCATGATATCGCTGACATTAACGTAAGTAACACTTCAAACACTAGGGAATAGCTTTTCGCTATACCTTCTAAAAGAAAAAGGAAGAAGCCAGATGAAACTTCTCGGGCTGTTATGTTAAGAACAAGACGAGAGAAAATAGCGCCTTAAAATATTCCACAAGGATTTGTTGGAAAGGTATTCGCGAGAAAACACACAATAGAAAATGTGTACCTACGGTTCATTACAAGCACAGACAAGGTACGGAATACACCAATCATGTAATGCTTTTTCTGTCACACGTTCTATGGGACTCCAGAGCCCCGTTACCATTTTCGTGTCATATCCTACTGTATTTACCCCTTGCCTTACATTTACTTTTACTTTGCAAACGTAAGTAATATCATGTTAAACATAAATGTCACGAGTCTGACTCGTATTCAAAAGTTCGAACCAAACACGACTGTCACAAGTCGACCTCACAGTCTTAATTTCGGATCAAATAAACATAGACACTAGGAGAGCCGAAGAAAGAAATTTTATTAAATTCCTTATTACTTTCCCGCAGAAATTTTACAAGAGGCACTCAGATTCTAGAATCGTTGCGATTCCTTATTATTATTGATTTATGTAACTAAATGCTGTATAAAAATGTTTGACTAGTCCTTTTAAAGATCCAGTAGGTTTGGTTAGAAAGTGGTGGGAATGAGAAGAAGAACTAATAGGAATTCTAGGATTCAGGGTTGACGAATAACAGATCCAAGAGTCGTATTAGTAATTGTATGCAGACGATGAAACATGGTTTAGAATTAACTTATCTAAACTAAATGCGAAACAGAAAATTATCTATTATCTATTATCTCTTCAGTTCTTACTTTCCCATTGCGCGAGATGGACACTAAAGATGGAGACTAAAATAACAGATTTTAACGTGCATAAAGAATATCTTCAACTATTTGTTTGTTAAAATAATTCCTTACAAATTACATTTCTATTGCTTTGTTATCTAATGCATCTTTATCCTACACCCTTTTTTTAATAATTATACTTTTTGTACTATTGTAAAAATTGTAAGGCGCCTTGTTGAAATTTCAATAAATAAAAAAAAAGCAACAGAAGTTAATTAAAAAATTAACAATTTAATAGCTCTTACCATAAAACACAATAACAAGACTTATAAAATTAAAGTTATCTTTAATATTAGTGAACGATAAAGTTTTAAGTACATTAACGAGGACTAGTACATATCAACGTTGTCCTATCTGTGGAGTAACATCACAGCTAATTTTGAAAATAGGTAATCTTAAAGCTAAAGAACTTAAACCAAAAGAAGAGAATTTATGTTACAGAGTTAGCTCGTTACCCGCTTGGATACATTTTTTTAAGTGTATTACGAACGGAATAAGTTTAAAGAAACGGCAAATCAGCCAAGCAAGGATAAAGAAAAAGATTCTCTCGCGTAAAAAATAGATTCAGTAGCAGTTTTGAGAACAACTGGAATTAAATGTAGGCAAACCTAAAATAAAAGAAAGGGAGAATACGTCGAGCATTCTAAAATATAAAAGTCTACGCCAATGTGACATGTGTAGATATCGGAATACTAAAAAATTTCAAGGTAATTTTAATAACAATGTCATGTATCCAATACATCATTGACAAGTTTGAAATATTCTGCCTAGAAATTGCCTGATTATACGAAAACCAATATTCGTGGTATCCCCTGATGTTTACAAAACATAAACTAATATACGGAAGACAAACAGACAGCAGAAATATATGTTATAGATATGACAGAGGATTTCACGTCAGAAAAAGTAGCAGAAGGAACAATCTACAAGATGTACATATTTCACAGGTATACACATATTATAAATTGATAAATTTTGATTGGCAAACTTCAACTGTTGAATTTAAGTTTCTCATTTTTGCTTTAATGGAAATCTGGGTCTTTATTTTTTTTTTTATATTTAACGATTTTTAATAGGGCCTTGGAAACATCTGACCCTTTTATATCAACAGCAAACCTGAGGAATATAAGGCAAAAGCAACGTCTTAGGAAACTGAAATTGCCATCCGAGGTTTTAGTCCTATTAGATTCTCCGTTTGTACAACCATCGAACCTCACATACGGCACAACAACAGAAGAAACAACTGATGAAGAGGGTTCCAATTAGGACACTGAAAAAGATTCTAAAAACGTCATCACTTGTTGAGCAAATTTTGAAAATATTGAAAATAATGAACCGATAATCCAACATGTATTTCAGCTAATCTTAACTATTCAAAATAACAATAGAGACATTGTGTTTGTATGGATTCTCTCTCATGTGGGAATTATAGGAAATGAGAAGCAATAATAAGTTCACGAAGCCATCGACTATCGATTACCTTCCATAAACGTTTTCGACAAGTACCCTCGTCCCTTGTTTAGAGATTAACCTTTCAATACTTGCATTTATTTTCCCCATGTTTTAGTAAGGTCCAACATACTTCATAAGATTATTACCTCAACCATGGTCAAGGCACGCGGAAATTCCTTGACGTCACTCGAAGGTACCCTTGGTACATGAGGGTGACTAGGGGGTTGGAGGCGGTCGCTTCTTACAATCATCGCTTACCAATTATCGAATTCCGCTTTCTCTTCCAATTTTTGAACAGAACATATCGAACAAATCACTTATCGAACAGAATTTATCGAAAATCGAACATATCAAAATCAATATCGAATCGAATCAAACAAAATCACTTATCGAACAACTCAAACATATCGAATCGTATCGTAACATATCGTCAAATCGAACAATTCTTATCGTATCGAACAGTTATCACGATTTAAATCGATTCTGTCTTAAAACGTTAAAGTAGAAAATTTCAATCAGGCTTACCATCATTAAATTGAAAGTAAATTTGAGTGTTCGCGATATAGAAAATCGCGACGTTCAACAGAGGAAGCCGATTTGGCAGCCAAGGATGCTGTAAAAACATTATGTCAAAACCTCCCTATCTCCCACAACGACCTAATCAAGGAACTGAAAATAAGAACTAAGAAATGTTGGAACGAATTCTGGCTTAGCTCAGCGCCGTCCAAATTATTTAAAATAAGACAAGATATTTATAATAACAAGTATTACAGTCAGATTACTGCTGCACTACTTATTGTTAGAATCGGTCACATTAACATGACTCATATTTACAAAATTACTAAGAATCCACCAACGATTTGTAATTCTTGCAACACTAGATTATCTATTGAACATGTACTGCTTAACTGCAACGTTTAACTGTAACGTTTCAGTCTAAACGATTAGATTTCAAACTACCGACAAATCTCGGTGACTGCCTTAACAATCTGAGAAATATTACTGCGACTCTCACGTTCTCAAAAAGTGTTGATTTATATAACAAAATTTAAGTATTGTACACGTGCGATTAATTTGCAACTATGTGTTATACCGTGGTTGCTAATGAGTTTGCTGTTCACGCGATATTTAAAAATAAATAATAAAAAAAAGACACTGAAAAATACCTATATTGATGTATTATATTTAGACAATATTGAATTGGAATTAATGGATTTGCAACGACTCTATTTATATATTTTTGTCATATTTTAGTTGTATTTAAGTAATATTAATAATATTAGTTGTATTGCAATTGATAGAGAACGATATGGAAATGTTTTGATTTGTGGCCACGAAAAGGGTATTTCTCGACCATTGTTCAATGTTCCATTAACGCCGGAGACTGCATTTCGTAATACTTTATTGACTGCTAATGAAAAGAACATAGATAATGGCATTTTAGATGAAAATATAACAATTAATATATTGAGAAAACGTCAATATCATGTTTCTTGATAACAATAAAGTGTGCACCAGAAACGAGCGATTATTGTTATCCCTTGGAGCTTGTACAGTTGAAAACAAATAAAATCTTTGATAAGTATTGTAGGTGAAACTAAATCTGGGCTGGATATCGGCTACGACCATTACTACCAACCAGCTATTTCATCCTAAAGCCATCGATGTGACTTTTGACTCGGCCAGAGGGCGAAGTAGATTCTATCTCAATAATTCTCTGTTCGAGAAAGTTCATGGTAGATTGAACAACCAGACTACAAAAGTCAAACTGGCGGAACGTGTTTCCAAACGCCCATTCGGATCGGTTGGACAAATGATTTAGTTCGACTGCATGATCCAAGAGCTCGAGCTTTCTCGTATTCAACAATACCGCAAAACCGAAGTTAAGGACGTCTCTTTTCAGTTAGATAAACGGGTTTGCGGTTATTCGACGGTCCTTGCTGCTACGCAAAGATTGCACGATGCTTTCATCAAGAACGACGCCTCTGGCCAGGTTATGAGTGACGACGCTATATAAACATTCCTGTTGCTCGAAACGCAAATCGCAATACCGTTTTCAACTAGGGTACAGCATACTTAATTAACTTGGGCGAATTCATCACCGCGTATCTGGACCGAACTTCATTATTACGAAGAGCACTTACATAAAATACTAAATATTCTACAATATTTGAATATCATATATTTTCCTGAGGGAAAATCGGGGTAAGTTGATGCATTAAAGATATCCCGTTGCTGTATGTACGAGTATATTATGTAACTTTATTTCGGTGAAATGATTATAGTTACTCAAATTGTTACTATATCAGAGCGATTGTCTAAATTGACGTCATCTGTGATTTTTTAATGTTTCTTATTGCAAAAAGAAAAAATAAATATTTGTGCTATACCCAAATGTTTTATATTCTGGATTAATTTGCTTTCGTACTGAGTATTCTAAATATTAGTTAATTATGCTTTGTTGTTTCCTTTACATACCTTACACTTTTCTGGGGATGATTTATTAATTTGTGTTGGTCACTTTTAATTGGATTAATTTTTTCTTTTATATTTAGTTTAAAGTATAACCAGATTAAGATTTATACTAGATTGGATGTATAAACCAGCTTCATATTTGGATATTGCCCATGGCAGAAAAATTGTGACTGATCGAATTATTGATTGCAGAAACTAAAAGCGATCCATTTTTCAGGCGGACAGTCATTGATGACTGATAGTAAATACCTTACAAGAACGTAATACGAAAACTGTCACGAGGCAAAGTATGATTAACGTCTCTAAAGTATGATGGGATTAAAAGGAAATCATCTAAGGAAGCGAACAATATATTCAGACACATGCTGCCCGCACCTGAATCGGTTAAAAATAGCACCTGAAGAAAAGTATGCACCCACGACCACTAATCAAAAACTAAGACAGTTAGGGTGAGATATTCTGCCTCATTCTCTACACCTGATACCTTGCAATTATCATTTATTCTAGCTCTTACAACATATTTTAACGGTACAAACTTCAGTTCTCCAGAAGTTATAAAAAGCACAGAGAAGAGTTTTTTGTTCATACACCATCAAGATTCTATGAAGACTAATTTATCAATTTTACTTGAAGAATGGTTAATAGAAAGAAACGGACAATGCATCGATGAATAAATTTATACTGATGTAATAAAAATTGAAATCTTAATTCCAGCGAAGAACGACACGAATTTTCTGCTCAGATCAATATTATCCATTCTTTCTCGTAAACTTCGTTCAGGCAAGGTGAGATTTATTACTTGGCAGAGATGGTAATTTCAAAGAAGAGGAAGCTTAGTGAAAGAAGTGGAAACTTAGCCGGCGGTGAATGTGAATTATTAATCTCATTAAGCTTAGCACAAGGAACATTTAAGAAATATTAAGGAATATATTGTAATAATGGCTACAAAGCAAAAATATACAAGTAACCTAATTAAATATAAAATAGACGCTATACGTACGTAGTATGTTTTACTCGATATCATGCGATTTTTATCTACACCCTAAACAGTTAAGGGATCACCTCTGAGAATCCGAAAATAGAGCAACGTTCAAACGATCACAACTCGGACAAAAACGGTCTTATTGTTGGAAACCCATTAGAAAGCGTGGAATATCTACTTCCATATACTTTCCCAACATTTTTGTTGTATTACTTTTCAGTTGAAGTTATAGCGATCCGAAGAGCATTGTAAACATTTATACAAATTTTATTCGACTTGGTAATGTGGCATGGAGCGAATAAAATGTGTTTGACAGTTTGCGCTTACATCGGTTGAAAGCCACTATTTTTCTGTGTAAAATTCGTGTTCACAAGTTGTACGACTTTTTTCGTTAAGTTATTCAACTTCGAAACAGAATTGGCCATTTTAACTTCAACTGTTGTTAATAAAACAAAGGAAAATTCTAGAACATTCAACAACGAAGCGATAGAAACATCAGATTGTATTCTTTAAGATGGATTCTCCGCTTTTACAATTTGATTAACATTTCGATTGTATCAGGCCTTTTTCCTGTTACGTTTCAAAATTGCACAAATACCATTTTTCCTTTAACGCAGCGTATCTCGGCAAGCAACGACCGCAACACAATGCACTTCATTTGGTTTTAAAACACAAAAATTGCTGATTTGATTGATTTTTGAGCTTACTGCGACTGTAGCCACGATGTTTAAAGATACTAATTCACAAAAAAGAATGTTATGACATTCAGCGCATTGTTATTTTGTTTTTGAGATTACACATTTGTATTCGTATTCGTCGACAGAAGCATTTGAAAACGCAACAAGTTACCAGATTTATCGAGATTTCAATCTTTAACATTGGTATTTATTACTGCGAAATTATTACGAAATATCACACTTTTAACATGTCGCAGCGTCAATTAAGAGTAGTAGAAATAATACATGTTATTACTTCGTTACGAAGTGTCTAGAGTCGGCGGCAAGTTTGTTGATTTCTCGATATCAACAAACGGTCCAGTTTTGCAGACGACATGGTATAGTTCGCAAACGCGAAACGATCGAGAAGAATGATAGCAGAATTATAAGGCACGTTCTTATAATGCATTTGCAAGGAATAAACTACAGGTTATAGCGTACCATTCTACATAGGCAGAAATTGACTTAGGTAAGCATGTTTGCATGCTTGTCAACCTTTGTACGCTCCTATGCTGCCTAGTCATCATAAACGGTTGTGTTTGCTTTACGCTCAACATGATATCCGTTGGAAACAGTAGAGGTGGTCAAAGTTTTATCTACAAACAAGTTAAGATTCTATTTGCATGGTAATGATAGGTGCGTACATGACTGCTATCGTCGTCAAAAGCGCTTTCCGCGGTGGTTCGGTAATGATTTTGGCTGATGTATCCAGATTTACTAGAACATCTCTAACTGATATACTGTGACGGTCAAGCCACTACATACGCCGCTGTATTTTTCAGGAACTCTTTTTTTTCTTTTCCACGAGTCGAGTCTGTTCAAGTGCACACTTGGCGATCAGACCCGGTCGAGTCAAAATTTCTATTTTTTCCACTTCCCCTCAGTTTTCATATTCGTTTCAGGGTCTCTTGCGAACCTCTTCACCTTCCCATTTATGACTCTTTTCTGCTGTATCTGTTCCTATCTGAATTTTTCCACAATTTCTACACTTTCCACTCTTTCTCTATTTTCTCTTTCTACCTATATCTTTCTTTCCTGTTCCTTACGTCTTTTTTAGGAGGAGGACTATCGAACGCACCACAGTCGGTCAGAAATTTTCATGATTGGAGCGCATGTAGATAGCACAGTTAATAAATTTGTTTGGAGCGGATCACGGTGTTGTTAATACCATTCCTACAATACCACTGCAAATTGGCATCTAAACGATGTGTCGGAAATAATCGAAACACACGTCCTTCCAATGCGAACAAGAACACACGTTGTTACACGTCACAATACACACAACAAGTTTTAGGAGGTAATTGCATTGTTGTGTTACTTCAGCTGCATGTCAATCCTAATTTACAGCGACAAGTAAAAGCATAAACTAGTTTTATGCAAAAATCGATAGGTCAAGTAATTATTTAATTTATTAATAGTATAATTATGACAATATATAATAATGACAGTTTTGCACGTTTCGTTAAAAACGATTAGAATAGAAAATAAATGTTTGAGATTTGTAACTGCCAACAAAAACTGATCATTGACTATCCCATAGTCAATCCGTCCATACTCTTGTTTAGTTATTCTTCAATTTGCAAATCGCTTGATATGCTTAATTCACGATGAACCTACTTAATCACTTAACGCACCAATTAAAAATTATAAAGCGGTCGTTTTTCCACCAATTTTTTTATTCTCTGTTTTCTTAAAACACAAAAGACATTGACAAATCTTGAAAACACACACACACACACACACACACAAAATGTTGTTTTATGCAAAAAAGGCTAAAATAATTTCACCTACTTCGCTTAACCGAGCTAACTCAGGCAAAAAAAAAACTTGAAAAGGATAAAAAACAATTTTTAAACACGGAATGACACAAAGAGGAATGCCATATTCAGTACACGAGTTAATTCGAGCATGTGGAAAAAAATCGACTGCCATGGTGGTCACTGGTGACCAGCACCTCACGTTTTATATAATTAAATAATTAATAAAAGAAAAGGTCAAATAAACCGTGGATATTGCTAGTATTAGATTAATAGTGCAAACTAGTCATTTGAATGGATACATTTGAAAATTAATCGACAAAAGCCTTAACAACTGGAATTAAAATGTGTCTTACTATACACAACTGTTTTCACTCTGGCAATCAACGTGTTAAGCCCGAGTTAACTCGGGCGAGTGCGTTAAGAAGTTAAGGAAGACGATAAAAAACAGCATCATTTCATTGTGTGATAAAGGTTCATCACTGCGACAAATTGCAGAGAAGTGTGATGTCAGTCATACCATGCGAGAATCAAAAAGACCTATGGTAGTGCAATTTGTTCAGGAAACGGTAGATCACGAACTTATTTCAGATAGAGTGGCACGTGAAATTGCATACCGTGTTCGGTCTGAAAGTCATGTAACGCTAAAAACCGCTGCTCAAGAAGTTAGAGTAAGTGTTAGTTAATAGATCATTCGTCGCTAAAGAAATTGATTTAAAAGCGAAAGAAACGTAAACCAGCTCTTTCAGGCAAAAATATTAACACTAGAACTATCGACGCCTAATCTACACTTTCTTTTCAATTGGGAATAAAATAGAAAACGGAATAAATAAGGGATGAAATATGAATTATAATACCGAATGATTCCTTAATTTAATAAAAATCAACTCTGACACTCTGACAAAAGCGTCTTGATAAATTTTGTAATACAAAATAAGAAATATGGAACAAGTCATTTTGACTCCTTTGGTAGTTCCAGTATTAAATTACGAAACAAAGTTGATGCAAAAAATGGACGACAGAAGATTGGAAAACAGTTATATGGTCTGACGAAACAAACGACAGACTTCGTCCAAAAACAACTATCAAACTAATGGTATAAAACAAATTATGAAGTTCGAAGGTGGTTCAATTATGTAGTAGGATTACATTACTCTTTCTGAAACCTTAGTTCAACAAGCATATTTAAAGTGCAAAACTGTAAACATTCTTCCAAATCCCTATTTTTGTAAAATAAACTGTTACGTTCCGTTCACCAGATTCACCTTATAATTGCTATCACTTAATCCTTACTAACGAATTAAAAAATTAGTCGTATTATCGACTTTTCTACAAAACTAGTGAAATATGTTTACGCTTTGGCTCGTCACTGTAAATCTAACCGAGCACATTTTAGGATACGCCTGGTCGTAGATCCTCGTCCTATAAATCTACCAGAGATAACAGCAGCATTGCGAGAAAGGTGTAATACGTCGACGCTGCACTAGTATGAGATAGCGTTCACAGGCTGTTATCAGAACTCGAGGTGTTAATATGGGATATTAAAATTCCGAAATGCAAGAATATCATACACGAATGCTCACACGCGTGTTCATGTACATACGCCCATACACGAAAACGTAAGTATATACAAGAGGTATAAATCCGACGGAGTCGTGGTATAACTTGGGTGATGGTAATGCAGGCGTTAACATATTTCACTAAGTTACCAGTAATAAATAACAAATGTGGAATCTCTCAAAAATAAAATAACAATACACTGAACGCCATAATATTCTTTTTTGCGAATCGGTTTCTTCAAACTTCGTGGCCATAGTCGCAGTAAGCTCAAAAATCAATCAAATCAGCAATTTTTATGTTTTAAAACAAAGTGAAGTGCATTGTGTTGCGGTCGATGCTGCCGAGATACGCTGCATTAAAGAAAAAATGGTATTTGTGCAATTTTGAAACATAACACGGAAAGGACCTGATACAATCAAAATGTTAATCAAATTGTAAAAGTCCATCTTAAAGAAACCAGTCCGGTATTTCTATTGCTTCGTTGTTGAATGTTCTAGAATTATTCCTTTGCTTTTTAACAACAGTTGAAGCTAAAATGGCCATTTCTGTTTCGGAATTGAATAATTTAGTGAAAGAAGTGAACACCAATTTTACATTTACCGATGTAAGCGCAACCTGCCAAAACCTGCCTTTTATTCGCTTCATCCCACATTACCAAGTCGAACAAAATTTGTATAAATGTTCACAATGCTCTTCGTATCGCTATAGCTTCAACTGAAAAGTAATACTACTTTTGAGTAATACTACTAATAATACTTTCTGAAAATCTTCAGAAAGTACATGAAAGTAGAAATTCCATGCATTTAAATGGGTTTCAACAGTACCAATAAGATCATTCTTGCCAGAGTTATGATCGTTTGAATGTTGCTCCATTTTTGGATTCTCAAAGATGATCTCTTAATTATTTTCAGAAGTGTCGTTTTACATGAACAATCATACTAATTAGTATTTGTTAATCATAGTATGTCGAAAGAGAGAGAATTATCTGCAACGAGACATGTACAGAAAAAGAATTGAAGGTTTGTCGCTGCAACAGATAGCATTACATTTTTTAATATCAAAAGAAGAAGGAAAACATAAATAATACAGGAAAATCTGAAAATATTGTAGAAAGAGAAAGAAGACGTAAAACGTAGAGCTATAGTGGGGATACAGTAGATGTTGCCTTTGAAATTGGCCCGAAAAGAGCACAGATTTCCGAGCACTGCCACAGTGGACACAGACGCGTGAGGTCAGACACACTTAAATTCTAATTATCAAGGATACTACCGATTCATTTTCAAATGTAACCACTCAAATTACTACTTTGCACTACCAGACTAATTCTAGTAATATTCAGTGCAGCACACACTACGAGATATCTCGTAGTTGGCAGTGAATGGGTTAACCCTTTCGACAGAGTTATCTCTTCGATAAAAGTACTTATAAAAGGTGTAAAAAAAGTACTGAAATTACAGTTATACCATCTCTTAAAACTTATAAATCTCTGTCAAAAATAGAAAAACTCATTTTTTAATCAAAATTGAATTTCCAAACTTTATCTTTTCTAAAATATTTTAAGGGTTTTTTAACAAACATATGCCTGCCCTTTATAAATCCGACAAAAATAGTTTATTTACCATAGGTATTACAATAGTGAAATTCTTCAAAAAAATTGTTTGAAATATAAATGTTTTTAACCAGAACCACAACGAACTATAATTAACTTTTTGCTTACATCAGACCTTGTTTTATGAAACAATAATTTATTGGATTTTTGTATAAAAATGGATGTTCTTCTGCGAATCTACTTTTGTACCGTAAATGTTTGATCAAATTCTGCAATCTAGGCCAAGATAGCTAATAATGCATAAAAGATTACAATTTTATGATATTGTTTCTTTGAAATAAAATAACGTTATGGCTTAAGGGAGTACTCTCATTTAAGGAGGCAAATAAAAAATCGATATTGTGTATTTGACTTTACAGCAATGTGTTTCTAAAGTTTTATGGTTTCATTTTTAAAATAATGAAGTTATGTACGGAAGAATTGATAACCTCACTCAAATTTGAAACATATTTTTCTCGAAATAAATTTTTCACAACTGGTTGACATAATTTAATCAAAAATAGTGATGAATTTCGACCGATGAACTCCAAATTTTAACTGTACATATATCTTTTTTAATTACTAAACATTCGGGAAATTTTTAATTAAAATCGAACAGCCGAATTTGAACAGTTTCCATTAGTTAAAAAATATTTGTTTTTGTTGAATACAGATGAAATAACCATGTCTATATAAAATAAAATTTAATTGAAACTTTTTATATCAGGGGAGCTGCAGAACAAATATCCTCTGTCAACTATCAAAGACGCAATTTCGCGATGCGTTCTGTTCCATTGGCGATACAGACTGTATTTTTTAGTAAATTGAACCAAAAAAATTGATATGGAAATAGAAACCTATACGCTTTCAAATTTATTAGTTTTGTACTTTTTACCAGATTTTGAAGCAAAAACAAGCATTAGAAAGATTGAATAAATTTCCACCTGCAGATACAGTAAGTTGCATTATATGTGGAACTGTGAGTAGTTGAAGATGTGGACTGTATGTCAATTTCAATAAAATATTAGTGCAAAAACGTGAGAAATACCGAAAATTTGCAGCGGTCGATGGCCAGGGACTGTACTGTTACGATGGATAACCTCTTATTGGAGTTTTATATAAAAATATATATTATATAAAACGTATGGAAAAATAGTTGTTTTCACAAAGAGTTTCAAAGTCGTTATTAAATACATACGTACATATTGAATTAACAACCAATACAGGAAATGCATAAAACTGAAGGTTGTACTTCTGCAAAGAATAATGACAATAATTATGTATTGTAGTTGGATTTATGAAGAATAAAAGCTTTTACCCATAACAAAAGGTTTCAATTTCACTAAAACGGAAAGGGATGAGGCTTTTTTTTCACTTCCTATAACGAGAAGAACTGAATCTTTTTAGTGCATCAAATTTACGATATGGTTATTAAAAAATATACTCCGATTTGAACTTAACCTTTAAATTACACTAATTGCCGTATCATGTGCGACAAACAATTTCGTCCTTTGAGCAGAGGTCCTCGGACATACCTGAGGGAGCGCTAACTCAGCTCCTCTTCTTTTAACCCATTGACTGCCACAGTGGATACAGACGTGTGTGGTCAGATACACTTAAATTCTAATTATCAAGGATACTATCGATTCATTTTCAAATGTAACCATTCAGATTTTTATTGCGCTACCAGCCTAACCCTAGTAATATTCATTGCAGCACATACTACGAGATATCTCGTAGTTGGCAGTCAATGGGTTAATACAAAATCTGATTGCGAATTAGCTATTGTATACAAACTGTACAAACAATGTAAACAAATAGGAGAAGCAAGCTGTGTAGTCTCACTGAACAAAGAAAACTAACGTACCCACAGTTTATTATATTCCTTACAGACCTGTTTTAAATGCTTATTAAATCAATTACCTTAAACTCATCATTGGCAATGTCCATGAGAAGCAAGTTGACCCACGACCTCTGCCAAACCCTTGCACCGCCGATGCAGATACACACATTTTTCTCACTACTCCCATCACTTAAAATATTGTCTTCTTTAAAAACACAACATACCTCAACAAAAAACACAGTCTGACCAGGACAGTATCGTTTTTTAACTAGCAGCTACGACAAATTGTTACATATTTTTTCAAATGAACTGTATTTTTTTGGTTAACATTTAGCTAGTTATATTTTTTAGAACCCACTATAGTGCATTAGGTTGGCTATAGTTTCAGTTTTCAGTTCTTTTCAATTTTATTCAAACGAAATATTCGATCGGTATATAAGCAAGATCTCCAAGCGAATAGAACCTAACGCGGTCCGAATAAAGTCGGTCAGTAACCAATTCAGCGCGTGATCAACATAACCTGTCAACATATCTTTTGGATGGCAACCGTTATGCTACTTTCAAGAAAAAACGAGAAGAGCACGACGCAATTTTAAGAAACTTTTGCACTTTGAAGGTCATAAACAAACAGTATAATTTTTATTTCAACCACTTGTAACGTAGTGTGATAGCGTAAAATATTTTTCTTGAAAACTTGAGCGTATGGGGGTAGCTAACGCGACCGACCATCAAGGTCCAAGTAAGCGAAGTCATAAAATTTGATACGCAGCATTATAGCAGACGCTAACATAAAAGAAGCAAAGAACAGCAAAAAGCATAGTTTACCTTCGACAACTAGCACGGAACTTGCATTAGGGCCTCCGTGCTTCGGGACTCTTTCCGTGTTCGAACACTGAATTCCATGCCTTTAAAGACCCGACGTGACACACCAGGTTTACTTCCAGGGTCTTGTGCACTCTCTTTGAAATCGTAGCATCCGCTTTCGTGAACTACCGCGTTGTCTGACAACCGTACGAGCTCTCTGTCAATTAAAACTTTCGGGCTCACCGCGCCAGGTTAAAGCGTTCGTTCGTTTCGACCACCTACCCCGTTTAACGAGCGATACCTCAGGATAGCGTTATACATTTTTATATAATATATATATTTTTTGTAGTTTACGGTTTACAAGCACTTGTGTAGAAAGGCTGATGCTTCCCTAGAAATAAAAACCGGACACTAATACAATATCTGTAATACCGTATATTACAGATGCATGTATCCAAATCTAAAAACTGTTCCAACTTATTCACTCACTCACGTATAAGAATATTTGGGCGAAAGAGACGAGATTCGAACTTTTGTCTGGGAATCGACCCTCCCGCGGATAAATGATTAAAAGTCCATAATGTTCACTTTTTTGGTGCTGCTAACCTAACAGTGTAAAAAATTGATTCTCATAATTATGGTTGTCTTCTGTCACGAGAAAACACGAAATGAAGACAAAGATTGGATTGTAGGATCTGGGTGTGAAGCCCCTCACAAGCGAAACATGTTCTTAGATAAATTTAACGAATAATAAATCTACATAGTTCTTGTTAAATAAAAAAAGAAGAGAATTTTTAGACAATTTTTAAGGAAAAAAGAATTCAAACAGCAATCGCGCCGCAGAAAGAATAAGAAAATAGAAATATAAATACGAAACGGCTTTTCTGCCGTTTTGTTACAAAGAAAGAGCAACACAACATCCATAGACATATGCGACACAGAAGAAACGTCAAACACTTAAAATATCAATGATCTGCTTTTTTTTCAATCCTAAAGTTACAACATAAATTAAGAATAATGAAAATCAAAGTAAAAATAAAGCAATTAATTTGGCAACAAAACAACAACAAAAAATAAATCAAATTCAACATTTGTAATTTTGATGAAACATTTAATAGAAGAAAAGAAAGAAAACATATTATATGAGACGGATAAATTTCTTTTTATTTTCATAGCGACAGTAAAAAAATAACGTATAAAATATAATAAGAAGTATAATACTTGAAGTGCCAAAAAATCGACCATTGAAAAGAAAACATTGTTGCGACAGTTTAAAGTTGCCCCACAATGACTCGAAGCAGCCTTCGGGATCGAGCGGAAGCGAATAATCGATCTTCCGGTTGCTATTTAGCTTATCGGTAAAATATTTAGAATCTAACGCAAAGTCCCGTAGAGAACAGACGTGATATTATATAACTTACGGTTGTAAATTGTTTAATGAAAATAAAATGTCATTAATGTTATTGTACTTATAAATAAAAGTTGGAAAGAGTGAACATGACACCGACAGGAACATCAAGTTGTTATACTTTTGTCCGATACTATATCTGGCGATTGTCAGGTAAGGTTTTCTCCAGAGTAGAAGATATGGTTTCATTTTATGCTAAAGAGGTGGTAACAGGAGAGACAACAGAAACCCTGCAGCCGCAACTTTAGTGTCAGACCAAAGTAATGGAAAGAAATATGTTCATGTTTCTCAGATATCACAAGCATGCAGACTAATGAAGGTCTGTATTTGTGCAGGAAAACATATTTGGTTGGTACATCATACGGGATAACATAATTCATACTAGACAGGATAATGTTTTCTTCAAAAGCTTTCAAGAAACTGACTGAAATGGTCAACATGGAAAGCATATAGTGCGGAGCTCAGAAGTCACTTGAGGCGGTACAGGGACAAAAGGACGTTTTCGTTCGCTCCGTCTATCTTTACCTCTGATACAGCCGAAATTGACAAAATAGAATCGCTATGGCACGACTGGCATTGTAATAACATTTCGATATTTATCCAGAGATCAGTGTTCAGACATTACTCGAATTCATTTTTATTCTTGTAGTGAATGATGAATAAAATTTCATTATATTTAAATAAAATAGAATTAAATAAACAGAATTAGATAATATTCAAACTGTACTAAATACCACTTAAGAAGTATTTAACACATAAAATTCGAAAGTCTACATTAATGTTTTGCATTATTCGCTCACTATCGCTCTATCCCATTCAGTTATGGCTATCTTATATTCTATCCTTTACTACGAATCAGATTAATGAATATGTAATAACACGAAGTCGTTTCGGATACACATGGGACGGTGACTCTTTAAGAGACTTCTCCTGAGCTCCGCACTATACAATCTTTTCTTCCTGAATTCTCTAGCCAGGTTACCAACACACCACAACCCATTACAGATAAGTTATAGACTAAATTTAATCGATGGAGGGGTTACAGAACTGGTTACTATTTTAATCTATCAACTGTTAAAGCTGCGCTACGCTGAAGGAGCTTAAGTGAAGTTGATGGTGGTAAAATAAAAGCATTAATCAGGTCCAATCAATATTTAATGACACAAGAGATTGCTCCTATAACACAATATCTACAATTAATCTAACCACAGACCAAGGACTCAATAAAGGAAAAAAATATTTTCTAACTATATTACAGTGATACTCGCTGAGGAAAGGGAATAGCAGTAAAAAATGGTCAAAAGTGCCCCTGAATCGATTTTGACTGACAATACACCATCTGTTAGCGTACCAAAAGAAAATATAACACACCAAGTTTCAGCCCTCTACTTCAATCAGAAGATTAAATTCTGATTATCGGTTTTTGCCACATTTTTTTTATTTAATTGTATGTAAGAAATCTAAACAAATTCTATAATATTTGAGGCACGGTTATGTATGTTAGGGAATTTTTTCAGATTTTTTCGTCGAAAACACCGAGTGTGAAAAATCAAAAACTGAACAAAATATGGAAAAATGCATATTTTATATAGAAGTTTCCGAGTCCCTATTTTTTCCCTTTAAAATTAGTTGTGTATTGACATGACTAGTATCCTTAATTTCTTCAGATTTTTCGGCAGGGTTCGCCGAAATTCAAAAAATCAAAAACGGAGTTTCTGAAGACGTTTCGAGCAAAAAATATGATAAATACTTGAAATTTTTGTATTTCGTTTGTACAGTTAGTGTGTCATATGATTCTTAATAATTGTGAATTTGAAACAGCAACGTACAAATAAAAGGAATTAGGTTTATTTAATTAATTAAACAATATCTATGTCCTTATATTCTGAAGTAATAAAAGGTTACTCAACGTTGGCGTTAGCGTAGCGAGCAAGATATCAGCCTGTGGAAAGTCTACACACTTTTTTTGCCGTAGGTTCGCGCCTTACAAGGGTCTGATTTCTTGACCCTCTTGTTTTTACGAAGTACACGATCATAAATGGTAATCGCTAAGAATTATTAAAAGATATAAGAATATTTTTTTGTAATATATAATCCTGTTCTATTCTAACATTACGCACACTGTTTAATATTATTGAGGTTATTTGGTATAATGAAAACAAAACTATGTATTGTACTTAAAATGAACAAAATTCTACAATTATTTATGATTTAAGTAAAAAATCATGTATGATATTTTGAATTCACTGGTTGGTTTCGTTATTCCTTTCTTGATGAACCTTGTTAATTATAAAATTATTTAATTTTATATCTGCCAGTACGAACACGTGTTAATTAAATAATCATTGTATCTTCCGGTTGATATAATATTTTTCATGATAATAGTTAGGTTTTAGGTTAAATGAATTTATAAGAGACACTGCTAGTACATTAAAAAGAAAGAAAAAATGATTGCAGAGAATTAAATTATCTGTTGAACTTATCCGCTATCAATTACAATATGACAAAAAAAGAAATACAAAAATTGGCTTATAAGCTAGTAATAAAATATGATAAATCTGTTCCTGACTCGTGGAAAGAAAATGAACGTGCAGGGAATGATTGTGCGCAATTATTCATGCACCGTAACCCTCAACTTTCTCCAAGACCTTTTCAAGCAACTAGTTTAGCCAGGGCTAACAGTTTGTGAACGTGTTTTTGATTGAACTTTTAATGCATTATAATTTTGATCCATCTTGCGTCTGGAATGTGGATAAAACAGGTATAACAACAATTTAAAAACTTTATAGGGTTAGAGCAAGTCAAGGCACAAAATAAGTAAACGGCATAACATCTGCTTTCTTGTGACAGTAGCTACTACTGTCAATGCCATCGGTAATAATACACCGCTTATGTAAATATTTCCACTTTTAGTTCTTTACTAGCTCTTAACTTTTAGTTCTTTACCACTTGCTGTGACTCCTCGTAATATCATCGTACATTTTATTTATACAGGAATTTGGCCGTTCAATTCAACCATATTCACTTAAATTGATATTTTACTGAGTACAGTGACTAATCAGCCTTTAAGAGGTTACAATTTCAGCAATCTGTGAATCTACCATTCCTGAAGAAAACGGAGAAAAAATTCTACTGCTAGTAGTGCCAATCGATCTTTAATAAATACAGCGGAATCTGTTACCAGCACAGACGTTTTATTCAATAATTCAGTAACTTCCACTTTGTCAGAAGATTTACAAACACCACTTTCGATCCTTATCAAGCTCGTTCCGTACCTAAAGCAAAACCACGTAAAAGTGCATATAGAGGAAGAAAGAGTAGAAAATATGCCATTTTAATTTAAATCCCAACAAAACAAGAAATAAAGGAAGAATAGAACATAAAAAAATTCAAGACCGTGTAACACCAAATTCTACAAGATAGAAAGAAGAAGTAAAGTCTAATGATAAAAGCAACACGAACGAGATTAATCCTTTAGTAGAACAAAACTGTTTATACCATATACATGGTGAACTTTGTTTGTAGCAGTTGTTCAAATGAAAAATGGATTCACTGTATTATTTGTAACCGTTGGTCCTATAAGGACTGTATCGATGATAAATTATATTATTCATATCATATGTAAGTTCCTAGATAAACAGTATCATTAAGTTGGTAGCATGTGAAAAACTCGGTCTAGATTATAAATAGTTTGTAGTGACGTAAGAGAAACTTGTGGGAGAGAAGACTGTTCATTCCATCGTGCGGTGCCTCGCTACAGCGTTGATTTCCATAAAAAGTTGACGTTCAATTTACACAGAAAAAGATTCAATTAATTCTTTACTAATCCAATATATCGAGAAGCTAAAAAGCCGTTGACGAATAAATTACTTTTCGTTAGAGTCAATTTTCAATAAAACTCATTTTCAATCACATTCACCATTTGGCGCAATCGTTGATTTTCTGCAGTCTTCACATATAAGATCGATTCATTGTAGCGAGCGTTCCACGAGTTTATTAAACGATAAAACACATCGCTCAACTGAAAGTAGTTACTTTGTAGGAAGTATCTATCTCGATGACGACCAGGAAGCTTATCGAGCTGTGAGAGCATCCACTCCCTTGTAACTCTTCAGTCAGGATAGACCAATAGAAGCAATCATGTGAAAAAACACACGGTTGGCAGATTATGAACCAACATAACAGTGCAGAATTTCGAGCACGCTCAGCTTCGCTCTATTCAACAGCTTGTAAGAGGAAGAAATCTCCTCCATCATTTGCTTGGCTCGCTTTTGTTTTTTTTTTCTTTCTTTGTTCTTAATAGTTAATGATATTTAATATGGCAATCAGGGATTCGAACTCTGACCCGTAGGGTTCGGTTCTTAGCATCGTAGATTAACCCATCTAATCGGGTTAGCATAAGCATGTACTAAACCCCTAGTAACCCGATTAACCGGGTTACGCATGGATTAATGTTTGCAACAAGCTGACCACTGGAAATTCAGGACAATTCGAAGTTGTTATGTAATTTTTACCACTGAACTTATTTATTGCAAAACTAACCATTAAAATAATTTGTTGGTAATTGTTAAAGTAGCAATCCTATTCCAAATAATGGACGCAAATAGAATAACACTGTCACAAAACCGGGAGCGCCAGTCATGTGCGAATATATAAAGAGATTTCTCAGTTAGCGTTTTCAGATTTTTGGTATTTCCGTTATGATTATATGAATTTTAATGTGAGTAAAAAAAACAACCTTTTATTTCAATATATTAGGGAATAAAGAGTAGGGAATAAGGATCTTCCCTGGTTAGATAATATTAAAGTACAGTGGTTTCTGATCACTTTGTCTTGATACTTAGTCGTATTGGTGGTATTAGTTATATTTTAATCGATAAAGATTGATAAACAGATGTTTTGACTTTTGACCGCGAAAAGAGGGCTCCTGGACCGCAATGCAGCAGTTAGAATCTATACAAGAAGTCACCTGGAGAAAACACTTATTTTCCATCTGTCACCGATTGGTTCAACCGGAACACAAAGATTCTGGATTACGACAAAAGCAGCGAGAAGTGCTGACTGCGCGTAACAGAAAGATACGCCGCGCCGTCCGGAACGTCTTCGAGTGTGAGTACTGATTTGCACAGCGAAAGTAGGTTAAGTCGAAACTCGGTGACATTGACCCTAGTAATCTTTTTTATCATCTAGAAGATGCTCGGTAGGAAGACATTGTCAAGACCCTTGCGCGGTAAGTGCTTGTCTATAAGAAAACCTGGGAATAAGAAGTCACAAAGAGCACAAAGAGCTCGTAGCGACCGAGACAATGCCTATTGTAGGAGTGCAGAAGCAACAAATGGACATAATCCTCCTTCCTGAAGGTAATGCCGGGAAAGCGGTTCCAGGGAAACTGGACAAGTCGGCACAAAAGAGGTGAAAGGGGAGGACTTTTTTGGCGATATATAAGCCTATTCTCTTTTCTTTTCTTTTTTTTTTTTCAACGACTTTTATTCGCCCTTACATAGGTGGAGCGAGAAAGGCAGGAAACAAGAAACCCAAGCGCTTTTTGTTTGCTGGGTCAGGTTGTAAGACACGTCCGTTGGGCCGATACGATTAACATGGATTCATGGGTGAACACGCTTTGTAATTCGTATACACTGGATAAAGTTGATGTTCGATCACCTGGCGCAAACCGGCTCTTCTCACAGGAAGTCACATTAAAATGGAACTTACATACAGAGAAGTATGTAAACTCAATTTAAAACTATTTAGCATAACTTATAAAATTTAATTAAGGACCAACGAAATAAATACTAAGAATTATGTAATCCAATCAACAATGAAAACAGTACTAAACTTAATACAGGAAACCCTTCTATTACACGATATATAGATTCAGAAAGGGGGGGATTACGTTCTGAAAACTTAATAAAAACAAACAATTTTTTTTTTTTCAATTCCATATAAGCAACTTAATTTTTATTAAAAATATAAATGTATGTATAACACAAAACGAAAAAGAATATGTATTATTAACGGAATAGAGTTATGAATCAGTAAATTATAATTTATTTATACGTTTTGATGCAAAGGCACCATAGTTCATTATTCCCTGCTGTCACTATTATAAGGTAATTTAATTTTTAAATGTGTTAAACAAAAATCATGTTATTCAGTGCTGTAGAAGTACAGCGCTGCACATAAGTTTTCATCATTTTCTGATCGTGTTAGAGCGAAACAGTGTTATAAGATGCAGTATTGTACGAAGACTACCTGTACTCAAATCAATAAAATACTTTATGATTTAAAACTGAATTATCAAAAGGTCCTAGTATGCTTTAGTTATTATGACACACTTCAAGTATCAATACAAACAAACATTTATTGATAATTAATTTCCGAATCAGCTCGTATGTCGCCACTTTTGTGCATTAAGCACTTGAAGCATCAAGTCTTGTTTGTTTTGAACAGGTTTTTTCTATGTTAAATTTTAATGAGTTTTCTACTGATCCTGAGACCAGCTTATGAGAACTACCGAGAGATCAAAGATCCTGCGGACTCCTGAAGAGAACTCGAGGACTTCGTTTTCGGAGCTAGCAAATTATCGGACCCAAGGTGACCCCTAGCCTAAGCATAATCAACTCTACTCAGGGTTTGTTTTCAGTACAGAACTACGAAATATGGGCTAAATGACTGCCCAAAACTAGCGACACTCATCTCTCTATTGATACTTCTGGTCTTCTGGTCCCCATGCGTGGAAAAATAGGAACGCATCAGGAAGGTCCCACAAATCTTCTAAAGCATATGCTTTAACCTAAAAACACTTCTTAAAGATCTTTTGAAACAACGTGCCGTTCCATAGAGTCCTTCAACTACGAAAAATGTTAATTGAGTTTACAACTACTCTAACTGTTAGAGTATACTCTACAATCAGGATTTATGGTAGGTTACCGGCGTTGAGTATATATACTACATCTGAATGCAAGTCCTTTTTAGCATTAGAAAGTGACGATAACCGGTCACCATTTGGAACCCTTGCCATGGGTCTCGATTTCGCCCACCCAGAAAACTTTTCGTAGCCCCCTTCCATAGCGGAAACGCGCTGAGGGTACACTGGAAGGAAGGGTACGAAAAAAGGGTACGAAGGAAGCACCTCACACAGATTGTAGTTAATACTTATCACACACATAATTTCACCTTCACATAAGACACTAATCCATTAATTGGGTGGTCCTTTGAAGAGACGGCAATAATCTAGGAGTGTTAGATCACTCCTAAACACTAACAGAAAGTTCTTCCAAAATATTGTAGTATCGCAGTATAGATAGGGTCGTGAGGGAGAGAGTCACGGAGACGAAAACCAGGCCCAAGGGCCTGGTGAGGGTTGCGAAGGCGAGGGTGACGATGGAATGGATGGTGGAGGGAGAAGGGTGCGAGGACGGTTTTGAGAGAAAAAACGGTATAAAAGAGTATGGAAGAGAGTTTTTTAGGAGAGTGTTGAATCGAGAGTTGTAAAAGAAGAGTCGTACACAGTTGTTAACAGAGAGTCGTAGAGAGTTGTTTAGAGTTGTTTAGAGAACAGACCTGATCACGAAGAACATTAATTAATAGTTTTATTTAATCTTTTTATCCTATCCTTAGTTATATTGTACAAATATATAACGGTAAATAAAAACATATAAAAAACCACAATATAATAGAATCAATTGATATATATGTAATGCAAAATCAGTGAAGAATTCAATACTTTTAGAATTGTAAACAATTTTCATAATCTTCGCATATCTGCGGTAAAATCCGTCTTTCAAATCAAGCATAGAGAAATTTTCTTTTTCCATTCAGCAAATATGTTTGATCCTCTAATGATAATTACGGATAATTATTACTGACTGTGATTGTATTCAATGTTAAAAAATTGACACGCATTTGCCTTACTAAGACAGCTGACGATGCGTATTTTAATAATACCGTTCGCCGAGTTATGTATATAAAATCTTTTTTCAGCTCGCAGCTTTCGGCATATGAAAGCTTGCACGGTGAACAATGAAACGGCTTGTCGTCAGTGAGAACAATTCTCATTTCGGCTTCTATTTTTAACAAGTACTCTCCTTCTACTAATGTTTACATTCCCGAGTGAGGCTGGGTAATTTTTCATTGATATCGGACTGAAAGGTGGTGGATTCAACGATTACACGAGCTACACCTATATTCATTACTTCTTGTTCGGTAATGTTTTCCACTAATTACAGAGAAGCACTCTTAAGGTAGTTGTACGGTTGCAATAGCACTTAAACATTAAACACATAAAGAGATTTACACACGATACAGCTTGCCTTGTAACATACATATTTCGGGACCGCCCCTTCTGCCAAGTTGTCCCAGTTAATAGCTTGATTTCGACTTTATTCATACGCGTCGTAACACAACAGAAATGTAACGATATTCCATCGATCATTTTTTTACTTAACAGTATTTTTGTTTTAATTCACGTTAACGGTATTTTTCTTTAATTATATATCCTTTTTTGATATACGTAAGTATCCGCGCCAAAATGTTATAGTCTCGTGATTCTATAACTATTAATCTTACAAAAAAGAGAAAACGAATTTGTTTCACCATTATTATTTAATGGGATACGATAACCGAGATGTTGTTTTTTAAATGCACTGGTACATTATTTTTATACCATCTAATAACGTTTTCTAAAATAAATTTATTAAGCTTTAATGTTTTTACCCGGATTGTATTAGTTTTAGTAATAAAACGCTTACAAATTGACTGACTTGCAAAGAAAACCGCGCAAATACCCGTTTCAAAAGGCCGTATCGAGCATGTGGCCCTTACCGTGTCGATAAGACCATCCTTCGAGCCGAGTAGAGACTCTTTACAAATTAGAAAATTCGTAAACGTGCTATCTTAAAGACTAATTAAAATCAGGTAAATACATTTCAAGTCAATGAATTTATTTTAAAAAGCACTATCAAATGATAAAAAGAAAATATGGTAATATGGTCATCATGTCTCTTACAACAATAATGATAAAAAATTTTATTTTCATCAAAACATGCTTTCAATTGCATTGCGCAATTTTCATATAAACAATATTTTGTGTGATTAATAGTTATGGAATAACGGGACTTTGGCGTGGATACTCTGTGTAGATCACTGTTTTCCTACCATTGTACGAAATGTTTTCAATTTAAAAATATAACCATATTAGAAACAATACAAATTAGAAATGGACTATTCAGTATCCATATTTTATATAAATATTAAGGGTGCTGACATTATTATGTATCGATATATGATCTACTATTATCAAATTTCGATATTTACTCATTTTTCGACCACGACTGTTCATACAAGGTACGTCGTTACCTAAAATGTAATTATTCTTAATTATCTCTCTGGAAACATGATTTTCATTCTTCTTTAATTATAATTCCAAAATATTATTTATCCGCAATGACAATTTCTATGCCATCAGAATGCTTATTTTGATGTTACAATTAGAAGTAGGTTAAGTAGTTTGCATCTTCAACAACTGCTTATTTAAATTCGTTACCATTAAAACTGTATAATAAAAAAAGCAGGCTACTCTTTTAATTAACCCTAGCGATATTTTATATGTTTTTGCAGGTTATCGTCATTTCCTGAAGCAAATATCCTGATTGGAATCAGACTGCATACGCGTTTCTCATCAGAATATCAAAGTACAAGAACTAACGCTATTGAGGTAAACTTATCTAAACTAGTTGCTGATAAATACACAAACGATTGTACATTTCAAGCCTCTTACGGCGGGCTTAAAAACATTGTCTGCAGGCATGTATACGCACACAAAGTTTGTGGATGCCGAGGCTTACCCGTAGTCTTCAGACTGTTGGAAGATACCCCACAGACCAATCTCTTATCTTCCGTTCAAATGGAAAATAAGATACAATGTTTCAATGCAGTTGTACATATGGCATTTAGTTAAATAAGTAAGTTTTATCATTTATTGAAAACTTTTACTTCACCACTGGTTTGTGGAACGAACGAAGTTCATATTACAAGAATCTTGTTGAAAGAAAACGACGCGATTAATTATTTATCAGATAAATATGATATTAATACGAACAAAGTGAAAGAGCAGAAAAAAACTATTCGTTATTGAGGAAGATTACCGTACATGGTTTAGGTATGAAGCTCTGTTGTTTTTATTATAACAAGTAATGTATCTTCTTTGTACGATTAAATTGAAGTGAGTGTACTATAATTTTTACAATTTTATTACTTGATAATTACAGAAAGTCTGCAGGCTATGCCGGCCAATTTGTACAAGGTTTTAAAGCAAAAGGAAACATAAATAATGAAATTATTATTATATAATACAACGTTAACTGGTAGCAAAACTTTAACCCTTTCCACTCGATTATCCCCTCTTAGGGCTGAGGAGACATGAAGAGAATGCAGATGATTGCCAAAAGAAATATAACTAATTTATTTCTCTTTTTCTAAGTTTCCTTCCAAATATAATTTAAATGGAATAATTATTCCTAATACTATTATACATTATCTGATGTACGATAGTATGTTATTCCCTACTTTGTAACCAAGTATTTTTCAGTTGCTTATAAATAATCTGAAATCAATTTCTGAGTACAAAGGGTTAAATACTATAATAAAAATTGTGTTCATTGACCATGATTGACTATTTGTGAAACAGCTTCTCAAACAGTGATAAAAATAGATAATAATGTAGTATCGCGGATCGCGCCGAAAAAAAAAAACATTACCGCGCGCGTTTCTCGTTGCTTCGACGTAGCGTTTTAGTTGTAAGAATTTGTGTGCGTGAATGTATGTGATCGATGCGACTGTTAAAAACAAAAGCTTGCGTATGCAGGGTTGGACCTGCAAAACCGCGATCGAGACGTAGTGCTTTGTGGAATCTCGACCTGCGAGGTGCGGTCATTATTTTCTTGGAGTGTTGGACATTTGTAAGTTTTAAAGTGTGTAATAACGTTATCAAGAACCATGGCGACTTCTTAAGAAAGCATTAAAGCGGGTGCTGCCTCGAAGGTTTCCCAGCTATCCGGCGCATTGGAAAGTATGACGATTGTCGACCTGAAACAAGAACTAGAAAGAAGGAAACTGAAAAAAACAAGAGCGATCTTGTGGCAAGGTTTTGGGCTGCGTTGGCTTTGGAAGCTGAACGCGAGGATGAAAGTGACGACGACGTGACCAACGACGAAGATCACGACCTTACGGTGAAATTTGGTGCACGATCGAACAAAGTGACCGTACGCGAAACGTTGTTAACGTTTAGAGACGTTGAAGAAACGATCCCGTTCTTCACCGGAGATGACGAAGTGTCGATCCACCGATGGTTGGAAGAATTCGAGGACGCGAGTGAATTATGCGAATGGACAAGCGTACAAAAAATCATATATGCCAAGCGGTTATTAAAGGGTTCCGCTAAGATATTCGTGAGACACGGGAAATGCGACAAATCGTGGTTTAGCTTTAAGAAAGCGCTCCAAGAAGAATTCTCGCCGACGGTGAACAGTGGCATGATCCATAAAAAACTGATGGAACGAAAGAAGAAACGCGACGAGACGTATCAGGAATATATATACGGCATGCTTGATATCGCGAGTCAGGCAGATGTGGAAACGGACGCGGTCATTCAGTATATCATCGACGGCATCGAGGACGAAGAAACAAACAAAACCATCTTGTACGGCGCAAAGAATATACGAGAATTGAAAGAAAAATTCAGGATGTACGAGACCATGAAGAAGAACGCGAAATCTAAGGCGAGGAATACCGGAGACAGGAAGATCCCCGTGCAGCCGCAAAAGACATCAAGCGGAGTTCGACGCTGCTTCACCTGCGGTTCGCGGAATCATCCGAGTGCAGAGTGTCCGACGAAAGACAAGGGTGTAAAGTGTTTTAAGTGCCAAGAATATGGTCATTTTGCGTCGAAATGCGTAGCGAAAGAACCAAAGTGGAACCACGAAAGAAAACCGAAAAGGAAGTGTTCGTAGCGTCTAAGAGGATAACGGCACTGATAGACACTGGTAGTGATTTAAGCCTAATTCGCGCGGAGCAATATGTACAGGTAGGCGCGCCGCGTTTGAACGAAAACACCGTAAATTTCCGTGGTATTGGAGCGAGCGAAAATAAAACATTAGGCGAGTTCGTAACGAAGATCGACATTGACGGTAAGATGTACCCTATTAATTTGCATGTTGTTTCCGATACCTTGTTGCCGTGCGGAATATTGATTGGCACGGATTTCTTGAAAACGGTGGAGGTTCGTATGAAAGATGGAAATGTCGCGATTTACGAAAATAAGAACTACAGCGAGTCTACCGTTCCAGAAATTTTTCACATTAGTACGTGCGAAGACAATGACGAATTAGATCTTTCTGATATTAACAATAGCGATCATAGGGAGCGAATAGAAGAATTAATACATAATTACACGCCTAATAAAACTAGAGACGTAGATATTAAAATGAACATCACGCTGACGGACGATATCCCCGTGTATCAGAGACCGCGTAGATTATCCCCTTTTGAGAGAAAAGAAGTGAATGTGCAAATAGACGAATGGTTGAACAACAAAATTATCCAGAGGTCACAATCAGATTACGCTAGTCCTATCGTGTTAGTTAAAAAAAAAAAAACGGAGCCACGTGACTTTGTGTTGATTATCGAAAACTAAACGAGAAAATAGTAAAAGATAGATATCCGCTTCCGCTTATTGAGGACCATTTAGACCAGTTACAAGATGCGCGAATTTTCAGTACACTAGATTTAAAAAATGGATTCTTTCACGTAGAAATAGAGCAAAACTCGAGAAAGTACACCGCCTTCGTGACACCAGATGGGCAGTACGAGTTTTTGCGTATTCCGTTTGGATTATGCAATTCTCCATCCGTGTTTCAAATATATATATATCAATTCAATAACAAAAAATTCACTGCTTTATTAAAAAGTCTTTAATAATTTTGATTACTATTTCTGGCCAGTTTTCACTCAATTTAAAAAAGAATTTTCTTACAGAATTTTCTGATGAAAAAGATATTTATTTAAAGATAAATATCTTTGGCATTTCATAATTCATAGCTCCAATAATTTATGAATTATTCGAAGGCAAACGGTGTGTTTTGCCCCCAGGCTATTGGGGGAGGGCGCATCAGAAAGGAGAAATAAATTTTGTAAGACAGACAATATTACGCACAAAAAAATAATTTAAAAAATGGTCCCAAAGATGTATTTAATGAAACTCTAGATAATTTAAATCCGTTTGTACTGAATATGTCTCTCATACGTAACATTAAAAAATGTCAGCAAAGAGACCATTTTCTACCCGAAATTCTATAATTGCTATACTTACCACCTACCTAACCACGAAAATAATGACGAAGGTTTTGATGATAATTAACACTAGGTTTACGAAGTCCATTATCTTAACGGATTTCAAAATACACCAAAAAATTACAGAAACTGTAGAATTACAAATCTTGTATAATATTAAACATTACAAGTTTTATATGTAATTTACAAGCTAATAATGTATAATTTTGTTGTTTTTAAATAGAATAAGTTATTTCTTTAAAGAAATGTGATAGGTATATGAGATATATTCGTAAACTTATTGTTAGTGTTAAGGTAATCAGAATATGTTATATTTGAATATTTAGATAACGCAGGTATTGATTCGAGGGAATTCTAGGTAACATTTTTTTTTATTGAGAAACATCTTTCTATGTTTCTTCTCTGATTTGTATTCAAACAAAATTATATTAAAACACGATGCATAACATTAAATTCGTCGTCTTAAATTTTGCATTTTTTCTGTCATATTTATCAGCAACCTCAAAAACTTTCAGTTACCAACTGCCAGAAAATTTGTAAAAAATTCTAAATCTTAGGAACTTTTTGTCGTTTCCAGCTCATTATAATTAAATCTAGAAAACCTAATACCAACAAAAGCGAGAGCAGTGAAATTAAAGACGAAAATAATGCTTGTTGCATTTTTTCACTGATACGATATTGTCCACCATAAATTTATACCACAAAAATAAAGTATTGTATAAATGGAGCGTTTTGTGAAAAAGTAATGGACTGACTACTTAGAAGAATCCGACGAGTGCGACCGAATTTCTACCAAAGTGGAGAGTGGTTTCTGTTGGACTATAACACGCCCGCTTCCGTTTCAACAATAATGACCCAATTTTTTTCCCCCCTAAAAAACAGGTGACAACGATATTGTACTCACCCTTTTCGTTGGACTATCCGCAGGCTTTTAGCTCTTTTCAAAATTCAAATTTCAAATTAAAACGAAACTACCCTAACTGTTGGATATCTAGGCTAGTAAATACTTGTATGTTTCGCATTTAGTTAAATTAACTTCAAGTTCTGTTCCATTTTCTGTACATAATTACGCATACAACCCTTGGATTCATTATTCACCAATCCTGAATCATACTGATCATTTTCCAAATCGAACTTCCAAACTTTTACAAAAAATAGCAGAACGTTTCTGAGAGATTTCCTCCAAAACCGTAGTTATGGTTTAAGTATTTTTATAAGACTTCTGTGTACAAAGTTTATCGAGAATAAAATATTAGAAATTATTAAACATTGAAATTTGTCGTAATTAATTACGACAACATTCAGAAAATGAATATGACATGTAAAAGCAATTCGCTAACGATTTGTTACTTACACAGTCACAGTTTTGATGACTATACGCAGCTTATCAAAGGTCAGATATTGGTGACACATTGTAGGAGAGTTTATGTTCACGAGAAAACGTACAAACGATCTGATTCAGTTGTTTTGAAATACACGCAATGCGAAAAACGACCTGCTAACTTATCGGTAGATCTTTCTTTCTCGTTTTGGCAAAATTGTTCCTAACATTAACGCAGGCATTGTAGCTGGTTTCATCAGGGATCGAAAATCTCACTGATACTGTTACAATCCGCACCATTGTTCAGACCTGTATCTTACAATTTTCAGTGATTAGTTTTTCTTTACAGTTAAGGGACATTGAATTTTACAGAGACAAAAAAACACCAACCCCTAATTTATTCATACAACTCTGACCATCATAAAAGGCAATCAGCAAAGCAATTATAAATAAACAAAGGACAACAGTAGACGATACACTTCGCCCCATCTGACAAGGTGTGACTTGAATACACATTTTCAAACCCCGACAATTTCATTTATTCCATTGAACAGAAACTTTCCCTACCTTCGCATTCTACAAACAGAGCACACCCTCTTACCCACTGACAAGTATACAGTATAGGAATTAACACAGAATTGTTTGGAAGCAATAAGAATAAAACATACTACACGCAAAGAGCATTTACAAACATTTTCATTCGGCTCAGTACTATTTTACATCGGCACAATAAAAATCAATACAGTACAGATACTGATACTGATGCTAAGGAGATTTTAATTATATTTGTTAGGTGACCTAAAATGATCTGCCGCTCATGCGTGAGTCATAACTTAAACAACTGTAAACATATAAATATACCGATTGTCAACTGCGTAATAAACTACGATGTTTTACGCATTCATGCATACTATTTCGAAGTATTAACATCGATTTAAACTGATATTTCAACCTTTAAAATGTCTGTACCAAATTGTGCTGTTATTCGTGCGTGCTTACTTTACGAATTCAAACTTGGGACTAACGTTGCTGAGGCTTCTAGAAAGATTTCTATCGCAAAGATTTGGAGAAGACTCAGTAACCTGAAGAACCACTCAGAAGCGATTTAAAAGAAGAAAAATCTTGAAAAGTCGAAGCTAGTACGGAAAACCTGTTAAGTTTAAATACTGATGAATTAAGATCAATGATTAACACGAATTCAAATTTCACGTGTCAGATGCTTGCTCAAGAGTTTCAAGTAAGTAATGAAACAATTAAACTTTATTTATATTAAATGGAAATGAAGTGGAAGTTAAGTGTGTGGCCACTACACGACCTAAATTCTAAAAATAAATTACTGCATCTTAACCTTTGCGCATTGCTTCTTTCACGATTAAAATCAAAAAGCTTTTTGATTCAAATTTTAATCTGTGATGAAAAACATACTTTGTCACTGGTTATTACTAAATAATCCCGTGCCAGAAACACCTAAATTAAAAATGACTCCGAAGAAAATTCTTCTTTGTATTTGGTGGACTTTGAGAAACGTTGTTCACTACAAATACCAAAAAGTTGGTCAAATTCGCACAGCGAACTTCTATAGTGAGCAATTATAAAGAGTGCAAGGAACATTAAAACAATAGCAGCCATCTTTGGTGAACCACCGTGGAGTTCTGTTTTTCCTCCTCATCTCCTTTTCATCTCCTTATTTCCCTTACTTCCCATTCTATCAAACGAGAAATGTCTCAATTTAAAAAAAATAAGAATATTGAATTTTATGAAAATGGCATTTTTAAATTGTCTTCCCGTTAGAAGAGTGTAATTGATTGCGAATTGAAGGCTAATATTTTAACGAATAAAATTATTTCAACTAGAAAATACAAGTATTTTTATTTACATCTCGAAAAACAGAACATTTGAAACATCTTTATTTCTTTGAAAAATGATTATTTATGATACGCTAGATCCATTGCCAAAATTATATTATAAATGTTTATAAAGAACAAATAGCGAAAGATTCAAACGCTATATATATATATAGTAGTAAACAGATTCAAGATATGGTACCAGATAATACCAGAATCACTACAATAAAATGATTTTTTCAAATACTTGGTATCGTGGACATATTAAACGACTGACAAAAGAGAACACATCGGAAGCATGTTCATGACTTTTTGCACAGATGAAAACTGCCAAAAAAAAGTATTGGCAATCGTCGATAATAATAAATACTTGTTAAGATTTAGTACTACACTGGATTTTGCAAAATAGCATCTTGCTTATTCCAAACGTTATCGAAATAGTGATCTCATTCAACGCGATAATAATATCTGTTCCGTCCGATGCGGAACAATACGACGAAAATCCTTGAAGGTTTGTTTACGATATGGACGTGACAAATTTAATTTCGCGAATTTGGAGTTTTAACTTTATTTTTTTTTACACAGTGCAATTCGGCCCCAATAATCGTAAACTCTTTTCAGTAAATTCTTGAGTTTGTCGAACAATGGTAATTTTAGCTTCACGTTTCCAAGCAACCGACCGTATCGTAAACACGGAGTTTTCGCTTTTAACTTTGTTAAAAGTGACAGTGACCGTGTGGTGAAAAATCATGTGAAGTACAGTAAGTTCGGTGACCCAGCCGTCCCGAAATAGATCAAATTACAAGTAAATGGGTGAGTCTAATTTATATTGCGTTTTCACTTTTTAATGTTTAACGTAGGTAGTTTTCAAATTTTTCCTCTTTTTTAATAATGAAAGATATACACAATTTTCATTTATTCGTTCTGCCGAAATATCTAGTAATTCGGTTATTTTATTTATTTTGGAGGTACGATTAATTTCGTATCATTGTGAAATTTTTTTGATTTCTGCTTTCGACATTATTTGCTCCTGTTCAGGGCCTAGTCCGAACGTCTAGTCTCGAAGCTGTATGCACGCTCCTGAGCGTGCGCTCTGATTTGTCAGTGTTTTTGCTTAATAATTCAAAAACGAAGCCCCATCCGACGTTTTTGCAAAGGAAATTGTTGTTCAGAATCATCTCAGCTACCACCCATTTTCGGTTCTTACACTATTTCTGGGCACCCTATATATCATGTTTGTTAGCGTCCACGGGTCAACGTTATTGAACGAAGGGTCTAGGATCGCGGCGAATCGAATCCCCGGATGTTCTGCTGCTTCCAGCGTATTGGGTGGTTGGGGTGGGAACACGCACGAATACTACTCCCGGCTGTCTGGTGCCACCCTAATCCTAACCTAATCCTCGACCCTTACAGTCTAGCAGTCGGCCGTACACCTTCTTGGGATACGGCCGGCTACTCTCCCCCGCGCCTCTCAGCGGTCCAAGATGGCCGTGTCCCACACCGCTTCTTCCCCCCACCCGCCCGTAGCGGTGCAGGGTGGCCGTGTCCCACACCGCTTCACCCCCCCCCGTAGCGGTGCAGGGTGGCCGTGTCCCACACCGCTTCACCCCCCCCCCCCCCCCGTAGCGGTGCAGGGCGGCCATGTCCCGCACCGCTTCTCCCCCCCCCCTTTAGCGGTGCAGGGCGGCCGTGTCCCACACCGCTTCTTCCCCCCACCCGCCCTGGTAGCTGCCCTTTCGACGCGACTCCTAGGGCAGCTACCCCCCTCACTGGCCGGTGAGCTTATACCGTCTCACCGGTCAGTTGACGGACCTCTAAAAATCGGCGGTCCGCCAAGCTCCCCTCCTATCTTAAGGTTTCTTTCACCAGGGCCAAGTCGCTAAAGACCGGCTGGGATCAGATACTCGCATTGAGACTGCCCAGTGAAAGGTACCCCTAAGACAGGCATGGGGAGATAGCACTTACTATTTTGCATCTCGAAGGGCCTTGGTCGCTAAGACTGGCTAAATTCAGATACTCGCATTGAGACTGCCTTCTAGAATGCCAGCAAGTGCTGTGTCGCCGGATGGCGTTCCCGAAGTTATCTATCTCGCGGTCCCCTATTTAGCCTCTAGCTGTCCAATTTTCGCAGCGAGCAAAGGTCAACCTAATAGTCCGCCTAGCGGTGGATCCCTGAACTAACGGGTGGGCGTTGAGAAGGATAGCGCTACTGATGAACATGGTGGGACTGGCGCTGCTCCTGCGGCCCCTGCAGGTAGGCAGCGGTCTTCCGACGGTTTGAGTGCCGTGGGTAAGCAACAGTACTTCCGGAGAACCCCCAACTCCATTCTCGGGCGTGCGGATGTCATAATCAGATGGATGACGGATAGATGCAGGGCTCGTACCGAAAGGGTTAAGGCGTTCAAATTTTGAACTCCATAATTCTTTGTTTTTCAACTCCAGCAATTGCATTTCAAAAGCGCCAATGTCAATAATCGTTTAACGATGAAAATTCATTAACAATATTTGGCAGTACGAGGATTGTTAAATAAGTCCGTACAAAATTTTAAAGCTAACGCCATATCGGGCATTTTAGATATCGGGATTATTTTTAGCCTCAGGCAACTCTGGTAACTGTATTAGTATATACTAAATATTATTATATTGAGTAATAGATGAAAAATGGGTGAAAGAAAATTTCGAGTGGTGATTATATGTATTTTACTTTTTGAAAGGTAAAATGCATTTTCGGTTAGAACGTATTATGAACGGTTTAGTTATTTTCGAAATAACCATATTATGAACACGAACGCCCTGATAAAGTCACTATTCTAGAACTTTTTGAAAAAATGCATATATCCGATAATAGTGCACGACTGTTGTAGTTTGAAACAGCATTTATGATCGGAAGACAGACCTTATTTCTTTGAGAAAAATATTATTGCTTTAATATACTTTAAATTTCTTGAAATGTATTTGTCTAATATTTTAGATAAAATAGATAAATAAATACTATTACCTTATAACTTAATAATAATTAAAGAATAAGTAGAGCAGTATTTATATTCAATTTTCTTATTTATTGTAGCGCACCTAACTTTCGCTATATCAACAGTGTTATGACAAAATAAAATAAACAAAAATTTGCTAATCAGTTTTCAATCAATAACCGATAATATTAAAAAGCCGATTGATAGACTTCCGGTACATACATCTGCGACGTACGAATATACATTTCCTAATATATTATTATGACGAATCAAAATAATAAATATATTATTATTACGTTATACGACAAATTACCGTGTTTAAATAAAAATTTTCGTTATGGTCAAAAAGAATACACGATTTATTCTAACAAATAAATAAAAAAATACGGTAATTTAATTATGATTAAATATACAAAGTAGTAATGGATAGAATACTAGTGTCCGAATATTAAATACGTTCATAAATGTAATTGAACCTAATTAATAGATACGATTTAAGGTCAAAGGCGAGCAACTTGTATTAATCATTCTTGGTTGTTCATTATCTTACAACCTTTCATAAAACGGAATATTATCGCATAACACGTAATTGAATTCGTCTTAAAAAAGCTACAATATCACAATTTAACGAATAGGAAAATATAGCGTTGTATTTAATGTAGCCCAGTTCGCGGCTATTACGCGAGTAATCGACGATTTTGAGCAGCTAGATAAAGAGTATAGACAATCGTAAGCAGCGATAATGTGTATAGAGACTTTGTAAAATCAACCGATATTCTAAAATTATATTATACTTTCTGCTCTTTTCGATTTCATTCTGTTTTCTTCTATTTTCTGTTAATAAAATATCACTATATTAAAAAAACTAACTTGATCTTGTCATCTATAAAGAATGTTTGTACCACATTGTTCCGATACTCTGACAGGAGGAGGAGAAGATGTTTCGTTTAAAGATGTGAACTATATGTATGTTTCAATGGTGACATGCTTCCAAAATGGTGACATTTTAAAACATTCAAAGTGAGGTGGAAGAAAAATTTCCCATTTCATGAGAGCCGCGGGTAATCCTCTGCCTTACTTGCAACCCTTGTCAGCCAATCGAAGTATGGGTTTATGACATGGTTAACCCTCTCACCTTGCGAACCTACACCCGATGCGGACCTAGGATTCCAACAGCGGCAGTGTCAGAAACCTGGACCTGCTCGATGTTCTTCAATACACGTTAATAGATGCTCCAGCGAGTTCAGTTCAAATGGACAAACTATGTATATGTTTTAGCTAATCCCCATAAACACAGAATAAAGATTATTTCGTGTAATGATTCGTAGAGACTATACATGATTGTTGAAGGATATAATTGGAAGTTGGTTTTTTAGTATATGAATCAGAAAACAGTTCCTGGTAAAAGAAGTAATTTATATATTTAATGTGAATAAAACAAACTAAACGTAAATGAAAATAAAGTACTAAAGAATGTATCAGGACTTTACAGTGCAACCTGCCCAAACCGATTCTTCTGTCTAACTACCTTAAAGTCAATATCAGTATTTATTTATAAAAAAAAAAACTGCAAAGGTCAGCCCTCCTAACCTCGTTTATTTATACGTTTGCAATTTGCAGTGCCTAAGAAGAAGTTGGACGCGTCCTCCTCAATTTTTACGGGATTTTCCCAATTGTTTTATAATGTCTATCGAGGCGATACCCTAATATTCCTAGGTACGGAGTTTCCAATTTCAACAATGACAAAGGCTTACATTGGACGGGTAATAACACGAAATGGTATATCGTCGTACCTGTAAGTTATAATGTTTCTGTCTCGATACATAACTTTGGCCTCAATATTTTTAAATATTAATAAATGTGTATCGTTATAACAAAGCCAGAAATATATTATCCTTATATGCCGATACCTTAATATTTAAACATATTTAAAACTCATTTACTAAAATATTGTGGTATGATAATTTTGTACGCCATCGTATGCTGTTAATTAGGTCTACAGTATGTACCTTTTAGAACTGTGTTGCTAGAAATTCAATTTTCCCTTATATATGTATTATGACAGTGAATTGTGTATCTATTAACCCGCTCACTATCCACTAACTCAATTAAAATACAATTTCTGCTTTTAAAAATGAATAAGCTACAAAAATACGTACGAATTAATCCGTATTTTAACAAAAGTCGTATCTACGTGCATCTTCTACTGTTTAAATATCGCTTGAAAATTCTACATGGCAATGATCTATAAAATATGTTTCTATTATTACTATTGTAAAAATTAAGTTAATATTTGGTACAGTAAACAAATCTTACGACTACTTTGTGTTAATGTGATCAGCGTCCATCAATTCACTCGAAAATAGATAAACCTAAGCCGTGACAACGTCTAACACCGAAAAGAATGGGGGTTCTTGAATCCTACCGAGGTATTGTTTGTGTTTCTATCATTTTTTAATACTAAACCTTCTTTTTATTTCATATCCGAATCCAATATCACACGACCTTTATATTACACTGTACTTTGTTACTAGCCTTTTCTGGCAATGATTAGTAAGATTCAGGTTAAGTCGATAAGGGTGTGGTATTCGACAGTGAGTGTTAATATGTTTGGTTCATACGTATTCGTTCGTTCTAATCTTTTTGAAGCAATGTCAACCTACAATGTGGCCCCTATTACTAATTGATAAATTTAAGGCCAATGTCTTTACTACACCAAAGATTGAAGTGAAACAATATTTAGGGTTTTAGTTACTCCTCGAGTACAATTAACTCTATGCCGTCCGCGCGATAAATCAAGATTCTTTGATTTGGTGCCGGTAGGACTCTAGGATATACTAGGTGTAGATCTTTTTGCTTGTTGTCGAAAGTTTTACAATTTTTCGAGATGCCATAAAACATCATGTTTTAATAATTTCAATAATTTTTAATTTTGTTCCGCAATTTTCACGAAATTTCGAGGATATATGTAAATGAATATAAGATTTTGTTAATATTATATATTTTATATTGTTGTTCACAATTCGTTTTAATTGCAATAAACTAATCTATAATTTTTAGTTTCAAATGTTCCAATTCTAAAACATGGTTATTTATTCAAGTACCAAAACAAATTTTAATTCCAATATATATTTGCGTTACGTAAAGTTCACATAAGTTTAACACGTTGAGTGCCACGCGATTTTATAAGGAAATCCCCGTCAGGCCACGCGCGCTGGTATCGTGGTACAGCAATGCGAAGCGCACTACTAACATATTAAAATTTACTTGATATATATTAAGGCATTAATAATAAAATCCCGTATTAAATCAAAATTAAATGGACTTTAAATAAATTTTTGATAACAACTTAAAACAATGTAATTCTTTTAGTTATATATCATATTTTACACTGTCAGTCACCGGTGACTGACGTGGCACTCAACGTGTTAATAACGTTCCCAAATTCGAATGATACGAAGCCTTTTCCCTAACAAAAATCGAATTTGTATATGAATGTACAAATTGTGACCATAAAATTGATTTTGAACTCCAAGAAGATCAACCTTCTTCCTTGTAGTACTCATCAAATGGATACAAAATGCTGACTCTCAAATATTTTCAAAATTATTAAAAAATAAATATTTAACATAAAAATTGTATTTTTGTAACGTAATTTAAATAGAATTGCATATTTCTTAATACCATAACCGATTGAACTTATCATTTATTATAAAATATTATAGCATACCGAAAAATCAATCGTTAAAATGATATTTGAATTTCAATATCATAGTACGATATGAATAATATATGAGTATAATTTTTTAAATAATAAAAATTACGTCCTTCAACTTGAATACAAATATTCACTCTATTACTAAATATCATTTTCACTTTTTTCAACACGTTTGTAGGTATTTATTTGCATACTAATAGAACCTTATACATATTTTAAATTCTTCTTAATGAATCTTATTTTTTAAATAAGCTCATAAGAACAAATCTAAGGAAGTGTGATCAAATTTAACATCATGTTTGTTTTCTATTCTATAAATGATTTATATCATGCCGTATCATTATATACGTCATTTTCGAGTTGATAAAACGAACTAAAAATAAGACATTTTTATATCAGGTTTCAGTCCCAAATAAATCATTGTTGAAGATCATTGCACAACGTAATGCTTGTATTGCTGTTCAAATTTATTACATAAAATAATGCTAAAGGATGAACACCGAAATAAAATTATTGCTTGACGAAGAACTTTCCTTTTGTTCGACTAAAAATTGTTGGAAATCATCCTTGGTTTTTTATCAACGTAATATTGCTCCACGTATTATACTTCTACGAACATTTTATAGAATATTTTCTTTTTTCAAATATTTGAATTTTTTCTTAAGGCTGTCCCTTACTAATATCCTCCTCTCGGTAGATAAAGGACTTTGACGTGGCTCCATAAGTACAAAACCATTAGCGTCAAGCCCGGCAAGCCCGGTAATTGTTATGGCCAAACTAATTTACTTTTACGACCGATCCAGCCGAGATGTTTGTTAGTCAAAAAGTCCCCTGCAAGTTTACTTATTATGTATGGCAGGGAACCATAATATTCAAGAATTAAATTCATTCGAATTTCTTGTAATAAATCTTTAAATAATTCAGATGATTTATTGCCATACGCGAAAATATTCTTCTTTTTTCGATTTATTGTTATATGTAGATTCACCTTCTTTGGGTTTATATTAACAATTCAAAAATACTGCAAAATTTATAAGAAGTTTATGGTATTTATGGTATTTAGAAAAGGTCATGTTCTATTGGAAGGTATATAAATAGACGAAACAATGATTGAATAGATAAAGTATATTAAAGAGGACGAATAACAGCTGGTAATTGAGTATTCGAAGGATTTGAACCGGACAATGGAAAATGTGTCTTGTTTTCAAAAGTAGATTGTAAGTGTGAAACACTCCTGTCCATAATAAATAACAATATATTTACTGGGACAACGATGATGTTCGTGTGGATACCAGATCTGTTAAAAAAATAACCGAACTATTATAATTACGCGGTAATGGATTATCACAGCAACGAGCGATTCACAGCACTGTAACATCTTACCCATTCTTTATATCTCGTTTAGTTTCCGAGTTGTTGCTATTTGAGTGCAAGGTGCTGCAGCGTTTACAATTACTGCGACGATTTACGAGAGCGCCGGACAATTCAGCCTTGTTAATTCGCTAGTTTTGTGCCAAAAATCAGATGACCGTCCTCTCCTAATTTTCCTACTTTCCACATCTTTCTCCCTGTGATTTCTTCTTGTTTACAAAATTAATACCACTGCTGAAATGGCGCCGTTTCGGTTCAATTAATTAAGAACAATTCATCACTGGCGTTGAAAGGGCTTTCCAGGACCGCATGGTAAAGTGGAAATACCGCTGGAACAAGTGTGTGAATAGAGGAGGAGAGTACTTTAAACTTTAAAGGAAACAAAGGCAAACAAATTTCGGTTATTTTTTTAACAGACCTCGTATAGATCGAGATCAATAGCTCGCTCACGATATCTTTCCCTTTACTGTTCGCTTCGTATGATTGGCAAGCGCTTCGCTTGGTTAGCAAGGTTGTGAACGGTGTTTATACAGAGGTTTGCATCTGCATCCTAACCAATCATCGCGAACTTAACCCTTTGCACACGGAAATTTGTTTCAGATTATTTACCAGAAACTCAGAAATACTTATTGTTAGTTACAAAGTAGTGAACAACATACCATTGCAGATAAGATAATACAGTGTTGGGAATAATTATTCTTAAGAAAACTTTGAAAAACGAAAAGTAAATTAGTTATATTTTCCTTAAAAATCACCTGCATTTTTTTCATGTCCCTTCAGAGGGAACCATTGAGTGGAAAGGGTTAAAAATTGTAGAAAGGGAGTACTGGCCTTTTTACAAGATCCGTATAAACTGCTGCTATGGATTGACCAGGGTGACAAAGGTTAAAATATTACGTGCCTTTAGGATCTAACACGGCCCAGCGAGCATCTCTAGGGATAAATAAAACGGAATATCCCAAAATACGGTGTCACGTCCACTGGCTCTACGAATGTACAGTGCCTGGAAATTCCACAACAAATTCACCTTAGAAACTTCCAATACGCGTCAACAAGCCCCAAGGTCCCTCTCGCGGGAAAGTTGTTTCAGAATCATATTATATACATATACATATATGTACTCACGCCTGCATAATAAAGCGGGTATAGATTTTGGTACTGAACCCTTGGAAGCGCTAAAATCTCAAGTCCTTACCTGAAGTAGAGAAATAAAGACAAATAAAGAAACACTGTTTACTTCGACGGATTTAAAAGTTCCTAGCAATGGGGGTGGAACGAAAGTGGAGAAGCGAACAGAATTCGCGAATCGGATTATAGAACGGATCGATTGTCAAGCCGCTTGGAAAACTTAGCACAGCCACGCGGTGAATATTGAGTATTTGAAGCGCTCGTAGAAGTCAACGAATTAACAATGAAAAGTCAGCAATCAATTAGCACAATTACTGAGAGAATGAGAAATGCGTTAGTCACTTACAATTAGCTTTTAATCGACTTTCTAGCTAGCAAAACGACGGACGTTGTACCTTTCCATAGGAGAAGTACAAAATGGTAGAAACTGGCCCCATTCTCAAAGCCTAAACCGAAAAGACGGTTTCTGTTTTCTTTAACCAATTCGCTGACAAATTACCCCGCTGTGAAGAGATAGCAGGAAACTAGGTAAATCGTACAGAACGGATGATTTCTATGTTTCTGATTTCAATGGCAAGAAGAGGACTTGCCCTGTTGTTGGACTGTAAATTATTTTAAATAAGTAGAACAGAAACGCTGAACATAGGACAACGTGTTCATTAATTTGGGAATTTATAGTCGCCAATGTAAAACAACCAATAACGGGATCAGACCTTTTAGAAAAGTATGACACAACCGATCATCCTCGAGTCAAATCACTAATACCACAGAATCAATTATATCCACCACAGTCTATAATCTATAATAACAAATATTTTTATATATTAAAAGAAGTGATATAATCTTGGGACAATTTATGGACACAATACAACAAGATTACGCCTCTTATTATAGTATATTTTCGAAGTCTTTGATTTCTTAAATTTAATAATCGATTTTGTCTTATTTTTGTGCTTTAAACCTTTTTGTTGTTCAATGTAAAATAATTCTGACATGAGTCAAGATAACTTGACATCCTCCAGACTTTACGACGAAATTGAAATTTATTTTGGATTCACGTTACATAACTACGTGAGGTTTTAATTACGCAAAGTAATATTTTATTTCACAAACCCCTTTCCAGAATTCGTTAAAAAATCGGATTACAAGGTACGTTTTCCACAAAAATAAATGGCAACCCAAAGGGTTAAGTGACGTCTATTCAATCCTGTAATGTTTGCAAATGAAGCGAGAGGAAAAATTGCATAATTGATTTGGTTCACATCCCTTAAGCCTTAAAACATTAAGTAAGGTAGATGGATCTTTCGAGTTTGAAAAAGAAGTAAGCGATGAGTAAAAACTTGACGTTATTAAAATTTATTTCAATGTGAACCACGTTTTATACGGTTTTCTTTAACAGCTTTTTTTTGTTGGTATAATAATATTGAATTAATACAGAAATGAATCTCTACGTTGAGAGACACTGTTTAATAAAAATTGCCTGACGCTTACCAACTCCATATACCTACTTTAGTTTGTTGTTTACGTGTTCTGCGCAAAAAAGTCATTCCCCTTTAAACCTTTACTAAAAAAATAATTAATTCAAAGAATTAATTGAGTTTTCCTTTACATATAATCCCATATTTCATTAGTTTTTTTGAAATTTATTTCTTTCCTTTTAGTTTTTAATTTTTTTTTTTTAATGTTCTGTTTAATTTTCAAATTTGGTAATTAATAAAGCAATAAAAATGTAACATCTACCTCAGCGAAAATATCTCAATGGTGTGAGTCTGATAATGAGAACCTACCAGAGAAAAGTCCAATGCAATCTTAATTTTCGGTTAAAAACAGCATTACTGTTTTAAAGTATTGTATAAATTTATAATAGCTTACATGCGAGAGTTGTAACATTATTTTATGTTACCGCATCTCAAAGAACTTTTACGTCATTTCCCATTATCCAATAAACAACTTTTTTCACTTATACACGACACAAAACGCTCGTTAAACGCTCTGGCCCGGAATTCCTTTTTAAACGGCAAGCGTAACACTCTCGTCCTTTCACGTGTTTTTCCGTCTAAATACAGACATAATAATTTATGAGAATGTTTAAATTGTTCCAGTTTAATGAATTACAAATTTCAACTACTGATAAACAAGGAAATGGTTAACAAATGAGAAACGGTTATTAATATCAGTTAACTTCAATTAAGAAGTAATATTTTATTATTTAAGTTCATTTCGAAGTTCCTCTTAATGTCAACTGCAACGTTGCATTATAAAAAATATATATTAACATAAGAAAAAATGATAATCTTAAGATGACGTTCATAATTTCCACAAGAAAACTGACATCAGCTGTTAAAATCACTTTTCTAATGCTTACATTTCGAAAACTAGGAAAAGATGAAAGAATTCATTGATGTATGACTACGAATAAAAAATTGTATCTTACAATATCGTTAAATTACCGGTGGACTGAACAATTAGTTGTTACTAAAAATAACTAATATTTCGTTAAAACTATGTTAAAATAGATGTCAAAAATGCTAGTACATTTATAGTAACCAGCAAAAGAAGCAAAGGGTGATACTGCCTTGTATTCGATGCGATGTTCATCATTTTTCTTAAATTGAAACGATTTGAATGAAATATTAACTTACCTTTTGTGGCAGCTGAATGTCCTATGGGATATTATCTCAGACACGACAAATTTCCAATAAAAATAATCATTTTTCGTAATACAATGCGATTTGTAATCAATCATTTCGAGAAGCAGAAAAGAAATAAATATTTTAAAGGATTTCAATATCGACAACTGATTATCTCCACTCTCCCATAGAGAATCTCCAACTATAGTACTTTAGAACGATTTATAATATAATTTGTGCAATTTCTTTTATCATCGTTTGATAAGTAACATCGTAAATTGTATTTCGTATTAAAAATGAAGAGAGAACGGTTGACGATTAAAAAAGAATTAACATTTCGGTTAACCCTGAATATTATGAAAGGATACATCCTGAGAGATCCGGATTTAGTACCAATAGCAAGAAGCCTTTGAACTGGATCAAATGCCACCGCTGTTGGCTGATGTGGAAAGCCATGTCTGAATGTCTGAAACAGAAAGGTATTTCTATCATTCTATGTTTCCTGTTTTAGTCGATTGAAAGTCCATTTAACTTTATAAGGACTACAGAACAAATAGTAAAACATGACATTGTTCCTGTTTAACCCTTTAATTATGAATGGCATATATATACACACAATCAATTTTAAGATTTCAAATACAAACTAATTTAACTTTGACTATAATCTTTTTTTCTTTTTTAACACAAGTATATTTAGCTTACATTACATAAAAATTGCAATATTCTTAATTTTATTAGGTTAATGTAGGCTAACTAGTCAGTTCCTTCGCAAAACTTGGAATAGTTGTAAACAGAGAAAAAATTCTATTTCAAAATTAAATTATTTAAAATTATACGAATTTTAGTTAGTTCGAGTTTTATTATGTATTTGTTGATTAATGAAATCTTTAGAGAAACAATACACAAACATCTCAATTCATTGTTTGCTGATTAATAGCTAGTAATTGCACACTGAAAACAGTGATGAAAAATTCACACATGCAATAATAAAAGCACTCAATGTAATAAATACACAACAGGATGTGTCACCAAAAGTGAGCCATCTAAATAATTTATGATACAAAAAAATGTTAGAAACCTAAATTCAGAGGGGCTATTATGTGGTAAAATGTGATAACCGTCCAAGTTGTCAATAAAGATGTTTATCACTTTTATTGATTCAATATTGTTAAACAGAATAATTAATTCATTTATTCGCTTCTTGACACGTTGCCTGCCACAGTGAAAACAGACGTGTGTGGTTAGACACACTGAAATTCCAATTATTTTGATTTCTATCGTAATCGATAGAAAATTGATATTTTCAAATGTAACCATTCCAATGAGTACTTTACATTATTAGCCTGATATAAACAATAGTCAACATTTATATGACCTTTTCTTTTATTAATTATTCATTTATTCAAAATTTAAGGCACCGGTCACTGGTGATACCATAGCAATCAACGTGTTAATAGTTTAAATGGAAGGACAACATTTATATTTGTAAATGGAAACTTCTGTCAATTAATTTGTAATATAGAAAAAACATCCCCATATTAAGCAGTAATCCTGACGTAATAATTTAAAGTACAAGTTAATAACAAACTTTAAAATAGAACGGTCGAGAAAATATTGAACGCCTGGTTTAGAAAAAACTTTTTCTGTGTGAAGAAACGTTTCATTTTCCTGTGTCTTAGTATGAGTGGAAATTAGTCCAGGGGAGTCTCCAGTCTCCAGTTACCCAGTAAATTCCACAAGAAATTACGCCTCAGATATTAGATAACATGACCATCCTGAGAACCGCTGCTGAAACCGCTCGTTAAACTTCCACCATTTTGGAAAGAAAATCCTGTGCTGCGGTTTCAGCAAGTTAGTAACGGAGGCCGCTTTCTCCGTTGTAAGCGACGATCCGAAATTCTTCAAATACGTGATAATGAATTTGGGGCAATTAATTTCGTCTATTCTCTCGGATATCCTCGATTCGCCAAGAATACGGAAAATATGAAGCTTTGAAAAGCTACCGACATTTTTACCAAAATGAACAAATTAAGATCGTGGAAGCTCTTTTATGATCACGAGCTTGGTGACGAGAGGCCATCCGTTTCTTCTGCAACGAATAAAACATCTTGCAACAGGTCAGCGCGATAATTCGGTACTCCGCAGTTTATTTTCGGAACAGATGCAATCGAATGTCTGTACTATCTTGGCAATCAGTAGGATGCTAAAGTAAGTTCTTAAAGTTAAAGCTAAAAAAAATTCTTGAAATGGCCCCGCTTTGGTAGTGTTGGGGCGATTGAACCAGCACCTTCGTTCAATTTTGATCCTGTCAGAGATTCTTTGTCAGGAGAAGCCGCAGAATCGAGACGTTTCGTTGAAGCTATCGCCGCTAATATTCGATGAAATCAATATCGAGGCAGAGCATTTGGGAGATGTCGAGATCGTTCCAATTCAAGAAGAGAATCCTCGGGGGACAGAATTTCTCCTCATCAGGATTTCAAACAAACGTGCTTCTTTCATAGAAAGTTTGGCAGTTCGGTTCAAAGATGTCAATAAGCGAGAAACTCCGACGATTGGCACCTGTAGGGGCGATAGACGATGCTGCAAAACCCAAAAACCGTCTTTTTCAACTAAGAACCCGCCACACAAATTGATCAAACGAATAATAATACAGTTACTTAACTAAAGCAAGATACATATCAAATTTGAAAAGTATTAAACTCAATTCAATATTACACATTAAACAGCCATGTATGCTTGCAAATAATGATAAACGAATATAAACGAACTTACATTTAGCGTAATAAAACGTTTGCAAACTTATGTGTATGAATGTTACATTTTGTCTTAATCTTATTTAGAGAATAAGTAGAAATTGGTGAAATGAAATCGTGTAACTGTATACACAGCCTGTATACAGGTATTTTAATTGTCCACACCGATCTTTGATACAAAATATTAATAAAAAATGGAGTTATTATTAGCTGTAACATACAGTTCACAGAACAAAAACTCAAGATCTATTAAAATATAAAATAATGAGAGTACCGAAGAAAAAGTAAGCAATGAAAACAAAGATGAGGAAGAAGAAAGAGAGGAAGAACAGAATCTGAACATGAAAATGAAGAGGGCGAAGAGGAAAAGAAAAAGGGGAAAATCGAGGAAACAACCTTTCACCACTCAACCCATTACACACCGCAATTCAGAAATACAAAAGAAAATTAAGATAACAGTATAATGATATTCATGTATAATTGTTATTGTTTTTATATTAGCTTCAACCTAAAGTTTGCAATGATTTAAAACAAAATAGCGGGAATTTTTAATACCATCATGAAGCACATGATATGATCTTATTATTTTAACAGTTGTATTTTATTCAGAAATTGCAATTATTAAAAGAAAAAAATTTGAAAATGTGTCCCAAAAATGGGACCTTGACGGATAATGGGTTAGAAGAGAGACTTCGAAGCCCGACAGATTCAATGACCACATTTATTAGTACAATTATACCCGAAAACTATTGGAATACAATAATTTAGAATGAAATAAATGATTAAATGCAATAGAAGAGGAGCTCAAAAACTTGAACGAAAATGAAACGTGGACAGTGGTGGATGAATTAATAAATAAAATGATTATCGATGTGTAATAAAACGGATTTACCGAATAGAATTTGATGAGAAAATATACTCGCTGGTTGCATAAGCAAATACCTTGAAGATTTTGTTGTCGATAGGACGTATAAATAGTCAGTTGTAGATTAAAATTTTGTAACTATTTACTATTTAATAATAAAGCGTTATAAAAACAATAATGTGTAGGCAAAATTTATGACGCCGATCGAGGACCCAGTTCGACATGTGCCAGATCTGGCCCTTAGGCTTTTTTAGACCTTGTGTAGCGTCAAGTTTTCTTTCCTGGTGGGCGCATCATAAATTTGTCAACGAACGATGCGCCCATGGCCGGCACTCCTAGGGGGAAGTGTCGCCCCCGAAGTCGCCTTGAAAGGGGGTGACGGTGTAGGAAGGGCCTTTTTGGAAAAGGCCCCTCATTAGCGAAATTGAGAAACGCCTACCCCTAGAAGTGAAAATAAAAGACGCTGCACGAGGGAAAATTGTTTATTATGTCATTATGTTACGTTATTATGTCTTATGTCTTATGATTGTGGTTATGTTATTATGTTTCGGATTATGTGATTATGTGTAGATACGGTATTATGGACCGTATTTAATTAAGTTCGTTTTGATAATATTGTGAGCCCAGTTTGTGTACTTTTATGACTTGTGTGTTTTCGTTTATGTGTATATACTGTACTTCTATTGTAAATATATTGTCCACTATCATTTTATTATTAAACTTCACTTCTCTTATGTTATTATGTGTGCTATCCCGTGCCCAATACGCCCTATTTTCATCCTGACAACCAAACATTTCAACTCTTTATTTCCTACAGATGTCGGTTATTTTGTACGCTTAGTAGGAAAGTACATATACAGCGTTATCTAAAAAGCTGATAGTAATTCTGTTTCAACGGAGTGGGAATGAAGGAAACAGCCACGCAGGGAGAGTTCTCGAAGATTCGACGACACAGCGGAAATTTCTTACGGGTCGACTTCTGACTGCAAGAACCGTTAGGGAAGCGTTCTTGCTCGACCCTTCTTAGGAAAAATGAAACACTCAATGAAAAACTCAAAGTAATTAAAATAAACTTTACTATCGAGGAGGCGAGACTGCAAGAACTACAAGAAAATACATCTGAAACGTTAACGAAAATTAAGTCCGAAAATAATTTTTTGTTGTTGTGTCCTTATAAACTAACCTTCGAGGATTTTAAACCGTTATGATATTCCCATTGGAACAGGAGGTTTTATCACACCTTTCTTATACACCAGACCGTATTTCTCCGTCTGTCTATTATTTGCTTTTGTCATTGTTTAATTTTTTATTTAACGAATAATTCAGTTTCGAAAAAGGGCTTAACACGTTTTCCAGTGTCTGCTACGTGGGCCGGCGCGGCATTAGGTTGCACCATACAGCACAATGTATGCACGATAATACCCACTAGGCGATTCTTATACATAGATCTCGACGTGCCAAAATCAAATCTAAAACCAATTTTTGTCCATCTCCCTCAATTTTTGAGAAAATCGATTTTATTCGCAATTCGCAATTTTTCACAATGTTTTGTACCATCTATATTGTGAAATGCAAGCATGACCCAGCGTGATGCATGCCGCCCCACGTAGCAGACACGAATGACCCACCGGTGATGCACGCCGGCGTCAACGTGTTAAAACCAAAGTTGATGTTTTCAAAAAATTGGAAGTTCAAATGGTGATTACTTTGTACAATATAGTTTAGTTGAACTTATGGTTATTTTTCCGATACGTAATAACATCACAATCTTATCGATCCCTAAAATGTACATTTACCATCGCAGCAAATCAAATTAAGAATCGTATGAAAATTGTGTAAAAGCAATGGCCAAATCTGAACCGAGTTTTTCATGTTTAAAATCAAAATTTCTATACACATCTGATGTAAAAATAAAGAAAGAAATATTCATTGGTACTGAAATCAAAGATTTGACACCACCTCAGAAGAGGTTAAAGCATTGAGATGTCCCTGCGTTAGGCTGGTGGACATTACGAGGGACATCCCACTACCTGTTTGCTCCCTCTTTTATAGCATCGTTCTCGCTACAGCCGGATTCCCCCCGACGATGCTAACGAGTAGGACGATCTTTCTTCCAACGAAGACCGGCGAGTCAGACTCACCGGACGATTTCCGTCCTATTTTCTGAGGCAATATTGTTCCGCTGATGGCTGCGGCGAAAACACCGTCGTACTAACAGCCACCCATCTACGACTCTCGCTCGAAATTGCGAGAGCTTCACGTTGCCTTCCTGAATGTGGCGAAAACCTTTGATTCGGTCAACCACCCAACCATCGCGAGGATTTTGACCATCCTGGAGTTGCAACCCGTCGGTGTGTGAGGAGTAATACAATGTTTGAAGTGCGCGGGCACAGGTCAGAGCTTTTCCGGATAGGCAAAAGCGTCGAAGACCACTCGCTCTCTCCGATACCGTTCTGCCTGGTAGTGAATAGTATCCTAGAGATGATTTTCCCTGGCATCGGTTATTGTCTTAGAAAATGCCGTGTCAACGCGACTGCGTACGCAAACAACGTTCTTCTATTTGCCTCTTCAGTGTGGGACTCGCAGACCGCACTGAATGTGATAGCTCAGAAGTGTTTTGCATTATCCTTAATTTCATCGGGTAATGTTAAGAACCCTCGAATTCCAATTTAGATGTGAAACCTTCGTTCTGCAAATAATATCTATTGCAGAATAGAGAAATTAAATTATCGACATTACTTTAGAGGATAATTAGAGCACCATTGGAGCTGCAACGACGTTTAAAGCTGGTGTGCTGTTTTCTGCTTCTCCGTATCCGTGTGCTGGGATGCGCCACACTAGGGATATTAAGAGTTCTCGACCTACTGACCTGCACGGCAATTCGCAAATGGCTTAAATTGCCGTTGGACACCACAACTGGCTTCTTTTGCATACCCATCGCGGACAGTGGACTTGGCATTTTGGCTCTATGTACCATCGTGCCAAGTCTGATGCGCGAATGTCTGGTTGTCCTGCAATAATTGCAATTGACCCAGATTAGGGCAGTTACGGAAACCCCATGGGTTACAAGGAGGCTCCAGTAGGTCACTCTTGCTCTTACATGATAGTCTGGCACACTGCCCATTAAGTACCTGTGGGATCAGTGAGGGACACAGTATGAACATGAATTGCGGGAATGATACAGATTGTCGCTATCATCGCCGTGGGTTGGAATTGATTCTCTTCAAATCCCCGACCGGAATTACATACAGTTAAACGCTTTCCCGACGCTCATTCCAACTAGGTGAAGCCGCCTAACATTTTGCGATCCACCTGCATCCCAAGATCGACAGGAATTAGCTGGCCCCCGTTTCCCCCAATACATTTCTCCAAGCAACGAAACCATAAGTATAAAGAAAAAGTCCGTCTTAGTTCCCATGCTAGAGAGCTTAAAATGCCCGCAATCTACCTTGACGAGACTGCAATGAAAAATTAGAGTTAAAAGGACCAGCAGCCGCGTGCGTCCTTGGATGGACGCGGAACGCTGCTTGTTGTGAACGAACTCTGGGCATCGGAAGGATTAATACCAAGGGACCGAACAGAATATAGTGAGCATACTATTCCTAATTTGATGAGATTTAATGCCATATCCCCACTGATAAAGCAGGGAGGCCCTATGTTCACCAAGACCGAGTTGAAAACGGCAACAGATGCGCTGAAAATCCTCAACGCACCGGGTCTTGACAGCACATCAATGATGCGATACTAGCAGCCGATAATTGCTACTTCGATTTACCACTGAGTACGTACAACAAATGCCTCTGGTCAGGAGCTTTCCCTTCCAGAGTAAGGTACTGCAGAAGCTGCTGAAACCGCGTCTACAGACAGCCATGGCTGGTGCAATTTCTCTAAAACTCAGTGTGTCCTTAAAGGTTTATTGCTCATTTACACTTTTCGTTTGCTCTAGTCCTAACCCTAATCTCTCCCACTAGAAATAAGTAGATCATTTCAAGAGCGGGACCTTAAAACCGGTTTCCCTTTTCGTGTAGATTTCCAAGATTTAATCAACTCCGTTTAATCTCCTTCCGGTACGTCCGTAGTGTAATATATTCTTGAAATGAAAGCGAGAAAATTGATTGCTAGAAGACGGATGTTAGACAATAAGATGGAAATTTCATCCGACCGAACTCACCGATGGGATTATTATTGTGAACCGTTATTGGGGTTCAGTACTCAGAATTATAAAACGTTCTTTAGAATGTGACTTTATGATATCCTTGCTAAAGCGAAAAATGTAAACAACGACCAACCTCTACAATAGAATACTACATATAAAAATACACTTGTCTCATGTTCAAAAGTAGGAAACTTCGCGTAAAAATTATACAAAATGTTTTTAAAATCCGTGCTTCAATCTTATGTAAAAGACGAAAATTTTTCTCTATTAGTCGATTCTTGAAGAGGTCAAACAAATTTACAAAAACTGAAAAATAAAAGGAAAATTGCAATCAAGGAAAACTGAATCAAAATACATTCCATTAAAGACCAATAACTGTGCATACCAATTTTTACGTCCATATTTAAATATACATGATTTTCAGAAAGATTATCTAGAGAAAAAGACACTCCTTATTTTTATAGTCAATGCATCAATAATTATCAAATTTTGTATCAGTAGGACAGTCTATCTATAATTTGTCAGTACAATAGATATATCTAAATTATACAAAGTCGTCCATTGCAAAACTGCAAATGGAATATTAAATAAGTTGATGAATGGAACAGTAAAAGTTAAAAACACTAATGGCATAAAAACGTATGTTACGATCCACACCATTATTCAGGCCAGCTCCTTACCATCCTCATTGACTAGTTTTTTTTTTACTGTTAAGGAATATTACATTTTGCAAGCACGGAAAACTCCCACATTTAATTTATTCAAATAGTAACAAATAGACGCATCATAAAAAAGCCTTCAGCAAACAATTTTGAAATAGACAAAGGACATCACCTCACGACACCGGAACGGCACACTCCAACCCATACCTAACAGGACGTTTCGGACTTTTTCTACAAGGCGTGTCTTAAAATCAGTACATTTCAACCCCCGATAACTGCAATCACTCATTGGACGAAACCACTGTCCCCACTTTCACTCTTGACCAAACAGGACACACCTTCACACTCGAACATAAGTATAAGAATACCGGAATTAGACATAAGCTATTATTAATTATCATTTTAAAAAGCAGAGTCAGACAAGAGTAACAATTTGAAATTCAAATAAAACATATTCAAAATAAAACACATAAAGTTATTTGATTAGGCTCAGTACTACAGTACAGTCAAAAGCTACATATTTCCTCAACGTACTATAGAAACAAATGTATTAAAAAAAAGGAAGAAGAAGAAGAAATTGTATGCATACGAAAGTGAATTATATTTGATATTGAATTATCCCGATAGAGATAGGAATGGTGGACACATCAGGGCTCGTGGAATGAGCGCGCGATGACAGAAAGAACAATAAACTTAAGAAAAGCAACAAAGATGGAAATGGGTATAACATTTACATACCAAGAAGAAAGCAAATACGTAAATGGATAATCAAAGAATAGGAGGAATCAGTTGAAGAGTTAAAGAAAGATTTAGCACCGGGTCAGGGCAAGATGAACTTGGTTATATTGAAGAAGAGGGTTCTAAGAAGTGGCAAAGCAGTACGGCAAGAAGGTAAGGCTATATTAGTCTGCAGAGAAGGAGATTCGCTACCCACCCGCCTATATTTAGAAAAGGGATTAGGGTCGATCGAAAAGGAACCTTACATAAAAGCAGTCGATGTTATCGATGTTATAAATTTGGCCACTATACAAATTTAAAGAATATGTAGAGTACGCTTGAAAAATTGTTTCGGACAGTACAAAGAAGAGTGAAAGTATATTAATGGGGAGAGGGGGGGGGGGGACACATTTCAACATGGCTCCCGATTTATAGAAAAAAAAATGGGGGATAGAAATATACCATACTAGGCAGTCAAAGAAGTAATTATAGAAGAGATGATACAGAACAGTAATGCCTAGCAGAAAGAAAGATTTCCCAAAACTATCAAGAAAAAAATAGAATACTGAGAAAACTTCAAAATATCACACACAAGATGGCTCACACCTCGTGTTAAACCAAATGCGAGGTAGTAACAATTTCCAAATTATGCATTGCATCAAAAATTGCTACGAGATTACCCATGATAACAAACATTGTCACGTAAACATCTCCCTGTCCTACGGAAATCTGTGATAAAAGTGTGTGTTGAATTTCTAATTTGATACTATGCGAAGAAAATTCTCAAAAAATAATGTGAAATTACTGGTTAGTCATTAGGTCTAGGGCTAATGAAGGCCAATACTTTTTTACTCAAACTTTGACGTACTTCCGTATTTTGGTATAAAAAATATAGTATTCCGTTTAAAAAAACAAAGTCGACCTTGAAATCTTTGAAACGCTTCCATCTATAAAAAATGAATACACCACATAACGTACCCCTTTATACAGTGGAGTAGTATACAGTGGAAGTTATAGAGGTGTGCAAGTTGCATGGACCACCCTGTATATATAAATCCGTACATAGGGTACAGACATGTTTGGCTTACAATTAGAACCAAACCTTTCATGGAATCGGACAAATAGTGATTCCGCTGTTTCCGCTTTGGCAATCTGCAAGCAATATGCAGTGGCAAGATCTACTTGTTTAATATGCTCCAATAAATACAACAAAAAATGTTAAGATAACGTCAAATGTATTAATTGTAAGGAGGAATACATAAACACATAATGCTCAGTACATTAGAGATAGAGATAATCTAATAAAAAAGATGGCATTTAAAAACTTTTCTTACCAAAGGTACCATAGAACTGGTTACAAGGGAAACAATATTGGATGGCTGAATAACAATTACAATGGATGTATCAAAAACAGATACGAAAACAATGTTTTTCCTTACCTCAAAGATACTTTGAAAGAAAGAAAAATAGAACATTGGGGGAAAATAATGCCCTCATAAATGAGGTAATAGGAAGGTGGATCATGAGGAAACAATGGCAAAGATAAGAACTAAACGATTGAGCCTAGGAGGAAAATCTGCTGTATAAAAAAAGATGTCTCCATACGACAGGAGGGAAAATTGGAGAGAAGAAACGAGAGCAGAAATAGTAGGAAAAAAGAAAAGAGCAACCTTCTTCAGAATCTCTATTCTTCTCTAGAAAGAAATAATAATAAAGACAGAACAAAAGCAAACCAGAAACAAAAGCGCTGAGGCAAATTTCGTATCCTCATTGCTTGGCAAAAGATCCAGACTTATTTCCAAACCAATCTGGTATCCTGAGACTCATCAAAATGAAATTTATACATTTAGCATAAAAAGCAAAATCATAATTAGAAAAGATTTGGAAAAAAATGAATAATGGAAGAAAGAACATGGGAAATTTTCATAGAAAATTTAATTGAATTTATTTAAGAAAAAGTCCGGAAGAAAGATTGGAGACTATTTCAGCAAGAAAGAGAACGAGCAAGCCAAATTTGAGAAAGAAAACATGGGATACGAGATTAAGAGAAATTCAACAACAACAAAAAACAGAATAGGATACTTTTATGATGAACAGCTATAGTTTCGATCGATTTAGATACTAATGTAGTATCGGCAACTGCGCAAATTCCGTTTGTTTCGAAACTGCGTAGTTTTAAGAAAATGTGTAAATGAGTGAATGCGTGTGAGATCTACTGTTTCTATTGTTTCTCTGGGCGAAACAACGACGGAGGCAGTCGAAAAAGAAACGTGGACGCGATATTTCAGGACCTGCAAGGTGCGGTCACGAATAAAATCACGAGAAGACTTGCGAGAAGCAATCGATTGAGTGCGTGTGTGTGTGCGGTAGAGATCAAACATTACTATAGTCTTTATTTTATTATAATTTTTTATATTATTATAATTTCTATTTTAATATACATATATATATTTTGTTGTTTCCTTTGTTTTCGTTTTTTTTCGCGGTTGAATTTCTTTTATTTCATCCCAAAAATTTTGGGGGCTCGATCGGGATAGTAACTGACTTTCATCGTGAAAAATATGAAAAACTGCATTGTTCGTGAAACTGTTGGCCACCTGTGAATTCCAAAGTGTATTACAATCTGTGAGAACCATGACTTCTTCCCGATAAAGCGTTGAGGCAAACGCCATTGCAGAGCCGTCTAAATTACCCGATGCATTGGAAAATATGACAATTACCGACTTGAAGCTGGAGTTAGGAAAATTGGAACTGAGGAAAACCGGAAACAAGGTTGATCTTGTGGCAAGACTTCAAGCTGCTTTGGAAGTCGAAGATAACAGCAAATGCAAGTCTAATATCAGTGAAGTCGAAGAACACGAAGTTACGATCAGACCTGGCCGTCGAACGAAAACGGTGAGAGTACGCGAAACATTAATAACATTCAAAGACGTCGAAGAAACGATTCCGTTTTTTACCGAAGACGATGAAATATCGATTCGTCAATGGTTGGAAGAATTTGATGACGCGAGTGCATTATGTGGGTGGACAAGCGTCCAAAAAATTATACATATATGCGAAGCGGTTATTGAAGGGATCGACTAAGATATTTGTGAGGCACGAGAAATGCGATGGATCGTGGACTAGCTTTAAGAAAGCCCTTAAAGAAGAATTTTCGCATGCGGTAAATAGTGGCATGATCCATAGGAAATTAATAGAACGGAAGAAAAAACGTGATGAGACGTACCAAGAATATATATACAATATGCTTGATATTGCGAGCCAGACGAACGTGGAAACAGATGCAGTTATTCAATACATCATTGATGGTATTGAAGACGAAGAAACTAATAAAATTATTTTATACGATGCTGGAAGTATTCGAGAGTTAAAAGAGAAGTTTAGGATATATGGAACCATGAAGAGGAACGTGAAAACGAAGGCGAGGTATACTGGAGATAAGATACTGGTGCAGCAACAGAAGACATCAAGCGGAAGTCGACGCTGTTTTACCTGTGGTTCCCGAAATCATTCAAATGCGGAGTGTTCCGCGAAAGATAAAGGCGTGAAGTGCTTTAAGTGCCACGAATATGGACATTTTGCATCGAAATGCACAACGAAAGCGCCGGTGAACGTATGTAATGTGATGGAGTCGCGAAAGAAAAGTGAGAAGGAAGTAATTCTATCGTCCAGAAAAATAACAGCTTTAATAGACACAGGTAGCAATTTAAGTTTAATCCGTGCGGAGCAGTATGTACAGGTAGGAGCACCATGTTTGAATAAGAAAACAATGAGTTTCCGTGGTATTGGTATGAACGAAAACAATACATGAGGTGAGTTCGCGACGGAGATCGAAATTGACGGTAAAATGTATTCCATTAAGTTACATGATGCGCCTGATACACTGTTATCATACGGATTGCTAATTGGGACAAATTGTCTAAATACAGAAGATGTACGAATAAAAAACGGGAACATTACAATTTGCAAGATTGAAAATGTTGGTGAATCTACCATTCCGGAAGTTTTCCACATTAGCGCATGCGACAATAATAATGAACTGGATCTTTCATCGGAAGCGAATCGGAGAATAAAAACAAAATTACGCGCCTAATAAAGTTCGATATGTAAACGTTAAAATGAATAACAGATAATATTCCCGTGTATCAACGATCACGTAGACTGTCTCCGTCTGAGAAAGAAGGTGTGAATAAGCAAATAAATGAATGGTTTTTAGCACATTAGATTTTATTCGCGGTGTTTTTGACGGATAGCTCCACTGCTAAACATACAATAATTTAATTAATTTGCATTTGTTAAGGACAAATTTTGCCGTCTTCATCCTCGACAACACCATGCCTCTTGTAAGACTTGCGAAGGGTAACCGTGTGCCGGTACAGGACTGATAATTACGCCGTAACAAATAAACTTATCAAACTGTATAGATCTGTAAGTCAATACAAATTCAATCCTACAGAAATTTTAATGGTAGGATTTGCGAGAGCCCAAGTACTTCCAAGAACAGGTTTCTTTTTAAGAATTGTAATTGAAGCGAAGGAAAAGCATAGGTATACATAGCCAGCAAGAAGAGGGTATAAAAAGGACGTCTTCTCCTAATGGGAAGGGTCCCTGGAGAAGCTGGAGGAAGAACCAGGACATTTTTACAATGGAAAGGTTACAAAAAAGAAGCTTTGTGAATGGCAAGATCAAATGGACAGAAAATAATGCCATACTGATTAAATTTCAGGGTTACCTCTATCTATTCACCTGTACAAGCTACGAATATCTGTGACTGAAAATAAATCTCTTTATAGAGTCAATTAAATAATGTTTCGGGTCCTTTAGATTTGGTCACCTGCAAGTCATTTGCAAAAGGTGTTTAACCCTTTGCGCATCATCAATATACGCATTCAAATTGAACTACCATAGTAACTTACAAATTCCTACATATATTGTAAAAATATTATCCTATGTTTTTGACAAAGAGATTAACACAGAGATTAACAATATGTGGACAACAGAAATTTATAACATGTTATAAGTTTTGTAAATGCGCGCGAATGACGAGAGCGAATGGAAGGATAAATAAGCGATGAGTGCTAGAGGGAGAGAGGGGAAAGAGAGAAAAAGTGTGTGAGCTGCCGGGATTCGAGCAGAATAGAAGAGCGCGAGCTAGTGTGAGGAGCAAAAGATTAGCGGCGAAACAATTATTATATATTGTATGTATTGTAAAATTATATTACATTATACTTTTTTTTTTCTAACAAACATATGCTTCAAAAAAGGAATTATTACTTATTTTATTTTAAATAAATAATACGTTCAGTACGTTCAATGTACCAAGTTAAAAAGTGCTCCATTCTCAAAGGGTGAATATGCATACTCAGATAACTATAACGAGGAACATATTAACATTGCAAAAGAGTGAAAAATATATCAATACAAATTTTTAATAAGAAAAAGAAGTTGTGATGAGGTGTTGGATGACCAACGCGTTGATTTACGTCATTGATTTTACAACACTTCGCATACTAAAAAATACCTCGCCAAAGCACTGATCTTGATCTAATAAAAAGATTATGGCATGAATTAACCAGTTAAGTGCGTTCGACGTGTATACACGTCGGACCAAGTCTCTGCTGTGGTGCGGTCGACGTGTATACTCGTCGTGTAAAATAACAAATTACCATTGAGTCTAAATACTAGTAATTTCTATAAAATGTAATAAGAACATTATTTGGTGGTATGTTTCCTTTATATTACCAATACAACTGCTATGTATTTTATATGGAGGGGGGTAATCCATTGCATTGAAAAAATGGAAAACGTAAGGAGTCAAGATATTGGTGTACAACTTGCAAAATGGCACTTTGTGTGATGCTTCGAAAAATATCACACCCGAATAAATTGAAATTTTTTAAATTATTTTCTTTCTTCGGGTTTTCTAATTAATGTATTTTATTATTTTTTGACAATTTTCCAGCTTTTAGTAAGAATAGCATATTCAGAAACGAATTGTTCATTTTTTTTGTCAAATAAAAATATAGCCCTTCCTCGTTTTTCGTAAAATTTATAATAGAATCATTTGCCCCGCGTTCGACGAGTATACTCGTCATTGCTTGATTTTAACTCCGCACCCTGTGGAGATCTTTTGAAACTACATTCCGCAGTTAACAGATCAAAGAAAAACATTAAAAAACAATGTTTCTAATAAATCACAACTAAAACACAAAATTAAATTAGAAGAATGAAACAAACTTGACAATGAATTGAAAAAATATTTAATCCACTTGATGCCACGCAAATTGTGGGTAGTAATAAAACGGAAAGGAAATGCAACAAGATATTAAAACTTTGACTTAATACAACATTATTAAAAATGTGTAAATACTGTTGTTCACTTCGGTATGACCCTAATAAGACACAGGACACCGAATACAAGCGCAGAGAGACAAAAAGGTACTATCGCGTCCACAAACGAACTCCAGCAGACCCTGTACCATTAACACCCAAATCAATGCTAGATGGCAACTATCACATACCTGCGCTTTCTCGCACCAAAAATTAAGAACTAGGACCATAGAGACTATATCAAACTAGCACAGACGAATTTTGATGAAACTTATGTGAAATACAAATTTCGGAAAAATATTTGACACGTATTTTTGTATATCAGCCAGCATCCACTTTAACTAATTAGGTTAACGGACATTTCTTGTGTCTTATTATATTTCTACAGACAACTGTCAATTTAACGGATGAACGAAATCAGACATTTTCTCTAAAAAGTGACTTAAAATACAACGTAATTATACACTTATTACCTAATAACTAAAACCATGAGATACAAATTTATATAAAATGTATAATATTCAACATTTATTCCGCCCGTCTTTTACACATATATTTAGTTTCCATTACGCACTTTCCTTAGACAGTTCTTTTACATTTTGTACAATTATTGTTGCTCTTTTTTTATAAAGTTTGATTTGAAAATTCTTTAATTCCTTTCCTTCGTCGACAAGTTCTTCGGCCAATTACAAAAGAAAGTCCTTTCTGGATATCTTTGATCCAGTATATATATATATCCAGTCTCAAATATTGAAAAAACCCTGGAGAGGTCACGGAAAAAACATTTGGTCCATTAGATTTACTCAAAACTTGGTCTCATTCTAATATTCTCTATTTATGGAGTACATTTAACTTTGTCTTTCACTTGTACATATGCATGCTTTGTGATTTTTGGCTTTCTTTTATAGATCGTGAGTGTACAATTTTCTGATTTATATCGTTCCGAGGAATATAACTTCATTTAATCTTCCCTGACCTTTGCTGCCTTTCGAAGTTCCCTCTTGCTGGCTCGGATGGTTCCAATTAAACTAGTTTTCACGTTTACTTTCTTGCAGCACTAACTCTTTTATCACGTTTATATTTATTATAGAAGTAATGCTTTCATGAGTAAAAACGATTTATTAGAATCAATACTCAATTTATGGTTCCGTAAAATTAACGGGCTTCGTAGAGATAGGTATACACCACATACAGAACGTATAAAGCAGAATTTCAAAATAAGAAGTCTTCAAAGTTGAAGGACGATGTTATATATTTCTTATTATTTGTTTTTGAATGGCAAATTTAATGTTTTATGTTTCTCGAAAAAGGCATTTGTTTCAATAATATATTAATAATTGAAAAAGTTGAAAAAATTGTATTATATGTCAATCGATTTTTGTATTAATTTATAAATTTTTGTATAAATGGCTTCTTTCTTGCAAAGACAGCTGCGTAAAATTTATTGGAAGACTATTCAACGTTTCGACGCATTATATTAGTTAATAATCTTTCTAATAATTAAGTACAATTATTATGAAAGTTTTGGGGTTAAAAATAAAAGTTTCTTTTTGACAAACTCAACAAGGTTTCGTCCGTAACATCATAAATTTCGAATCATTGATTCATAACCCAGGACTTAATTAGTGAAGCATATTGTCCCAGTACTTGGGTAAAATGCCACATCTAAAGCCCTTTAAATTTGTAATTTTCTTATTAAATTGTAGGAACTAGACATCTGTGATTATTAATCAACAGACATAATTAATCATATTATGAGATAGTTTTATCTTTCTCCCTGTATCTGCTCTGTGCCTGCGAGGTATCACGTTTGAAAATTAACTGCGGCATATTACACCGACCTACTCTATGTATTACGAGCCGAAGGGGGCAACTACGTTGCCGGGGTTCTCTTTGGTTATAGAATTTGTTAACTAGCTGATCCAGTGTTGCTAAGTAACACTGGCTACCTTAGAAATTAGTTATCGTAGACGAACCGACGTATGATTAACGCCAGAAGCCATAGGAAATGTGAATGGTAGCCATTCTAACTTTAAATTAGCAATAAAATTCTTTACTGTCATCTTACCAGACTTTCAAAATATGATTGTAATATCCGTTACCCTTACTCTAAATCTGATATTAGAGATATTGAAGGTGTTTATGCCATTTGATTCTCATGATTATTATTATATCACTGGAATTCTGAACTTTTGAGTGCTCAAGATAAAAATACTGTAACAAAATTCATAGGAAAACTATCAAGCGTCGCTAATAACCCAGCAGTTGATGCGACGTTAAACGCTTATATAAAAAAAAAAAGATAAGTGAATCATATGTGATATAGTGGTTGTTTGGGAAGTTCTTAGAGATTTTTTTAAATGCCCCCCAGTTATTCGATTAGTCTTCTTACGTACTTCCTAGAATTATGTGAAATTATTTATTATTAAACACTAAACAACTTCGCACCGCTTATGGCTGTCATAGTTATTTCAATAAAATTATAAACTTCAACATACATGTATACATATAATATTTTGTCAATCTAGAGATGTTCGGAAATTCATCTTAAAACAAATTTTCGAACTTTTTATACAATTTGATATTTCATTTTATCTTTCCTTTTCATCTTATTTCCTTACATTTTTCTTTATCTTATATTCATCTATCTAATATTTGTTTCTGTTTTTCGTTTGCTTCCTACATTGTACCTTACTTTCTGTTTTCATTAAAAGAATAGTTTCCCGTGAAACTAATAAATAAATAAATATATAAATTACAATTATGGTCGTAGCGGCTAAGGGTTAACTCTAAGTTCTTAAAAAATTACATTGAAGACCGAATCAAATTGAATCGAATTGAACTAAATCAGTTTAATCAAGTCGAGTAGACAAAAATGCAACAAACAATATTAAAATAAATGGCTCAACATTAACTTAAAGGGATGTACAATTAATGAAGCACGACAGAAATTTCCTCTTTAGTCCTATTGTAATATTTTATATTACAAAAATATTGGAACGATTATTAAATTCAAAGAGTTTCTTACAGTAATATTTGTTTTCGACGGTCGGAAAGACAGCAAATGACACCTTTCTTACTATCAGAATGACGAACTTTTCCGCAACGAGCTACAACCACAGTATGATATTTCAGAAATGTGAAAAAATTCAATTTCGATAATAGTGTTCCGTCCTACGGAACAATCCGTGAGAATTTCGTAATCACACTACGTGGCGTTTTTAGAGATAGAGATCGTTATGATCGGGTAGCGCAAAAGAAATCATTTATTAATGCAAAAAATCGAATGAAAAACCTGTAATTCATCACAGAGTAGGTATGTATTTTTTAAACAAATTCAAAATTCCAAAAATAAATAATAACTTAATTCTCCCCGCTTTGTTTTCATGTATACGATCAATTTTGTAGGAAATGACCCCATTATATTTCTTTTTATTTTGTCTCTCTTTTAGTCTCTGAGAAAGTATGAATCATTAAAAAAAAAGAACTAAAAATCTTGAAAAGATACGAAATTATAGTTTTTGTCCCAAGGTTTAGCATATTTTTTAAAAATATTAAACACTACAACATCTGTTTCATGTATAAATTGACATGAAACAAATGTACGCATGTATAAATATTATAATAAAGACCAACTGCAAATTATTGAATAACAAAAAGATAAGACGTAGAAAATATAATATACGAACCTAGAATTCTTTGTAAAGCTTGAAATCGCAAAGAAAAGCTGACAAGGTCTTTCATACAAGCTGGATAATTGAAACACACTTGGTCGGATTTTACGTCAGATACAGTATGTTGTTAATGTATCATAAGTCTGTATTTCTACTGTATATAACATTCGTTAGAACTGCCTCGAGTCTTTTCCTATAATTGCAACTAGAGAAGAAAACCTTTAGACTCTGTTTCCACAGAATGAACTAGATGTAAGCAAAAATCGATAAATGTAAAGAACAATAGCAAGACGTGACGAATAAGAAAAATGCAGTTATATTTGTTTACGGTCCACTTTTCTCTGACAGAAATTAAAATGCAGAGTATAAGAAGATAGATATCGTGGAGTAACATATGACATTTAATATAAATTAATTACATTATCCAAAATTTTATCTAAAAAGAAAAAGGAAAAGAAAAAGAATTATGTTCCAACCCAATAGTATAAACTTTTAAAAACATAAAAACAGTAAAATGGGAGTTTTTCCTTATTGTTATATAAACATGAAATTTTCTCAAAAAAGCTTAAATCTTATGAGAAACGAAATGAAAAGAAACGATTAAAACTTGATTAAACGGTAAAAAATTCTTCCATTGAAGATTATTGGTGGCTAGAAATATTTGCATCAGGTTTATAAAATTATCACATAAAAAATGTATTTTACACATACATAGATAACTTTTACACAGATTACGACTAATTCTTGCGACTATACACACCATAATAATAAATTTAAGTCAAATTATGTCCTATCCGTTGAAAAAAGATGAAATAATTCGCAAGAACACAATCACATTTTCGTATTAAAATGGAGAATATTATCAAGAAAACATGCATCCGTCGTGGTATTCAATTTGAATTTGTTTATTCATATAAAAGTAAAGCATTTAGCCGTATTAGCTTATAACAACGAAAAATGCGGTATCGACAGAAGCATGATTTGACTCTCCACTTACTTATTGAGTTGCCTATTCCAAATGCACACATTGTGTCTGTATCAGGTAAGGTGAAATAAAAGAAAAATGAAATATCGAAATTCTGAAACCTTTTAGTTAAAGGATGGTGGTTCCCGGAAAATACTAGCTCCAGCAACAAACAGAAGGTACAACGAGGAGCAACTCACAACTTAAGAGTTGGAAAAAATCCGCAAAGCAAAACAATACGAATAATGTGCATTCTGTGTTTTCAGAAAAACCGACAAACTTTAGAACGACAAAAAGCTAAGAAAAACATCAAAAGACATGGAACATATTGTTCTCAATATCCTAATTCATTGCAATTGTACTTGAACTGTTTCAGCAAATTCTATAAAGCTAATGTAATTTTCTTTGAAAATAATATTTCTTTATTCACACATATACTTATTAGAGCTCTCGCCTAAAACACGTACCATTCGATACACGGATACACGTGTAACAGGACGAGACACGGATATCACAAAACACGTGTGTTAATTACATTCGTACACATGTAATTAATAAATCCATATTTTCTGCAATTCTTTCTTTTACACGTGTATCCGTGTACATGGAGATTCTAATACTTATACCTGTTCATTAAATACTCGTGTTACTCGTGTAATAAAGTGTAAGGTGTAAGGCTTATTGTTTTCACAAAGAAATATACTCAACTTGCTTAACGAAAAAGTGAGCTCGCATCTGCTACTCGGATCAAGGGATTTTCTAAAAAAGTAGTTCGTGTGTTTTTCAGTCTGTTAGAGAAAATTTATATACAAAATAATTTACAAGCTACTGATGCATATACTGTAGACGAAGTAGGCATTTTAAATTCAATTAAAAGTAATTCTACAATAATTACAAAATTTACTGCGTATCCCAAATGCTTGCTTTTTCTTGTAAGCCAGTAAAGAGATTGAAAAACGCGTAATATTGGATAAATGTGCAACAACTAATTAATTAATGGAAAAACTATATGATGAAAGTTCTCAGAAAAATCCAATAAAAGGGAAGAAAGTTGTATAGATGATTCTAGAATTGTTATAACAGGTAATAATTGCATCCACTATACATTGTATTTAGAAATATTCTCCTAGTCTACTAATTACCAAAACATCAACATGGGCAATAACACAACATTCTGCTGTAAACAACTTAGAAGATTCTCAAATATTTCTATCTATTTAGATTATACAGCCGTTATTTGACCATCGCTTGTATCATAATTTAGGAATTTATTACTTCAACAACAGGTTCATTTTTTCTAGAAATTTATTCGTTGGAAAGCAAAGAAATTCATATACTTTCTTATCCATTTAGTTTTAAGATTATTAAAGTATTAATCCTAAAATATAAATCAGCATACATACAAACTTTATTTATTAGTACAGTGTAGTTGTTGCACTTGTGATATATTGAAGTTGGTAAAACAAATTTCAGTCATACAATTTATAGTTCGTAAATCTCATAAATTACATGTTTTATGTACACCCACTTTGCGAACTTCGATACATTATAAATGCATATACGTCTGCTGTCTACTTATTGAACAGGAAATATTTACCGACCAATGATTTATGCATGAGACTGAAATATTATAATTTATAGTTTTTAATATAGCACAAGAGTATGTAGGAAGTTATGATGATAAACTTCCTATTGAGATAGGAGGAAAAAACATAATGCAATTAACAAATATAGAAGTAATGAAATTGTATACGGGTAAAGAAATAAATACGATGAAAGGAAGCGGAAGTGAAAAAGTAGAAAATAAAGGAATAAATAAGAAAAAATATAAGTAAACACAGAAGATAGAGAAGAACAGAACTCAAAAGAGTACGAAAAATGAGTACGAATTAGACGTAACAAAAGAATGAAACGCAGAAGCAGTAAATGGATTATCAGAATTTCCAACTACTGCAAAAAGTAAGATAAACAAGGGGAATTATATTATAAAGATTTAAGCAGCAAGTAGTATAAAATGATATTAGCATTAAAAAATAAAAATCTGTTGAGAAAGAAAAATCTAAATTCAATGGAAGTATACAAAAATAGCAAGTCAACTAATGTTAAACCTAACTGAGATAAAAATGATGACTTGCTCGAGATAAGCTAACTTATTATGAGAGGAACAGGACCAACAAATTGCTAGAAAAGAAAATAATAATAGAGTAAATTTATTTAACATATAATTAGAGCGAAAATTGAAAATCCTGAAATATAGTTTTCAATCTTCTAGGAATGTATATTAGAACTTTTATATCAATTTGATATCCACTTTAAAGATTTTAGTTGTGTGGAAAATGATATAATGTTATTTACTAATTCTTTACATGTAGAACTACAGAATGCATATGTATAGTAACACATATAAAATATCATTTCTGTCCAAATGACGTTTTTGATAGCTAATATATATCTTATATTTACGTCAATTTTGATAGAGAAGCTGAAAGTATCATTACACTAGAAACAAAGAAAGTAATGGTACTTTTCATTAATTGCATAAATAACAATTTTCTAGTCGATGTACATGTCGCAGTTGAAAAGTAATTCGATAAAAATGTATTTGCAGCTAATTCATTTGATTGTACTGTATCAAATATTGTAATGTCACTGCGTTTTGGGATGCAGTTATCCTCATTCTGATTAACCTTTTCGTAACAAAAACGCACTTTTTGACTGTGGAGAGAACATATCTTTTAACGTCTAGTTACGTGAGGTAAATTATTAACGCTTTATTTAAATTGCAAAAAACTAATACATAACAGATAAGGGATAAGCTTGTTTATAATGCAACTAGAAAATATCATTTAATAATGTACGTAACGAGCGTCTGGCATTAGGTGACTATAGTCGCCATTAGTAGCGAAAGGGTTAAATTCGTCTTCGTCATATCCGAATTCATGGAAATCTGTTTACCTGTTTCCAGATACACCGCAGTTGTTGAAATTAATTAGAAATACAATAAGAACTTAAGAAGTTTTATACGATGATTACAATAGAGCAATAAAATGAGATTATTTTGGATAAACAAAAAAGAAAGGTTTACATTTAGATGCAAAAATAGCAGCTCATATTACCTAGTTTAAAGAAAAGGTAAAATTTGTTGCTCAAGTTTTACAGCGTTAAAATATTTAAAAGAAACAAAGTATTCTTTACATTTTCGATATTCGAAAGCAATAAAACTATTCGAGATTTTTATAAATGACGCTGTTGACATATTAAATAGCTTTTTAACCAAAGGCTTCAAAACTGGTTTATAACAGTATAATAAAGATGCAAAATTATTTTTAATAATTATAAGAAATATATATATCGATTTTAATCAAGGTTGCACACCATGACATATTGTTTACATGTGGTGTTAAATTCATACGAGTTGTATTAACACGTTCATGTACTACAAAGTTATTTTAATAAATTTATATTTATTTTGTATGTTAACAAATTGTGTCCAGAAATTAAGTTGTCTTATAAATATGAAGAGTCACAAATTCAATAAAAGAGAAAGAAATTAAAAACAATTAACTTTTGTTAATTTCATTTGTTAATAAAAAAATTCTGAAAACAGTGATCAAACTAACGACGATCATAATTATTATGTAATCAATAGAGATTATTTTGCATAATTATCGCTACATGTCTCAGACATAGGTTTACGTTAAATATGATTGTACAAAATAAATCAGAAATTATATAAAGTAAAACGAACAATGTGAACTATAGAAAACAAAACAAACAAAACGAAAATACAATAAAATATATTTAAGAAATAATGCGAATATCTCTTCTGAATATTACGCAGTCTCGAATGGTATTGTTTCAATCGAATATAAACAGAAAGTGGAAACCCTCTCGAAAACTTATCTACACCGTAGTAGGTATGTATATGAGCATTTTGTGGTTTCGTAATCTAAATAGTTCTTGATAACAGTTTTTAAACATTTCACAATGTTTCAACGACCAATATAAATACAGCGAGAACGAAAAGAAACTCTCATTGTTCGTTTCGTTACTTTTTTTTTTTTTTATTTAGATTATTTTTAGTCGCATTAACAATTTAGGTCATGAGCGACTAGGAACGTTTAACTTTCATGATCACTTTCCATTGACAGTAGATAAGCATGTGTGAGTCTGGTGTGGCCGATTACAGTACAATTTTGATCAAACTTCATATACGTAAACTATAGTTCCAAATAAACAATACGGATAAATCGGAATTTTTAGTTTCGTTCGTGGAAAAAATATTTTTACGGATGACATTGTACTGATATTACTCTGTCTCGCGTTACTTGCTTAAATTCTTACAAAATTTCATTTTCGCGAGTTTAGAGTTTCAAGTTTATTTTTTTACAGGGTGTAACTTTTAGCTTCACGTTTTCAAACGTTTTCGACCGTATCGTAAACGCGGAATTTCCGAAGGGTCGGCCGAAACCTCGCGCGTAACGGTTTATCAACGGTCAACCTGGAGGAAATTTCCGTACCATCGCGGAACCTTCGAGGACTTCCCCGAACGGGGCCTTGCCCTCGCCACTGCGTCAAGAGGGTTGGCCAAAGGGCGACGCTTCGGCCCTTGTAAATATTTTTAACTTGCTGATTGGAAAACAGGAAAGGCCAATCAGCACCCACTGTCAGATTTGGAGGTGCCGCCGCGATCACCTCGAGAGTTATTCGCGACTTCGAAAATCACTTCTTCTACGAACTCGAAAAGAATACCTTATACAAAAAGAACAGTCCAACGTTCGGGACAGTTTTCGAACATTTCGTTATCGTTTCATTCATCGTTTTCGTTTTCGTTTATATATTGAACCCTTGTTTCTTGATTAAATTCACAAAGCAACGCATCACAACAACCACGTTACCGAAAGGGGAATCCGAAATTTATAACTTCGGAAACGGACAATTCTGTATACGTTTAGTATACTAATTCCTTGATTTGCTTAAAAACCTCCAAATCATTTGATCCAACCTAAAGAAAGGGAGTTCTGGTTTAAAGACCGCGAATTTACTTTCCGATCCGACTGTGCAAGTATAAATGTATACGAAATCAGAGTTCTAAACATGACTTGACTCGATAGTATACTTGATAATTAGAATTTAAAATCGTGTTGTCAGATCAAGGAGAAAGGAATAAAAATTCTCAGTTTACTGACTGAACATATCGAAGATAATTCTACTGTTGATTTAATTAGCCAAAACGAAGAGATAGAAGAAACAACGCTAATAATCAATAAGATCTTACGAGATGCATAAAAGTTCAAAATTAAAAGTGATCCTCTTTTGTCTTAAGTTTTAGTGAATAACTTATCAAATTCACAAAGAAGTATTAACCGCTTTGAGCATAGTATAACAAACAACACAACCTTTGTTTAACCAATGAAAATTATAGGGATTTAAGCGAAAAATATTTAATACCCGGTAATTGTAATCGTACTAGAGCTCCTTTCTTGAATTCTAAAATAAAGGTCCATATATTACAAACGACCATGAATCAAGATAAAGGTATGGAAGTTAAGAAAAAACAACTCGCTATAATTATATGCTGTTTAGGAAGAGCTATTACTCTGCAATTACATTCGAAGGACAATAATATGGTACTTAATTAAAGCACCTTATGAATACTGACCGTATTTTATTATTTTGCGATCTTCGACATGTCGAATCGATTATAAGACAAAACACTTTGCACTCTATTCGTTAAAAAAAGAGGTCAAATACCAGTTAACAGATTCCAAAATTGACAAACTCCTGAATTTTGAGAACGTGGCTGATGTTTTAAAACTAACCAAAGCAATTGTAAAATGATACAAATTTTTAAATTTGTTTTACATTGCAATTATTCTTTTTCCAAGTTTTTTTTTTTCTTTTCTATTTCTAGCCTTATGGACTACGTTTTTATATTTAATCGATGGCCAATTTGAAGGAAACACTGAAATGTTCTTTTCCATGTACGTTACTTCATTATAATTCAATAACCCAACTTTTCGAGCGAATCAAATATTTCTCATTTTTTAAATGTTTGCTTATTACAACGGGAAGACTTTTAAGTTTATATTTGTCTCATATTATTAACGTTCAAGACTACTATTACTTTTTACTGTCTAGTGGAAAGTAATTCGATTTGCCTCAGTTTACGCTGCAGTCACTAAATGATTTTAAATGCTGTTCTTCTAGTTCAAACAAACGTTTCGAAAGAATATAGACATATACAATATTTACCTATTTATATAACCTTTTCTACTCGAAACGCTTATGCGTCCAATAAGAGACATGGATTTGACTAGCAGTGATTAGCAATATTGTGGTAACCTCGAATCGTTCATTGGAAATGTTATCAAAACCATCGAGAATGATGTACATACGTTATAATTGTACGTTATATAAATGTACGAACCCTCCTACAACACGGCATCCTATAACACGGTTTCGCTATAACACGATAAGAAAACTGCAAAAACCTTTGTACAACATTGTACTTCTACAGCCGCGGCGAGGCTTGCTGTCCTAAAGATACAATGTTGCGGAATTATTTATTTTCATCTCCGTGGCCTGAAAACAAAAGTGTCTCACGCTGGTAGTCGGCAGTCTGCGTCGAGCCACGGTGTGTTAAAGAACAATTTTTTCGTCTTTAAGACATTAAGCTTCAGCCCCAAGCCATGTCAGATAAAGATTAAAAAACAACGTTTAAGAGGAAATTTATTTCTTTAGAAGTAAAGTGTAAAATCTTGGATCGTCTTTTGAAAGGAGAAAAAGCATCTCACATTGGAAAAAGCCTTAATTTGAATGAGGCAACAGTCCGGACTATCAAGAAAAATGAAAAAGAAATAAGAAGTGGAGTTGTTGCAGGATCTTCGACATCCGCAGCTCGCCCCAGAGCGCCAATAATTGAGAAAATAGAAAAGGCACTCAGCATTTGGATTGATGATTGCTGTCAAAAAAGAATTCCATTAGATGGCAATATCATAAAAGAAAAAGCACTAAAAATTTACAAACATCTTAAAGAACAAGCAGAATCCTCTGTCAACCCAGATTTTGTGGCGGGTAAAGGTTGGTTCGAAAAATTCAAAAAGCGTTTTGCAATTCATAACATAAGAATCCAAGGAGAGTCTGCGTCGGCTGATCATGAAGCCGCTAGGACGTATCCAGAAAAAATTCAAAACATTATAGAAGAGCAAGGATACACAGTGGATCAAGTTTTCAATGCCGACGAAACAGGACTTTGGTGGAAAAAAATGCCAAGCAGAACCTTTATATCGAAAAAAGAAAAAACTGCACCCGGATTTAAGGTGTCTAAAGATCGTCTAACGATCTTGTAATGCTGGTACGAACCAGCAAGCAGAGTACAATTACAGATTTTTTTCAGAGAGGAGAAGATACAAAAACTTTAAATAAAGAAAAAAGTTCTGAAAGTGAGGGCGATATCATTCCACCGAAAAAACGTTCTCGGTTGATTATACTGAGCAGTGACGACGAAGAAATTCATTAAATTAGAGTTGCGTTTGATTAAAATAATATTTTTTTTTTTTTGCTTTGTGTTATATTATACATACATTTATATTTTTAATAAAAATTAAGTTGTTCATGTAGAATTAAAAAAAACTATTTGTTTTTAATAAGTTTTTGGAACGTAACCCCCCTTTTTGCACGGTTTCACACAATACGGCATTTTCTAGGAACCTAACTACCGTGTTATAGGAGGATTACCTGTACTTCCGGAAATTTCATAATTCAGCATTCATAGTTGTAAAATTCATACTTAACCCCTTAGCTTACAATGACGCCTCAGAGTCGTCGTAAGGCTATCGGGCCAAACATGAATAAGACGCTTCAGAGGCGTCGTAAGTCTACCGGGCGAAACATAAACAAGACATTTCAGAAACTTGGTGGGGCGGCCGTCCCAAACATGAATAATGGTCACAGAGACATAATGTGTTCAAAAAGCTACTTCTCATTCGCATTCGACTTTACATCGTATGTAAGAAGTATTATAAAATCACCCATTATAATGTGTTCGAACGCTGAGCCAAGCTGTGTATGTCCCTGCGCGCGACCGACCTTGGTGTCGCTTTTGGCCCGCACAGTTGGAAATTAAATCGTAAGGCAAAGGGTTAAAAATGTATTGTATATGAGCGTAGTGAAAAAAATAGAATTTGTGTAATTAAAAGGTGATCGATGTTTATCATATCACAAAGTTAGTGAAACTTTCACCAACTACATTCTGATTAACCAAAACCACACACAGGGACAGTGAAATCTTTATGTTTATTTTATAAAAGGTTGTTGTTAGATTTTAAATCCTTAATCTATTGTTTAGTAAGCAAACGTTTAAATTGTTGGACGACCAACCTAATGATGCAGCTCAGATAAAAATATCGGAACCGACGTTCATACAGTCTGTCTCGCAAGAGCGTGTTGGCCATACTTCTGTAAATGTTTATATATTTGTAAAGAATTTTATATCAATCGAATCTACAATTATAGCTTCGCACCGTCTCGGCATACGTTCTACTAATTTCGCGGCGTACGAATCTATTATAGTAAAGACCTCCATATCTTCCGAATGTGGTGTACAAGTATTTTGATTTATAGTATTTTGATTTTGCTCTCAGCTTGTACTTTATTAAGAACCACACATTTTCGATTGAATTTACGAATCCGGGGATTGCGATGGCCAAGGAAGTACGGCGATACCGTTTCCCGCTTTCCAGCTGGTACAGTCGCAAATCCGATGTTTGGGGTCATTGTCCTCTTGTAACATCCACTCGTCTCTAGTTGGATTGAACCATCGTTTCACTGATGTAAGAAGTCCCCTCTGATACAATTTCAGCATTTTTCGTGCATTCAGATTGTATGTAAAGATGCAAAAAGTACCGAAACCCCGTGGGTTGAAACAACCCCAAACATGCACCTTTATGGGGTGTTTCACACTCCCTTGAACAATTCTTTTTCCACGGATAAACCAAGCATGTGTAATAGAACATCAAGCCCAAAATGATGATTCATCACTGAATATTACATTGCTCCAATCACGATCACTATTTTCATGAACCCGCGCCAGACGATTTTCGACATGCTTTTTTCATAGCAATGGTTTGGATAGCGTAGGTAACGGTTTGGCAATGTTTTTAATCAATAACATCTGACCTTTTCGCAGTGAGAGAGTCGGATTTTTCTCAAAAAGCCGAAGAATCATTTTATTCTCTCGGGTGTTAGTCTTTCGTTTTACCCCTCAATTTGGAAGGTCATCGACACTTTTGGTCTCCTTGTAACCATTTTTGTTGTACCCATTTTTTAACAAAACTGTGTCAATTTATGCAGGTATTTAGCGGCACCTGCAGCACTCAATTTTGGCCCATTTGGGTGGCAACGTAAAAATACTGCTTCAAATCGCTTCGCGACTACGGCACTCATCTCTAAAAACTCTCTTCTGATCAATGTCTGAAACAAAACTGAGAGATAATCGACCATGGCGTAACAGAGTAGACTGCATTTGTTTATATTCTCCTTCTCTCGCCCTTGATAGGCGTCAAACGACGCAGATACCATCGACACGTTCTTGTGAGACAAACTGTACATGCAGAGACACTAATGTTTCATCCTAGAGTAGTTGGTCGTCGGTAGCGTGGGTCACAGATAACCCCTCTTCGTCTAAAGAATTTTAGGTATAAGAACCAAACATCTTCGGCAGGTCAGAGGATTATTCTTTCGATTCTTCTGCGCGAAAGTCTTCTGCGTGTTGTTTTATCTCCGCAAGTATTAGTTGTATCCGGAGTTGTATTTCCGAAACGTCCGAAATATATTTGTAATTATACAGATCGGTCTACACTCGGTTTCTCACCCGGATCCCAACAAAATATTCAGCTTCACATTTGCCTTTAAATTTATTTTCTTTAATAATTCTCTAATGTATACTTATACGAAATCGTTCAATTTTCGGATAAAAAGAATTTCTGATTATTGGAGACATTTATATGATAGATAAGCCAAGATTAATTAGTTTCACTTATATATGCGTGAAAATAAATGTTTCGACTACGATAAACACAAAGGCAAAAATATTAATTCAGGAACTGGCATTTAACTGCAGCCTTTTAAAAATGAACAATACGTACAATTAAAAAACAAAACAAAAGATTTAAGACCGTGTAAACCAGTGTCAGCCCACGAGCTTTTTCAAAAAGACTTTAAGCCACCAGTTTGCAATTTTCAAAAACGTATAAGCCCTTTAAATATGGGACTTCTTTTTAATTACCCTGTATGTGATGTAGCTACAGTTTTGTTTCGAAATAAGCAACAAACTCTGAACCGACCAGTTGCTTATTACGGTATGTAATATGGTATGCTACTCGGCTTGACTTTGTTCTCGAGCGAGTTCAGGGGGAACGCGTAGAAAAAACAGGGGGGTTCGGTATAGCGACAAACTATTATAGTATGTATAAAGTGATCGGTCGAGGAGTGGTGTTATTCTTTGAAGAAGGATAGAACATAACATGCTTTCTCATTTTAAACACTATATATTTGCAATAGCATTCCTCATTCAAACCAGAATCACTAATGTCTGAGTGAGAAACATTAGACATGTCCTATCTTCCTTCTACCAGACTGTTCATTCGATTGCGAAGATTTATGGTTTCTCAGCTTTCACGGACCTCTCGCTCGTTTTCGGACCTCTTGCTCTGCGGACGACATCAGACAAAAAGGTGGGGATAAAGATTTGCTTATTACAGATCAAGACTGTATTACTATCTACGCTTGGTGCCGTTTGAAACGCTTTTTCGAAAAATATTATCATGACCATGTTGTCTAATATGTATATTAAAATCATTCATTAGGTACTAAAATGATCAATTTAAGTACGTTGCAGAAATAACTGTTTTTCTACTAATGTAATATCGTACAGGATGTATAATAAACAGTAAAAGTTCTTTGATTCTAAAGTAAATTTGTATAAATTATAAAATAAAGTATTTTGATCAATTCATTAACATCATATTATTATAAACATAAAACTATGAAATTCATTTGTTTCATATCATCCAAGTTTTCATATATTCTTTTTAGTTTTCGAATAGTACTTCAAAGTTAAAGTTTTAGTAGGGGGTGTTTCATTCTTTTAAGTCGTGTCTGAGCCGATAAAAAGAACATACATATATGTTCCTTATTTTTACTTGCCCAATAAATGTACGAACTTTCATCAAAATCAAGGAGGTGGGAAGGGGAGCAATATAATCCCGTGCTTTTCCTTGTTATAAAATGATGAACTGTTATCGAGATCCTGGAAGTTTAAACGGTTCGATGTCCTTACAATTTTGAAATTCGAACGAAAATGTCAAGGAAAAAGCTTCTAAACTTGAACGAAAACTGGAAGTTCGAACAAAGAAACGAAGAATAATTTAAATAATTTACTGTTATAATAAATAAATAAAAACGTTCGATTGTTAAACTTACTTTTTATTTTCTATTTGTGAATATTATCTTTCGATACAGACACTTGACATATCTTACATTAACTGATCTTTGAATAGTTAGAACGAATTCTTTTATTTACATGATTTTAAATGCAAGGATAAACATACATATGTCAAAGTTCAGTCTCTTGGACCGAATTGTGTTTGAATTTCAAGCGTTCACTATTTTATTTGTATCTGTAACGAGACGTATTCGGAAAATATTTTCAAGCAAATCGGAAGATGTGTAAATAGCAGCAATATTTAAATTTTCAAAATTAAGAACAAAATATTCAGACGGCTTAAGAAACAATTGATTTATTTTAGAACTTTGTTTGGGTAATTACTAATTGTAAGTAAAGTGTTTTAACCTTTTTAAAAGACATACATTTAATTTTGACCTTTATTCTGAAATTTGTTCAATTAAAATTTCTGCAAAATGACGTAATTACCTATTTACTATTTCTTAAACCGCGAACGTAAAACATTGGCCACCATCGCTATGAAGAACAGAAATCATAAACATTTATTTATTACCTACAATGTAGCGTAGGATTTTTTTGATATCTAAATTATTTAATTTACCCCAACCGTCTAAAGGTGATTTTTTTACTAAAAAGTAGTGTTTCATTTTCCAACTGCCATCATCTCTATAATTATTAAAATTGTTCAAAAATCTTACGTTACACATTTTCATTTACATATGTACAAATCATACGAAACTTTTGATTTTAGACCAATAACTAATATTAAAACATTACTATATTGTAGCATTTTTAATTCATCGAATTAAAAAGTAAAGGCGAAAGGTATATATAACTTGAAACATGTTACTAACAAGTAATTAGAACTAGAAAATAGTTCCCAAAATAATCGATGTTTTGCAGACGCCTGACAAGTGCGCTCCCTTAATTGGTAAAGTAGTCGCAAGGTAAACGAAAAATCTGGATTTAAATCGCGATCCAGAAATCTGATCGGCTGAACATTCTTCTGCAGATCATATAACTAATTCTAATAACTGATTCATCATCCACGTTGATGAGTGGCCAGATAGCGGCACGGAGCTATTATTAGAATATCAACGAAACTTTAATATCAATACGGGCTACTCCACACAAATAGCCCATGTTTTTTGTGAAACTTCATCGGTTTGTAAAATTCAGTGCACAAACTAAAATCCGATACTCCATTCCTCGATATTGATTAAACCTTTTGAACTGAAGTTTATCGCTAACTTTTTTCAAAAAGTGATAACTCGAACAATATTAGATAGAAATATCGACAATAGTTAACGTGTTCTTTAATACATAAGTCACATCGTACGTAAATCTCTAGAGTTTAATTAACAAAATGCTACACACCATGGTTTGATATTTTTTTTTAAATGTCTGTGAAGAGTTTTTTTCAAACTTTCGGAATTTCATAATGAAACCTGAAGAAGTGCAAAGTTATAAAATTTGATTACCACGATGACCTGCAATGTGCAAGCGTTCGCGCGCCATCTGTACACGTCATTGTATTTGGGCCACGGCTAGGCTCTCCGAATCGACCACTTTGGAAAGTAAATTGGATTAAACAATTATTTCTAATTCACGTCTGCTTATATCCGCTTAGACATGGGATAGATAAATTTCTTAATTAATTAAAAGTGGATTTATGTACTTGATAGAGTGAATTTATAAGAAATTTGTTTCAATAAATACTTCAATTCGAAGCACCATTTTGACTAATCATAAACGAACGAAACGTTTAGGTTCTTTAAAGAACCATGGCTGATCTGACAAGAGTATTGTAAGAAAGACTTCCTATAAATTAAAATAATTGACATTAATACATAATGCAAACTTCATGTTTGGAAAGTTCATCTCTGTTCGTTCGAACAATTTCTATGTAGTGGTGATTGGATTTCTTTTTCCATGAGAAATTGCAAAAGAATGACGAAGACATGAAATAAAGTTCTTCCTATTTGACAATAATACCCTCAGAGAAACAGACAACTTTATCAGCTGATTGAATTTCAGTTTGGTAATACACAATACATGTATATGTATGTATGCAGGTATCATCACTGCTTTGACAGTGTTTCAAGTTTATAACTTCACTAAAAAATTGTAGTATTTGTAAAGTTAAAAAAAAAATATGCTTACGTATATTAATACTTCAATTTAATACAGCATCTAAATCAATATACATATTTTTAAAAAGCTACATACGCTTTTGATATAATAATTTTTCAGAAAATCATTAGTACGAAAACGAAAAGTGTACCATGTATTAAATCAAGACTAAGACTTGGTGCTGCAAGACAAATTTTCTTTAAACAATATGGAACAAGGTTGGAAACGCGCAAATTTGTATTAGTTAATTTATGGAAATTTTCTTTTCTTTCTGTTGATACGAATATTTAGAAGGTATCATATTGAGTTCAGTAATGAAAAGAAGTTCAATCTGGATAATTCAAATTGATTCAATTCATATGGGAGAGATCTTCTTCGGAAAGAAGAATGATATTTTTCAATAAGGAACTTTGGGGGTGGTAGCGTCATAGTTTAGTTTAGAGTTTAGGCTGTGACTAGAATTCTTGGCACTCTGGAATTGGCTTTTCCTCCATTGACATCGACACGAATAAATATCAAGGGATATCAACTAATACTCATAGATTATTTGCTTTCATATTTGTATAGATTCCATCGAATTTAACTGACAAATTATCAAGATAATGCACAAATTCGTATTCATATCATTCATATAATAGCACAAGGCCTGCTTTCATCTGAAGAAAATCTCGTATTGAGCTGACCAGCATACGAAAAGTTTACGCCAATAATAGACAGTTTTAATCGGTCCAATAGCTCAAAAAGGCAACTACTGAAGCCTGAAAGAGTATCGATGTACAAATATTGCGGGACACTGTCAAAAGCATGAAACACAAAATTTTGTGCATTTTATTAATCGTACCGGAAATTGAACGAACAGATGTTAGTTTTATTATTAATATTAGTTTTATTGTTATTTGTTGCTATAATACAATCTGAAAATAAAAACAGTATTGGTAAATATAAGGATGGAGATATAAAAGAAAGAAATAAAATGTATAAAAAATATTTTATTACGAATAATAAAAATTCGATAATGAAAAAGTAATTAAAACTTATAAATTTTGTTATATAAAAAGAAATGTACTGAAAACATAAAAAAAATTGTTGAACAAAAATATCAAGCTGTCATTAAATCGAGCAATTACTTCGATATTATTAGTTCTGACATCACAGTTTCTTCTTTAGTTAAAATTACATTTTTATAAAAAAATTCATGGTTGATGTATATTTAATTTCCAAGTCCAGAACAAATATTTGCGCACCAACAGAATTTCAAGATATCAGTCTATATTGTTAAAATGGATATTCGTTTTAAAATATTAATGATAGAAAGAAAGTTTATGCTTCTACTTGTCTTGGTTGGACCGTGTTCCTAAAAATCATCTAGTTGGGCTTTGATTATTTTATCCTTGAAAAAATATGACAACAAATATTAATTGCTCTTTCTTAATCCTAGAACTTTTTGATAAAGAGTGACTGAAAAATTCGCCCTCTTTAGCTCCCGTGATTTTGGAAATTGCTGTTGTGTTAAATAATAGCTTTTATTAAAACATCACTCACAATCAGTGCAAATGTTTAAGTTGAGTTGACAATTAGTTTCTAATTGTATGGATTTATGGTGTATGGATTTATATTAGGTAATTTATCTAATATATAATATCTGGAATTAATATTTGTATCCCATTATTCTGACCATATCTAAGATACTTCACAATTGTCATAATATGGCTGCAACAACCAGCTGTTCGAACACCATTTTTACATATGCAATAATATTCTGTGATTGCTTCTCGGCCGATGTTATCTTTATCAGGAAGTATAAAGTTTCCGCTGTGGTATCGAGATCTCATGTATATGTATATACTTTCATTAACAATGGGCTTTCAAGTAAGTACATTACCGTATTTGTTATGATCCAAAGCTGCTATTCTGTATTTAGAATTTGATCTAAACTTTTGAATAAGAAAAATTCTCTCTTTTTGATTCTCTGTATAACATGAAATTGCATTTGTATTTTCGAAACGACTAAAATAAATTTGTTACCGAATAAGTTAGTCCATACGTTTCCCACCCGGATCCCAACAGATTTATTCGAGATTTCATTACTTCAACAATGTTAATTAAAATATCAATCCTTATGAATCTTCAAAGTCTTTGTGTAGATTCGTACTACTAAACATTGGAAAAACCTAAAAACAATTTCTGAAATCAGTAGAATGATCTAAACGACTATACGTTCTAAAGTGCTATGCGAAGTACCTATTAATAAATTTTCAACTGTGATATCACAGAAAATAATGATCAACTCAACATAAAAATTAGTGCTAAATTCGAGGGACTCAAAAGCGGTAAAAAAACCCCTCATTTTGCCACTCTTTCTTAAGTGTACTCTCGACATTAATTCAGACTATTGTCTTATTTCAATCTCATCATCATATTTTGTATTAAAAAATGTAAATAATTGTAAGATGATATTAGTAAGTGATTGTATTTTTAATAATTAAGTGGTTTTATTTAATATAAGAAAATCCGAAAACCAACGATTACAGATTGACCACGACTCACGTGAACTCTCACTCAACTGAACTCAACTGCTTCAACCAAAACGCTCTTCCTTTCATTCTTTCAAACGCAAAACATTCAATCCATACATTCCGATCTCAGGCATTCTCACCCTGCATCCTACATAATTATTCTGTTTTTGGTTTTATGTAACTCAATGTACAAAAATACTTTAAACCAGCTGCACAAAATTATCTTAGCGCGTAGCAGAAGTTGTGGCCAAAGTCTCTTACTTCGCTAAATTCTATTATGAAGTTTACATTTACTCCCGTGATATGGTTTGAAAATTAGAAACATTGTTTGCAACAATTGAAAAAGTTTTGTCGACGAGTATATAGTATTTAGTCAATCGATATTTATATCGATATCTCTAATATTACTCCAATCATAATGGAAAAAAAAAGTTGACCTTTAACTTCCGATGACTTTAAATTTGAACAATATCAAGAAATCGAGTATCGATTTTTAGTTCTGCACTAAATTTTGTAAGTCTATGAAGTTTCATACAAATCCAAGAAAATATGTACAGAAATGACTTTGCATACATATAATATCTCATCTCAGGCGATTATGGTGAACGTGAAATAAATGATACGCTTTTTTGTGCAAATAAACACTTATAAAGAATGAAGCAGCCCTTCAAACACAAAAATTACTGATAAATCAAATAAAAATAAATTAAATAGGGGCCACCTTCGATTTTACTAACCGAGAAACATGCTCTAAACGGCTATTGTTTTGAACAGTTTTTTCTTACCTATAATACATAATATATATATATATATATATATATATCACTTATAATTACTGTTTATCGCTACAAATCTGTCTAATAACGAACAATTTAAACCAGAAAGTAAACCAATTTTTTAATTTTATTAAAAAAGCAACATGAAATGTGTTTGTGTTTTTCGAAAGACTAATAACTTTGGAAAATAACATTTCACGACAAGTTAGAAACTCTTTAATTTTTTATCATATACCGTTTAAAAAACTAATGCAAGTCGTACATTTTGAGATGGTACACTCCGATAACTTCAAAAAGATAAGTGGAATGGCCTGCAGATACCTACATACTGCACGTACATATATAATATGTGTGTAAGTAGTAATTTATTTTTAATGAGTTCTGTCTGTGCATTCTTACAAAAATGTGATAAAATATGTTCAAAACTACCTACCTCTCTAAACATGATTTTCAAGAAAAATACAAAATTCTCTCATCTTAATTTTCTATTATTTTTATTTTTCCTTATTTACCCCCATATAATTATTTAATCGTATTAAGAAAATTATGTTTTTCATCCTTTATTGTAATATAGCATTTGCAGTTTGTTTCGTTCAAAAACACTGCAACAAAACAATTAAATACACGATATATCCACCTTTAAGGTGGACTTGTTTCACTTTTTGAATACGTTACTCAAATGATCAATAAAAAGCGCTAGCGAATGAATTCTGTCCCGAACGTTGGACTGTTTATTTCTCCGATATCGATTGAGAACTGATTTTTGAAGTCGCGACGCTCTCTCGAGGTGACCGCGGTGACACCTCTAAATCTGTCGTGGGTGCTGATTGGCTTTTCCGATTTTCCGATTTTCCGATTTTCGAATCAGCACGTTAAAAAATGTTATAAGGCCGAAGCGACGCCCTTTGGCCCAGCCCTCTTGACGCGGCGGAGAGGGTAAAGCCCCGTTCGGGGGAGTCCTCGAAGGTTCCGCGATGGTACGGAAATTTCCTCCAGGATGACCGTTGATGAACCGTTACGCGCGAGGTTTCGGCCGACCCTTCGGAAACTCCGCGTTTACGATACGGTCGGTTGTTTGGAAACGCGAAGCTAAAAATTACCATTGTTCGACAAACTGAAAAATTTACTGAAAAGAATTTACGATTATTGAGGCCGAATTGCACACTATATAAAAATAAAGTTAAATCTCTAAACTCGCGAAATGAAATTTGTCACGTCCGTGTCGTAAACGAACATTCGAGGATTTTCGTTGTATTGTTTCGCATCGGACGGAACATGTATCAATAATGTTAAATAAAGCTTTTTCACGAACGTTGGACGGACGATGCACCATCCGATAGCGTGTCAGAAGAAAACGTAATACACCAAGTAAATAGTTAGAGGGTAAATCCTAAGTATTGATTTTTCTCCTATTTTTCTTGTTTAATTGCATACAAAAGATCTGAAGAAAATATCCCTAAAGCGCCTAGCACATTACCGTGCCTCAAATATTGTAGAATTTTATCAAATTTTATATAGAAGTTTTCAAGTGATTATCTTTCCATTTTGAGAGTAGTTGTGTATTGACATAACTAATATCCTCAATTTTTTCAGATTTTTTGCTACGGTGCGCCGTAGTTAAAAAAATCAAAAATCGATTTTCTGAAGACGTTTCGGGCAAAAAATCTGATAAATACTTGAAATCCTTGCATTTCGTTTATACAGTTAGTGTGTCGTATGATTCTTAACAATTGTAAATTTGAAAAAGCAACATATAAATAAAAGGAATTAGGTTTATTTAATTAATTAAACAATACGTATGTTCTTATATTCTGAAGTATTAGACTAGACGGTTACTCAACGTTGGCGCTAACGTAACGAGTGAGATATCAGTCGGTGGAAAGTTTACACACTTTCTTTTGCCGTAGGTTCGCGTCTTACAAAGGTCGACTTTTGTACCATCTTTGGTTTTCCTTTTAAAACGTATAAGGTTATTCTTTTGTAATATATTCGCTCTGAATAATGTTTGAGCACGCTTTACTTCTCCGATTCTACAATACAATTACGTTCTGTTCTAACGTTACGCACTTTGTTTAATATATTAGGTATATGTTGCAGCAGTATATAAAATTGTATACACTTATTATTATCGTGTTCGTTTTTTACTCAGGGATTATTCTCAAGAATTGATTCACACTTTTTGTTGACTAGGTAATCAGGTTTTGTACTCGTCCTGTCCCGAATTTCCCTCCATAGCTTGCTTTGTCCCTGCTGGCCAAAGATGATGAAAAAAATAATCGCGAATCATTGAGTCTGAATAAAATGAAATAATAAAATCTATGCCATTGGTGCGATATCATTTCATTTTATTCATATTCGATTTTTAATTCGCGGTTACTAGCAAGGTTACTTTAATTCGCATGTTTGACTAGCAGGGACAAAGCGGGCTATGGTGGACCTGTGGTAAGATTTATTGTTGCATTCAAAGTTACAATTGTATTGTCCAGTTATAAAAATAAATTATATTCAACTTAGATTGTTGTAAAAGCATATTTTATACATATGAACTCCTTTTTAACGCAACAAAGGATATAAAATTATAGGTATAAGTTTATATAAAATAATCGAAGAGACGTTTTCATTAAAATTTATTTCTTTTATTTGAATATTTTATAAACATTTACCATGATGTTGGTATAATTAATTTGAAATACTTTCAATTTGGAATACTTTCGTATAATTTTTTAATAGTATTTTGTTCAGTGTTTTATCAATAGATTTGAATTGGGATTTTTAATTCCTTTTTTGTTGACAAATTAACTATCGTTTTCATATCGACATTTTGCAAACGATCCCCATGTATTTTTTGGTAATACTTATATGTATATGAGATCTAGCAAGCCAGTTTAATTTTGAAATTTCATGTTCTTCGAACCTCTGTGTCGTAGAACTCGGTTACAGACATTCGGGAAAATTATGATTTTATTTTAGAATTAAAAAATATAAAGTTACTTTTTCCTTTAGGCCCAACTGTTGCCGTTCGTCTGACAATAATACGAAAAGTTATCTGGACGATATTTTTCGCCGATAGTAAAGGTTTCTTTTTAAACCTTGTTATACATATTATTTCATTGCTGCAGTGCTTTTTTAATGACCGTTGAGCGTTATGAACGTTTCAATTCGTGAAACACGGCCTCTGTTAATATTGAACGAGCAAGGAGACTAGAGCTCGATGCAACACTTACAATTAGTATTCCCCCTTTTGCCCCCATATGCTATTATTATAGGATGATCTAAAAAGGATTATTGAACCTGTCTTTTTGTCGCGGACTGTATGTTCCGTAGCGCAGAGGACGTGTTAATATCAAGTTTAAAAACTAGGTCGACTTAAAAAATTGTTTGCTCGAGATGGACGAAAAATACCTCGGATAGCTTTTAGTTCCTGAAAGTCGTTAGTAGAAATCAGAAGCGAATATAAATCAAATGCTCCAAAAGGTACTATCTACAGAAGTATTCTAACATCTGTTCAGAATAGTAGGGCAAAAATAATATGTAGCATCAAAATTAAAAAACATAGATAAAAAAGTAAATTTATCATTTGCTAAAGCAAACATAAACAGATTGAAAAAAAGATTAATATTTGTTTTGCTAAATATACGATATACATTTTATGAATGAAGATTTTATTCAGGTTCATTTCAATGATAAAAAAAAAGGATTTAATTATAATCGCTGTGATAGATTAAACATTTTTCTTAGTTTGGATATGCTGTCAACGATTAAAAAAGATTCTACAGCTTTTATTTCGAACAAAATGAGCAATAATTGTTATTCAAACACTTCAAAGAATTCTTCAAAACCCCGATCTGAACTGTGCACAATGATTAAAACTGAATCTTTTAGGAAAATAATGCATCGGTTCATAAATCAGGCTGTAGTTTATGTTGATTTTTCGAAAATAATAATATTCTTTATTTAAAAGGTATCGGAATTTATCAAACAGCTGATGCAAACAATTATGGAACATTCAATAACCAGCATTTTCGTCTTGTAACCTACTACTTGATACATTAAATTTGATTAAATTAAACTAATGGAAATGCTCTTTAATTTATCGTTTATTTTTGTAGCATTTCTTAAAATGTTGAATATTTCAATTCCCAATGGTTGGTATATTTGTATTACATATTCTATTATAAAAACCATATTAAATATTTGAAAATAAATAGAAACTCTATGCACGAGTCCAATTAATTTCATTTTTACCAAACAAATTGTTCCAATATTTTGACGATAGTAACACGTAAATTCAAAGTATTAATGCAAAATAAATATGTAATTACTTTTGAATACGATAAATAATATGTCTCGTAAGAGTTACCTAACAAGCTGACTTTTGTAACTTCTTAAAACACTCAAGATCTTTGTATACGAATATGTTTTCAGCTACGATTGTATGTATAAAAACATTCAAAATATAAAATATTGCGACACATTGCACAATAAATATTGTATAATTGTATTTGATACTTATTATTTAGTCCACAGTTAACAACAGTTTTACAGAGAAAATTGATTAAAAACGAACGTATTAAGAATTTGTAAATAAAGCTCGATCTAATAAACAAGATTAAAATATACATATTACTGATGTTACATAGTTTTCAAACAATTAACCTAAATAAATTGACACAATTCTGTCAATTTGAAAACAACTATATAGTTTTTTGAACTTTGAAAATAATAAATTTCGGTGTTTTAGAAATCGATTTAAGGAAAAATTATAATATATAATATTACAGACTTCTACAAGCCAAACAACAAATTATAATTATAAAAGAAAAAAGAAAAGCAGGAAATGTTCGAATAATTTCATTAATCGCATAATGACCAGCTTTATTATTACAATATATATGATAGTTATAATATCATAAAATCAATCCAAGCTGCAATCCAAGAGGGTTGCTTTCTGATTAAAATGCTGTTTCTTCGCTAAACAATTATTATTGAGATTAAAGGGTATTTGTTCAAACGCTTACTTCAGCTTCCAAATAATAAATATGTCTTCGAGAAATTATTTTGCTAATATTTAGTTAATTATTACATTCAATGATTACATTCAATGATTACATTCAGAATTATTACATTCAATTATTTCATCGGTTTACGATACAAAAGAAATAGTTCACTTTGTTGAAAACAATCCAAGTGACCTTAAAATCGCTAAAATAATAAATAAACAATCGCTTAACCCACAGAAAAAGCAACCAATTTATAACATATAACATTTAAATTCTATTTCTTATATTTTTAATAAAGTGTGCTGTTTAATGGTTGTTCTAGAGGTGATGTGAGAGAGTTAAGTGACTAATTGTAAGACATTTTACATAGTAGGTATATAAACATATCTCAAAAGAATTCAAATATTTTTCAAAATTGTTGATTTTACAGCAGTTTGAAATATTGTAAAATACTAACTTTTTTTCAATAAATGGTAATCACCGAACTAACAAACATAGAAACGAACATTTAAATGCTTACAAATAAACATAATAAAAAATTATTTCAATTGAACAGAATTTTTTAACTTCTTATATGTTAATTATGTTATAATTGTTTTTATAAGAAACGAGATTCACAGTGCTCGCTTTCTAAAACTAGCACATCTACAGTACCATGTAGTGTGATTATTGTAAAGTGTTTTTAAAATACAGTAAAAAGTAACAACATCCATGATTGATCCACGTCCGTTACATGAAGTATCCGATTTCTAACAATTTTTTATAATACAGCTTTATAGTAGCGATAAATTAATATTCGCTCGAATATTTCGGAGTGATACAAGTAATCGGAGCAGTTAATTTAAAATCACTTTAATAACTAACTGAATATTAATTTATGGTTACAGTTTTAACCATTGTGACGGCTCGAGCGACTATTTTAATCTTAATGTGTTTCTATACGAACAATGATATTTCACTGAATATACCGATCATCTTCAAATTGCCCTGAAGTACGAAGCGGAGTTCTCGCTTGCCGAGGTAACGATCGCATGTAATAAAATGATCAAGAAAAACAGCTGCGACAAAAGTTTACGAAATTTCCAATTGCTTTACACTTGTATGTATAAACTCTAAAAATATTTCCAGCTGATGTGTAAATGTTGTTATGACGTAACATAGAGGGGAAAAAACGAGGATACAATCTCGTTTATCTACTACTTTATGGGCCTATTTTCAAGACTATATTATTCGGACACTTTGAAATTGGCAATATGAAAATTAATTAAATCTAACGTATCGAAACACCTGCCATTGTTATACATACATATAAGGTATGAAGTCACTGCAAGGTCTAACGGCTATTAAAAACTCGTTCTTTGTCGATGACATTAACTGCTGCTATCATTTTTCAGTTACCGCCTGCGTTCTGAGTCATCTAGCATTTCTTTTATTGATTCATAAAAAAGAGCAAATCAACCTTAACAAGAGCAGAGTTTCTTGTATTTTTAATTTCTATTTATCTGAATATTGTTGCTACAGTCAAACCTGTGGAACGTATCCTTTCGTAATGCGAAATTTTTTTTTTAATTTTTATGAAATTATGATATAGTGATTCCAATAAAAGTACGAGTAAAAATGTGTTAAAGTACAGGAATAAATTGATAATTATTGAATCGCCAATAAATTTCATCTATTTATCTTTGCGTAAGGGTACAACACCAAAATTAGATTCTTAAAAAAACATTAAAGCAAAAATTAATAGGCAATCTTTCTGTCGACGATAACAATTGTTTTTCCGAACAAGTGTTAACCAAACTGAAAGAGTGAAAACATTGAACTAACAAATGATGACGACCAGTTACATATTTTCACTATTTTCACTATTTTCTCTACTTCGTAGAACCTTAATTAAATGATATACATATATTCAACAGGATGTACTTAAGAAAATGGAATTTTGTCCTACCATGACAAAAAGAAATTAATATCATTGTCTATTCGAGTGACGAATTATTTTTGTAATAAAAAACTTTGTCAAAAGAACACGCTTTAAAAATACTACATGTTCAAAAGAATTGGTGGTTTCTAAATACTTCACAGGAATTGTATTCATTTTTAAGGAACAAAATCCATCAACAAAAATGGTATTTAGTAAATTTGCTCGACTTCTATCTGAAGAATGTACATATATTAGCAGAAATCAGTGGAAGGAACATATTCTGTATCAATATATAAAAATTACTGTTACCAATTGCTGGTAGCAAACTATAAAAATTACTTCATGAAACCTCTACACTTTTTTATTCGTGAATTCAAGGAGATGCTACTAAATATGCGTAGTGATGTGTTTAATAAGTCATGCATCTTGAATAGCTGTAAAGTTTATCCAGGATATGGACCTATTACTACAAAATGACAAGACCTATTTGGAAAACATTGCATTACCTTCAATTTGTAAGAGGATGGTCCAAAGTGGTGCATAGAGTGTGTTAATATTGAGCACTTTATTAAAATCGAGTGTCGCCCGAGGTGCCTAGATTTTGGCTGACTCTCTCGACTGAAGACCGAAAACTCAGGGTGTCCACTTAAAGGTACATATGTACGTGTATATACGTGTACGTGTCCGTGTTAGGATGAACCGAATAGGCAATTGTTTATTATTAATGCCCTGTGACTCTGCGAGGGTCTGAACTATCTCCAAGGTCCCAAAAAGGCTCGTTGGACGATCATAAATTATTCTATAAATTCATACTATGAACGGATAAATACTGACAATGAGTCCATCACTTTACTGTAAAAAGTCGAAATAGTTATTTTAAATGTGTTCTGTTCTAAAGAAACTTTAAGATTGATGAATTTATTCTTGTCGGAGATTTTGCAGATAATTATTCTTGTTAGGATAAAATATATAGAGTTATCATTGATTTAGCAAATAGCCTACAATGCACTCGTTTATTACATATTATCGAGTAGATAATAGATAATAGAGTCTAAAACATAACAACTTTGTTAATATTTCTGATTGTCGCGAACATAACGGTATTATTATACAATTCATTTGTGTCAAATAAAATTCCAGAAATTTTCGAAACAAACATGTGGCACTAGTATAAAGAAAATCAAATTGTATTTCTCTGACAGAGTTACATCGTAATATAAGAATAAATATTCAAGATTATTATCAGTTATCAATATACATGTATGTATGTATACAATATGGAAATAAACACCGAGTAATATTATTTTGTAATATCATATGGCAAAAATATATGCCATGTTGTTGGTCAATCTTTAATTTTTAAAACGAAGTCTTACTAGACGAGCCAGCCTGCAAAGGACATGAAAAGACCAAATAACGGCATCACAAAACTTATCTGATTGGATGACTGACTGTTAACATTTAAATATTAGTTTTCAATTCAGCTCAATAGACAAATACAATAAACAGAATGATTCAGAATGATTACTAAAAAGATACGAACTTGCTAAAATAGTTTGTGAAACGCAAAATGTTCATTCACTTTTATATTTATAGCAACGAATACAGTATCTCATGGAAGAATTAAATACATTCAGCATTTAATTTGAAATTTATTGGTACAGTAAAAGATCGAATAAATCAATAATTACGTAATCGATAATGTATTTAATTAGACACTCATCGATATAATTAAATAATTATTTTTCGAATGTTAAAAAAATTTTAGTTCAATCTAATCCGTCACATTCCATGTTCTCCCGATAGAAGAATGCTTATCACTTTCTCGTGGTTTCTGTTGAATAGTGACAACTAGAATGTGTATAACAATAAGTGTCATTGACAAAGAGTGAAATTCCAATAGCTATCAATGATATTAGACCTTGCAGCTGTCCTACACCCTTTATAACAATAGAAGGGATAGCCCCGCTTGATTACTGCAAATCCCGAGCAACTCGGCCAATCGAGTTGCTGTTTATGGAATACACTTTTACTTAAATGATTATTTTTAAATAAAACATTATTTGTTACGCGAGGGGTTAAATAACGAATAAAAATAAGCTCTCTGTTATTTGAAGAAGTCTAAATACATTATTTAAAATAATCAGATGAACTGTAACAAATACAATTTTATTTGCTTTTTAATTACTATTTGCTACTCTTTATTCATTATTTATCATGTGTATACATTATCAATTGAAAAACGACAATAGAAATTTCACAGCTTATTCACTGCATAAAATAAAATAGAACAGTTGAAAAGAAACAGTATCTGTTTCTCGATTAAATCCAAACGAAAAATAAAATTGTATTTGAAAAAAAAAAAAAGAAAGAAAGAAAGAAAGAAATAAAAATACAGTGGACTCTAATATATTCTAATTTATCATTTGCAATTTAATATATGTATAATTAAAAATTTGCTTAGAACTGTTTTCAACTCGGTGTTATATTAAATTAATTATTGTATTGCCGATTTTAAAGCGCTATTTTTAAAAATTGGTGCATATAAACGACTAATGAGATCTCTCATTTATTTTATTTTGGTATTTCTCTGCTGCTGTTATAAAATTGTATACAATTCCAAATTTTAATTTACTTTTCAGTTCCTCTTTCTTGTTTTATATTTTATACCATAAAATTAAAGATTAGCTAGAGATTAGTTCAGGGATAGCGTTAATTTTAGTTACAAATATTCAATTAAATAAATTAATAGAATTTGTTATGATCCTTTGTTTCTTTCTTAATTTTAATATACAGATATGTGAAGTTACCTCATGTGTTGAGATAAAATATTATGTAAAAATGATTGCAAGCTGTTTATTGTTGCGGTGAGTCTGCTGTTCAAATATTGACTGACGTGAACGAGCAGATGAAAAGTTGGAATTACATTTCATATTTATTCTAAAATATTTTTAATTGTTCGATGTGTTGTGAGTATTACAGTTGTTTGTTTTGACAGAATCTTTGTATAAATCTTTTGTATAAATCATTTTCAATCGTTAGTATTTTTAATATTTTACTATAAAACATGAGGTAACTGTACAAGTGTATAGATTAAAATTAAAAATAGAGTACAACAAACCTTTGAAATTCTAATTTCTAATTAAATATTTCTAATATTAATAATCAATATCCTTAAAGAAAATCCATACTGAGAATCGAAACGTCGGATACTATGAGTAAAATAAATAACCCTAACCTTTATCTTTATGTGATTAGAATACGAAAAAAAAAAAAAAAAAATGTAAAAAAACTAAAACTCTGAACTATATTGTTACAAATTTTCAATAAAAATACTACTACTTAACTAATTATAAAATTGCATGTGTTAAAACCAATTTAAAAATAAACAGTTAACATTTAACATTTTGTTAACTAAAATAATTTTCTATTATATATTTTTGTCTTCGCTGTAAGTATCTAAACGCTCATATTTAACGGTTAGTTAGGTCAACAGATATCATTTATTGAAAGGAAAAAAACTTAACACTGTATATCTACAACATTTCCATGTTTAAACAAAATTTCGCGTAGAATGTTCCGAACTTTATTTGAGAAGAATCATAGCAATTTACTAATTACTTTTCCTCCTAAATATTTACGTACAAAAATTATGTTTACATATATAATGAACAATTTCAATTATATTGAAATCAATGTTCATATTTGAATTACAAACTGACGCACAAACTACTACTGTTACTATGGTAATACGCCATGTACCCTTGGGATAAACTATCTATATGCATTTTACAAACACCAATCGTTGCTTCTTTTATTGCGCTATAACCTCATTTTTTATCTATAACATTTAACAGGCTGAAACCCATCAAATCAACAACCGTATTTAATTAATTATACGAACGAATATGTTCCAGAAAACATTTTAACAAAATCTTGCTGAAATATTTTTGCTAAAAAAATAATATAATTTTCAGTAATTATACTGTCAAACAGCTAATTGGCGTTCCAGTTTCCACTATGTTATTCTGACAGCATTAATTGGACTGATTACGAATTTGTAATCGATTTTTCTCAGGGTGTTTGAAAAACTGAATTTTTCGAAAAACAATATGTATTTTTCAAATTTAAATAAATGTTACGGCATAACCATAAAAAATACTGGATTTCTGTTGGTAGGGAAAGATTATGAGTAATAATTGGGGTCAAATACACTGACCCCAATTTTGATTGCATTATAAACATTTAAACATAGTTGAACGATCATCAAAAAAGGGGAAACTAATTTTTTATCAACTTTTTGGGATATTTTTCGATTTATCTTAAAAAGTAAGGGTCCACCATAGAATGAAACTATAATACGTGATAAAGTAAACCTTTATTTTGAAGGAAAAAGCGATAAAAAAATTGAAACATTGATGATCTTTTTATTAAACCAAAATACAAAATAATTTTGCGAGAAACAATCGACAATGGTACTCAGCAACATCATCATTGCACCAATAGCAAGAAGTTTGATAAGCGACCGTGCTGCCGCTGAGTACCACTGTCGGTACCTTGTCTCCTGCGAAGCTATTTCGTTTTCCGGTTTAACAATAAAATCAGTATCTTGTCACATTTAATGATTGTTTAAATATGTTTAAAGTTCATAACGTATTAAAAGAGGATGTTAGTATATTCAAAAAAGTCTACAAAATCTTTTTCTACCAATAAACATGAAATATCTTTTATACCCATAACATGTTTAAATTTGAAAAATGTTATTTTTTATTGTTTCAAAATTAAATTTCTCAAAAGCTGAATTGCAGATTCATAATTAGCTCATTAAACGCTATAAGATTTGTATAATAAAAGGTCAAAAAACAAAATTTGTTGAACAGTGTTATATATATAAAACAAAAATTATTTAAAAGATAATCAATTTTATTGTAAAAATATTTATTATTTCGCTTTAATTACTTTTTATTTTTCAACTTTTATTCTTTTGATAGCTATAGTTATGATTACCATTATTAAAAATAACCCACAATGGCCATGATAATCCTTTACAATAGTCTGTAAATGTTATTCTTCTATTCGGTTACAATGTTATATGTAAATGGTAATATTACCTATTAACATCTTATTTAAATGAAAATATAAATGTAAAAACTTCAACAATAAAATGAATCGCAATCGCAATCTGTTAGTAATTAGGCCAATTCACTTAAAATTTAAAGAAATAAACTTTGATAAAAATATTCCGTTCTCTCAAAATCGTATAATATCCATATTTTAGATATTAAAAGTTGGAACATAATTTAAGGTATATCCCACATACATACGATACATGCATACACGCACCCCTCTTCCCCCTTTCCCTTCCGTACAAATTTTATAAATTTGTTTTTAAATTATAAATAAAATGATATAATTATATAACGGTATCTATATCATATACATATGATTATCACTGACCTTTTTTACTTGAAAGTGTTCCGGTCGTAAATTTTCGACGATTTCTTGGTCAGGCTTGACGGGTTGAGGTACCGATGACCGGAACCCGTCGAGCACACCTTTAATTGTGAACTTCTTCATTACGAACCGAAGATAACTTCCAGAGGATCATATGTGCAGCAGCAACACACAAATTCAAGTCTTCCTGAGGTTTTAAACCGAAATACAAGATTTCGAAAGAATCCAATAAAACAAGATGATTATAAATTTCACAACGATAAGAATTTATAACAGATTCAATCTACGAGTTTCTACTTGCGCGGAAAACCACTGATGACATATCTTTGCGTATCAATTGCAAATATCACTCATCGATGCTTCGAGTATTGCAAGAGCTCTTCTACATTTTGACAGAACAACGATGACGTCGAAAAGACACAGCACATTTCGATATCGCAATGTTCTGGATAAATATAGATGCACACGTTACCGTGACCGCTTCTCGACACGTTTTTACAAATGCTGCGTGATCAGAGTTGTTTTCGTAGTTGACAGCAATGCAGTGTTGTTTAATCGTATCAGGATCAATAACTGGAAACAAGCTCATGTGGACTCTTGCACGACTACGAACTCACTCTATGCGCAAACGTAAACGAAACTTTATGGCAAATTTTTATGTCACTTTAGGGGGGCATTTGTATAAATATATTTTAACATACTTTCAAATAATAATATTTATTACAAAAATTTATGTCTGTCAATGAACTTACATTATACTTTCCACAGTTAAGTTAGTTTTTTAAATGAAACCAAATTACTAATGTTTTTGCGAACGTAACAAACTTCCCTAGGGAAAATGGCGGTATAGGGGAAATATATACTGACTATATATTATAATACCACAATTATTTCACCTTTTTATGATATACTTTACACTCAATAGACAAAAAATTTTCTTAAATATTTATTTGACTAAACAAGATAGTTGATTTAATATAATCAGAGAAAAACGTGTAAATCAACCGTGCTTTTATGCACCAATAGGATACAAGGAAAGTTGACTTTACTCGTACCCATGTTTTCAAATTTTCCATTAAATTTGTTACTCGCAATCCTGGCTTTATCCGTTATTTATCTTCTATTTCGCACTTATTGCACACTTATTTTGTTTCTTATGTGTGGCGTGGAAAACTCGGCGCGAAATAGGCTATCATATGAATGTAATACATGTTTCTTCGCTATATTTTAACATTCTAAAAAATATTTCTTTAATTAATTTTTTTTAAAGAATAAAGAATATAATCAGAAAGAAGTAAACATGTCCCACTAATGAGTTCACTTGAGAAATATATAGATGTATCCTGAACAAAATTTCAATAAAAGTGGATGTTTCGAAACACAGTTTAATGATTCTTGCAACGTTTCATATATTTTTAATGATTTATCATTTCATATTTTTGCATAAAGATTATAGAAATCGTTAAGTTGTGATTCGATGCATGTATTTGTAAAGGAAATATAACATATATAAAATTAATAATTTTATTATGATATTGTAATACATTTAAACAATTTATATTCACATTTATTTAACTTAGAAAGTATTATAAATTTCCAGAAAAAATATTCATGAATATAAAAAGAATTGATGTATAATTTTTTAGAACAAATAAAGATAGCGACTTATAAAAGTAAAATATATAGTTCTATGTAGTTCTACTCTTACATTAGTAAGAACGGGTACTTTATGCCCAAGATAATAATATATCAGGAATTCTCATTAAAATAAGTACTTAAAGTATAAGTTCTTTAATTTCTATAACGTGTTATTTTTAACTAAAGGTGCAAATAAATTATTATAGGTATTTATTTAATACGAGTAAACACGATATTGTGGATATTTAAAGTTGTAAATAATGTTTCTAAAGCAAATGTAGTTGTGTACATTCTGCTACATTACATCTGTTTTTTTTTATAATGTAGTTTAAACTTGATTCATAAAATTTTGTCATCTTCTACGAATACTTCTAAAACTTTCTTATGTCTTTTGAGCCATAACTGAAGCGCATCATATTTCATGTAGTTTGAGAAAATAGTTAACGAAAGTAATATTCTTGATAACAACAAACAACAGTAATTACAACATTAATACAACATTTTTCATGTAACATTGCTTTATGCATGTATATATTTATTAAATTATTCTGTAAAAACAATTCAATTTCATTACATTTTGATCATTATTTTTAAGAGAAAGACCTTTGATAAATTTACTTATAAAATTATTACCTTCTTAATTTTTACTTTCTATATACTTTGACTTCTACATCTTTTAAATTAAAATGTAAAATGCAAGTATTTTCTCTCCTGGATACAAAAAAGATAGTTAACTATTCATTTTCTACCTTAGGAGCATTAAGTTTTATTCTAATAAATTGTAATCGATTGTAATTAAATTAATCCAATTTGATATCTGATAAAGTATTCTTCCTAGAGTTAATTATCACTTATGCAAAAACATTTCAAATTTCAGATTCACTTTTTCCTACTTTCATATTGCATTTTATTATATTATAGAGAATAATAAACAAATATGCTACAACAATAATATAAAAATATTTTAAAAATATGGTTTATTATAGGGAATAATATAAAAAATATTTTTTGGGATGTCAAGCGTTAAAATGTAGTATAAGAATAATTATATCTTCCTTTTCTTACATTTTTCATACAAATAACCTATTTCACGTCAAAGAGACAGATATTAAAAAAAGAACAAGGCTGAAAATTAAAGTTTTTAGAAAAAAAGCCTAAGCTGTAAATGTAAAGCTGTAAAGTAGCCTCTTCTGGTATGCTGTTGATCAGAAAAGAGAATCGATCACTTAATTTCAACCTATAATACTCAAAGAGTTTCCAAATACGTGCACATTAATTATTTTAACAACTAAGTTTCAAATCGAGCCCAACATCCACTTTATACGTTTATTAAAATATAATTTACTTCGAACAATTCAGTTATTATTGAATACAAGAATGTGTAAACTAGACATAATACATGCTAATACTGATATAAATATAATGAATGGTGGGGGCTCCCATTCTTTTTTCTTTATATTGCTATTTTTCTAGAGGAAGTGTGAAGAGTTGTTGAATCATGTAGGTAGGTAATTAATTATATATTTTTTTTTGTTTTATACAGTAATAATAACAAATTTGATGTGCAGTTGTATGGAAGGAAACAAATGTATGTGAAAATATATATTTTATAATAATTAATTATTTTTAAATTTGATATTTTTTTCATTGTAATTCTATTTTTATTTCATACTTTTCTTTCTAATAATCTTATAAATTCTTTGCATAAGAATTGTAAAAGAAGAATTAGTGGTAGCTGTTTAGTTATGAATAAAAATAAATAAAATAGAAAAGATCAAAATTTGTAATAAAGAAAGCATATTTTATTTATCATTACAAGACTTTAAAGAGTTGAGATATAACTTTACTATTATCCTGCAAAGCATCTGATGTATATTTTGTGTATGTTCGTTTTTTTCAAAAATTATATATTTTGAAAATATTTGTAAAAATCTTATTGATAATTGCGCGTTCTTAGTAACGTATTTATGTATTAATTCGCGTTGCCGATCAACTTATGACGATCATATATAAAAGTCTAACCAAACTAGACTTATCATTTTTTTTGTTGTACGTGGTGTATGTGAATGTCTGCAATCAAAGCTATTTTTTTATTGTTTTTTACTTAATGTAAAAAGCTCGTGCAGAAGAAAATTTGTAACTTCTTAATTAATTTGTCATTACTTAAATACGTTGTAATATATTAATGCACAAGCTTTTTTTTGATTTGACATCAATGGATACCAATTTGACACTGAATACATTATCAATAAATATTAAACACACCAAACTAATGCAATTTGTTAATAAATATTAACAGTATTATACTGGTAATATATTATTAATTATTTGTAACTCACTTTACACATTGTGAAGTTCATATAATTTCATAATACAGTAGACTTTCATATCTGAACTAATAGGGAGACAAAAGTGGCCAAATAATGGAATTTTCGGATAATAGAACAATTACTTCTTTTCGCATTAAACTTCATTTATTCAAGTAGAAATTAACAAAATTGAGTTTGTTCATTTCTGAAATTGATGAACAGTTTCTTTCAACATACAAGGGTTTCATACCTTTTTAGTTGCTAAGTTTCATATACTTTTTACTGCAAGCAGTTGCATATAATTACATTTTAATTGTGTCTCAAATCATCAAAGTCCTATTTTAAATGACTCAATTGCTTCAACGTGAGAAGGCACTTTCTCGTTGTTACTTTCGTTGGCTGTTTTTATTTAAGCAAAATTCATGTTATCTTCATTGCTAGTATTGCCTTTATTATACCGAAACCACTGCATTACATTATCGCTGTCACAATCACATCCTGGTATTCTGCGCAATGCAGTGGCAGCTTTTTCAATATCTGCTTCTATTGTTCTTTCTTATTCACTGATTTCTTCAATTTCACACATTAAAAGTTTTCTCCAATGATGTACTGTTAATGTTACTCAATGCATTTGCCACCATGTGAAAACAGTATTTTAAATTTAGTTTTTTATATTGGTTTATCACACCCTCTCCATTCAAGTGAAATGTAAATAGAAGTTTTTTAAGCAATACTTTTCTGTATAGTCATTTGAAGCACTTGATTACTCCTTGATCCAGTGGCTGTATGAGTGAAGTTACATTAGGTGACAAAAAATTCATCCTTCTGGTTAAGAATGTCATATGTAGAATGCGATCTAGCATTACATTATACATCTAAATATTACATCTAGCAATAAATTATACATCTTATATTATTACATCTAAATACATTGTATCATGCGTGTAAACATTGCTATGAAGCGTGTGGATAACAGAATATACAGGTAACAGAACATTCATATACTATGGTATTCGGATAATGGTGATATGGATACAGGAGTCTCTATTGTACTTTATATATGCATACTTTTTTGGCATATTTTAATTGTAAATAGATCAAAACATTATATTTTCTATAAGAGTATTTTGTTTTCCTGTTTAGATGAGGAAAACCAAAGGAACTTGTTGCCACAACAGACATTTCAGAAGAAAACCAACATACATACAGGGTGTTCCAGAAATAGTGTAAGAACCGGAAATGGGGGGTAGCTGAGATGATTCTGAACAACAATTTCCTTTGTAAAAATGTCGGATGGGGCTTCGTTTTTGAATTATTAAGCAAAAACACTGACCAATCAGAGCGCGCCTCGAGCGCGCGCTCAGGAGTGTGCGTGCAGCTTCGAGACTTGGCGTTCGGACTAGGCCCTGAACAAGAGCAAATAATGTCGAAAGCAAAAATTAAAAAAATTTCAGAATAATACGAAATTAATCGTACCTCCAAAATAAATAAAATATCCGAACTACTCACTATCCCGACCGAACTAATAAATGAAAATTGTGTAATATCTTTCGTTATTAGAACGGAGGAAAAATTTGAAAACTACCTACGTTAAACATTAAAAAGTGGAAAGGCAATTTAAATTAAACTCATCCATTTACTTGTAATTTGACCTGCTTCGATGACAATTGGCTGCAGCTAATGCGTCATCGCACCGATTCTGGCCCTTGGCGAGTAGTATCCTGCAGCGCGAAACAGCTGATGGGACGGCTGGGTCACCGAACTCACTGTTAAAAGTGACAGTGACCGTGTAGTGAAAAAACATGTGAAGTGCAGTGAGTTCGGTGACCCAGCCGTCCCATCAGTTGTTTCGCGCTGTAGGATACTGCTCGCCAAGGGCCAGGATCCGTGCGATGACCCATTACCTGCAGCCAATTGTCATCGAAGCAGGTCAAATTACAAGTAAATGGGTGAGGTTAATTTAAATCGCGTTTCCACCTTTTTAATGTTTAACACAGGTAGTTTTCAAATTTTTCCTCCTTTCAAATAATGAAAGATATTACACAATTTTTATTTATTCGTTCTGCCGGGATAGTAAGTAATTTGAATATTTTATATATTTTGGAGGTACGATTAATTTCGTATCATTGTGAAATTTTTTTGATTTCTGCTTTCGACATTATTTGCTCTTGTTCAGGGCCTAGTCCGAACGCCTAGTCTCGAAGCTGTATGCACGCTCCTGAGCGTGCGCTCTGATTGGTCAGTGTTTTTGCTTAATAATTCAAAAACGAAGCCCCATCCGACATTTTTGCAAAGGAAATTGTTGTTCAGAATCGTCTCAGCTACCACCCATTTTCGGTTCTTACACTATTTCTGGGCACCCTATATATCACGTTTGTTAGCGTCCACGTGTCAAGGTTATTGAACGAAGGGACTCTGACCTGATTTTGAGAAGCTGATACCGGCACCCTGTGTCGGTCACAGAGTCTAGGATCGCGGCGAATCTCCGGATGTTCTGCTGCTTCCAGCGTATTGGATGGTTGGGGTGGGAACACGCACGAATACTACCCCCGGCTGTCTGGTGCCACCCTAACCCTAACCTAATCCTCGACCCTTTCAGTCTAGCAGCCGGCCGTGTCCCAAGGAGGAGTACGGCCCGCTATTCTCTCCCTCAGCCCTCAGCGGTGCAGGATGGCCGTGTCCCGCACCGCTTCTTCCCCCCCACCCGCCCTCGGCGTCGCGATCGCCCAGGGAGCTAACCTTTCGACGCGACTCGTAGGGCAGCCCACCTTCACTGGCCGGTGAGCTTATATACCGTCTCACCGGTCAGCTGACGGACCTCTAAAATCGGCGGTCCGCCAGCTCCCCCTCCTATCACAAGGTTTCTTCCACCAGGGCCAAGTCGATAAGACCGGCTGGGATCAGATACTCGCATTGAGACTGCCCAGTGAAAGGTACCCCCCTAGACAGGTATGGGGAGATAGCACTTACTGTTTTGCATCTCGAAGGGCCTTGGTCGCTAGGACTGGCTAAATTCAGATACTCACATTGAGACTGCTTTCTAGAATGCCAGCAAGTGCTGTGTCTCCGGATGGCGTTCCCGAAGTTATCTATCTCGCGGTCCCCTATTTAGCCTCTAGCTGTCCAATTTCTGCAGCGAGCAAAGGTCAACCTAATAGCGCGCCTAGCAGTGGGTCCCTGAACTAACGGGTGGGCGTTGGGAAGGATAGCGCTACTGATAAACATGGTGGAAGTGGCGCTGCTCCTGCGGCCCCTGCAGGTAGGTAGCAGTCTTCCGACGGTTTGGGTGCCGTGGGTAAGCAACAGTACTTCCGGAGAACCCCTAACCCCATTCTCGGGCGTGCGGACGTCATAATCAGATGGATGACGGATAGATGCAGGGCTCGTACCGAAAGGGTTAAGGCGTTCAAATTTTGAACTCCATAATTCTTTGTTTTTCAACTCCAGCAATTGCATTTCAAAAGCGCTAATGTCAATAATCGTTTAACGATGAAAATTCATTAACAATATTTGGCAGTACGGGGATTGTTAAATAAGTCCGTACAAAATTTTAAAGCTAACGCCATATCGGGCTTTTTACATATCGGGATTATTTTTAGCCTCAGGCAACTCTGGTAACTGTATTAGTATATACTAAATATTATTATATTGAGTAATAGATGAAAAATGGGTGAAAGAAAATTTCGAGTGGTGATTATATGTATTTTACTTTTTGAAAGGTAAAATGCATTTTCGGTTAGAACGTATTATGAACGGTTTAGTTATTTTCGAAATAACCATATTATGAACACGAACGCCCTGATAAAGTCACTATTCTAGAACTTTTTGAAAAAATGCATATATCCGATAATAGTGCACGACTGTTGTAGTTTGAAACAGCATTTATGATCGGAAGACAGACCTTATTTCTTTGAGAAAAATATTATTGCTTTAATATACTAAATTTAATCGTGCACGCAGTGTCAGAAATGTTGTTCTGAGAAAATCGCATTTAAAACAATTGTAATGAACGGATTTTAATGAACTGTAGCTTATTTTAAAGCTTATTAGTATAGCTTCTATTTAAACTAAAAATATTATATAAAAAGTAATATTAAACACCAATTTTTGGAAATAAACGTTAAATTTTTAGGGTAAAAAGTGACAATTTTTTAAATATTGTATAACTTTATCAATTTTCGACTTTCTAATGATGTTTTTAGTTCAAATAGAAGGTAAGATCATAAAGTTTACAAATCCTTTTGATTTATATGATTCGGATAAACAGAACGGCCGCTATCGTGTACGCAGTGGACGGTGTGGTATCGTAAGCAATGACCTATTTGTGTTATTTAACATAATTATTTTTCAGTAAAAAAAATTGGATGTATAAGTTTTTATTGCCAATAAAAGACCTAAAAAGTTCTTAAATTGATTGCTACGATTTAAAGTTGAAAAAAGAATTGTACAAATTCGTGCACTTTTCGGCGTCCTAAACCAGGTTCCCCCCTTAAGGGGTTATACCTAGTTAGAAATTTCAAAAAATCGATTTTCCAGTTTTTGCATTTTCATTAAGTACATAGTCTCAAGTTTATCCCAAAAAGGACTTATTATATGGTCTTGAATTAGATGACTCCGTATGAGTTGAAAAGAAAATAATTTTACTAGATAAGAACTGTGTTTTTAAAACTTTAAACGCGTTTTTCTCAAAACTATGAGCAACTATATGAGCAAGATATCTCGGGAATGGCTCAACCGATTAAGCTTAAATTTTTACACAAGCTTTACAACTTTATGTTTTAGTCTTTAATCGAAGGTTTTTTCGATACGATCAATATTATTCATTTTATAAACAATTTAAAGCGAAATTTTTTGTCGAAAATGAAAATTTTTATTTGAAACGCCGCCATTTCGTTTAAACGTAATATTTTGCTTATTCCTTCGATTAAAGACAAGATTGAACCTTACATTAACTAAATCTTCATTGTTTTTCAACTTTGGATGATCCAGTCCAGAGATATCTTGCTCACCGCAAAACGCCTATTTTTGGAGATGCTCTTGGAGATCGGCCATAGCAGCTTAACAAATTGACATTTTTGTAAACAAAAATTTGAGTGCATACGCGAAGATTAACTCAATTTAATGCAAAAACATTCATTAAAATAAATGCAAATCTCTTAAAAAAAAAATACTTGAAAAATCGCTTTTTTTTGGTCTTCTGACTAGGTATAACCCCTTTTTCTTGAAATGTATTTGTCTAATATTTTAGATAAAATAGCATTAATATTAACACATCATCTACTGCTCTAAAATAAAAATAAATACTATTACCTTATAACTTAATAATAATTAAAGAATAAGTAGAGCAGTATTTATTTTCAATTTTCTTATTTATTGTAGCGCACCTAACTTTCGCTATATCAACAGTGTTATGACAAAATAAAATAAACAAAAATTTGCTAATCAGTTTTCAATCAATAACCGATAATATTAAAAAGCCGATTGATAGACTTCCGGTACATACATCTGCGACGTACGAATATACATTTCCTAATATATTATTATGACGAATCAAAATAATAAATATATTATTATTACGTTATACGACAAATTACCGTGTTTAAATAAAAATTTTCGTTATGGTCAAAAAGAATACACGATTTATTCTAACAAATAAATAAAAAAATACGGTAATTTAATTATGATTAAATATACAAAGTAGTAATGGATAGAATACTAGTGTCCGAATATTAAATACGTTCATAAATGTAATTGAACCTAATTAATAGATACGATTTAAGGTCAAAGGCGAGCAACTTGTATTAATCATTCTTGGTTGTTCATTATCTTACAACCTTTCATAAAACGGAATATTATCGCATAACACGTAATTGAATTCGTCTTAAAAAAAGCTACAATATCACAATTTAACGAATAGGAAAATATAGCGTTGTATTTAATGTAGCCCAGTTCGCGGCTATTACGCGAGTAATCGACGATTTTGAGCAGCTAGATAAAGAGTATAGACAATCGTAAGCAGCGATAATGTGTATAGAGACTTTGTAAAATCAACCGATATTCTAAAATTATATTATACTTTCTGCTCTTTTCGATTTCATTCTGTTTTCTTCTATTTTCTGTTAATAAAATATCACTATATTAAAAAAACTAACTTGATCTTGTCATCTATAAAGAATGTTTGTACCACATTGTTCCGATACTCTGACAGGAGGAGGAGAAGATGTTTCGTTTAAAGATGTGAACTATATGTATGTTTCAATGGTGACATGCTTCCAAAATGGTGACATTTTAAAACATTCAAAGTGAGGTGGAAGAAAAATTTCCCATTTCATGAGAGCCGCGGGTAATCCTCTGCCTTACTTGCAACCCTTGTCAGCCAATCGAAGTATGGGTTTATGACATGGTTAACCCTCTCACCTTGCGAACCTACACCCGATGCGGACCTAGGATTCCAACAGCGGCAGTGTCAGAAACCTGGACCTGCTCGATGTTCTTCAATACACGTTAATAGATGCTCCAGCGAGTTCAGTTCAAATGGACAAACTATGTATATGTTTTAGCTAATCCCCATAAACACAGAATAAAGATTATTTCGTGTAATGATTCGTAGAGACTATACATGATTGTTGAAGGATATAATTGGAAGTTGGTTTTTTAGTATATGAATCAGAAAACAGTTCCTGGTAAAAGAAGTAATTTATATATTTAATGTGAATAAAACAAACTAAACGTAAATGAAAATAAAGTACTAAAGAATGTATCAGGACTTTACAGTGCAACCTGCCCAAACCGATTCTTCTGTCTAACTACCTTAAAGTCAATATCAGTATTTATTTATAAAAAAAAAAACTGCAAAGGTCAGCCCTCCTAACCTCGTTTATTTATACGTTTGCAATTTGCAGTGCCTAAGAAGAAGTTGGACGCGTCCTCCTCAATTTTTACGGGATTTTCCCAATTGTTTTATAATGTCTATCGAGGCGATACCCTAATATTCCTAGGTACGGAGTTTCCAATTTCAACAATGACAAAGGCTTACATTGGACGGGTAATAACACGAAATGGTATATCGTCGTACCTGTAAGTTATAATGTTTCTGTCTCGATACATAACTTTGGCCTCAATATTTTTAAATATTAATAAATGTGTATCGTTATAACAAAGCCAGAAATATATTATCCTTATATGCCGATACCTTAATATTTAAACATATTTAAAACTCATTTACTAAAATATTGTGGTATGATAATTTTGTACGCCATCGTATGCTGTTAATTAGGTCTACAGTATGTACCTTTTAGAACTGTGTTGCTAGAAATTCAATTTTCCCTTATATATGTATTATGACAGTGAATTGTGTATCTATTAACCCGCTCACTATCCACTAACTCAATTAAAATACAATTTCTGCTTTTAAAAATGAATAAGCTACAAAAATACGTACGAATTAATCCGTATTTTAACAAAAGTCGTATCTACGTGCATCTTCTACTGTTTAAATATCGCT
>CM039648.1:0-10355 GCA_022405125.1 Anthidium xuezhongi
CAATAATAATCACGATTTGGTAATAAAGTTGAAAAAAAGTGATGCAAAAATGAAAAAAGAAACGTTTTTTGTGAACACGTTTGTCTATTGATGTTTCATAATGCGTTTAATTGATTCTAGTATGTAACGTAGTTTCGTATCTGCGCGATCTACTTTCATTCATAGCCTGAATTACACTGTACTCATTCATCTGTTACAAAGTGCACTTTCAATGCACACATATTTTCATTAACTGGTTTAACACGTCAATTCCTGTAACCAATTATGCTCGAAAGCTTTGTCAGAGAATTCCAAAAGAAAATTCTGCAGTTAAAATTGTAAAAACTTTCTTTGATAAAAAAAAGAATTAATCAAGCGTATAAAATATTATTCGATAAGGAATTGTTCGAAAGATTATTAAGTTTGGTTTCTGTACTACCAGTTTCTCGACACTTTATTGTCGCATATTATGCATACTAGAAAAATTCCAGTTTATAATATTTTAAATCTTTCATCGATTTTTCTATAACTGCAATTAATTATTAGTGCTTGTACAAGTCAGGACTTCTCTTTTTCAATTCGAAATAGAAAATAACTGTGTACTTAGATTAAGGATAAAGCTTGCGTACATTCTACTAATCAGAGAATAGCCTTTAATCAGACACGTTTTTTGCATAATTTCATTAAAAAATAATAATAGTTCCAACAAAATAAAGATAGAACAGTGAAATGACGCATACACGTAACTCTTCTCATACAATTTCTCTGTTAGAAAGATCTAGCCAGAGAGTGTAGAAGCCACAAAATGGCCGCGACTGTTCCTTCCCACTAATCCGCCGAAGTTCGAAGCCCACTGTTTTACAGTAACCGCGACGATAATGGTAATGGCACAACAATAACGCCCACACGGCCGATAGAACGCAATTGTTCATCAATGAATCCCACGCGTGTAAGAAATTAGCGGGCCGATCGAAGGCAAGGAAACACGTGAAAGCTTGTCACGTGTCGGGCAACATCACACGCGTCCGTCTATGGATTTTCTGAGCCGAAGTTAGTCGGTGTTCGTCCTTTTGAACAAAGATAGGACGAAAGGGATCTCGGTGCGCCAATTGCGAAGTACCCGGTCATGAATTATGCTAAACCGTCGACAACCAGGTGTGTCGAGAGGGCAGGCATCCGCGTCCACGTGTGGTTGCATCATCGACACGCATAAATATGGATCGTGCTGCGGCGTTCGGCACGCATAACGACAAACTGCATGCTCGCAATTAATTTGTCTGGCCGTGCAATTAGGAGAGATACATTGTTGCGTGGACCCGGTTTTACCTAAGGGGAACGGTTAATTAACGACAAAAACTGGGGTTGGATAAAAAGGTGGAGAGATCAACGATCCAGCGAATTGCATCCTTCCCTCGCCGAGAGATGAAAAGATAAAGAATTTTATGTTGCATGTAGTGGTTCTTAACGTTCTTTGGGGTAATTGGTCACTTTCACGTGGTTTGGAGTTGCCACGAAGCTAAAACGTTAATAATATGCATTTACCACTTAAGAGGATTTCGATTAGTTTTTATTGTCTCTTTAATTATGTAGCTTATAAGGAGAAACCGTCTACTGGTTTTTTAATATTAGAAAACTATAAAGTACAAGCCCTGTATCATACCTTTGCTCAATGTAGGACATTTTTCTTGAAATATTTGCTAATATTTCAGTATTTTTGATTATACATTTAGCTAACAATAAATAGTTTACTATATTTCTCCGGTATAGCTAAATAAAAGTTAGAAGTACAAATACACATATAATAACAAAAGTAATGTAAATATAAATATTTAAATCATATATTTACTGCCTATTTGGTGTACCTTACGATAATGTTTATTTCTACCGACAGATTATTTAATGCATAAACTACAAATGAAACAATTGAACTAAATAAGGTATTTGCTAAGATAAACCATTCCTACAACAATTATGGATATAATTGTAGGTGGAAAACTCGACTTTTAATTAGTGAACTGATAGTGACGGTACTCGCAGTAAAAAATGGCTATAAAGTAATAATGAAGAAATAATGATACAATGACGATACAACTTCCACTCATCAATATACCATCGTCATACATATTTAGATCTATTTTACATGTTGTTAGTACGGTTAACTGATTCGATTCTTACATTCATGCAAATGACACGATTGCATTCTGTGTTAATTTGAAGATGTGTTATACGAAGATTGTTTGTAAATTGTGATACACAATCGAAATTAAAACAAAGACCATGGAATGTAAATTATCTTTACTAGTCTTAATAACGTAGCAATAAATGTGTGGGTGTAACTATCGCACATATCAAACGAATTATAAGATAAAGGGTGAAAGAGTACATCAGGATAAAATAGTCAAAGAGCCCTTCAGCTAATTTTGACTGACAATACACCACTCGATAGTGTATTAAAAGAAAACATAACACACCGAGTTTTAGCCCTCTACCTTAACCAGGAGGGTAGTTAAGGGGTAAATTTTGATTATCGGTTTGTGTTCCATTTTTCTTATTTAATTGCATGCAACAAATTTGACAAAATTCTATAATATTTAAGGCATGGTAATGTATGTTAGGGAATTTTTTCAGATTTTTTCATCAAAAACGCTAAGCGTGAAAATTCAAAAACTGAAATCTTTCCTTCTAAAATAGAACTTCCAATTTTCAAAGCTTCATTGGAGTAGAAATCAAAATTGAATCATATCCAAGGGTTAACGCACGGTTTCCTTGTAATTCGAATACTGCTTTGGTCAGTAGTTGTATTTTAGTAATACTTCTCAAAAATGGCCACCAAAAAGGAAGTCAGTGGTTTTAGTGGTACTACATGGGGTTCGATATAGCTTTGTGGGCCTAATACTGGTATCTGTGTGGATTACTTGTAATCTATGGTTTACGTTACACGTCGTAATACTGGAATCAAGATTACACCAGTATTAAGTCCTTGACATGATATATGTATGTATAATATACTAACGACAATAATTAATAATTTCTTTATTAACAATTTAATTTAATAACATTTCCTTATTATTCCATTAGATAGATGTAGATTTAATCGCGTTATTTTTGATCAAATAGTACTGGAACGAAAACATTGAAATCTATTTTCATATTATCATAACTGTAGTTTCTCCGTGCACATGTCTGTCGAAAACGAAAAACGAAAAAAATGGAAACATAAGATGCATACAGAGTTATTCATGGCGCCAGGACGAGACGACGCAGATTTCCGTGGATCCCGGTGTTCGCGTCTTGACATTTATTTCACTTGTCTCTCGAATCAGCCACAAAGATCTTCACGATCTTACGTTGGTACATAAATCAACGAGGGAATAGCAACGATCGTTTCGTCGTGTGGCGACCTTTCGGTCGAGCGCTCAGGCTCGTTTGCAGAATTTATTGTCTTACGTCACATAGGTTTGTGTTTATTATACCGCGGATCGATTTTTCCTAGACGATGTTTTTGTGACGGCACCCAGATCGTCGATCGACTCGTTCTGCCTTTAATCGCACAATTAAGCCTCGGATGTTCGAGTTCCGACTCGGCCCGAATTGCCTTCGCGCTTGTCTCTATGATGCTCTATTAAAATTCCAATATTCTTGGATAGATGTTCCATCGCGGGCGAAAAGGTGCTAGGTTAAACGATCAACGGACGATAAGACTAATGAGCCGTAACGATCCTTTCTCCGAGGTTAACCTTTATTCGTCTACAGTTTTCAGAACCCTTGCTGATCTTCTAGAATCTACGGTCTACACCTTCTCTACTCGTCGTTATCTAATTTTTAGCGCCATCGGTTCATTTCTTCAAACTTCGATGAACGATCAACTTTATCGATTTTTATTGTTAAAATTTTTATCAAAGCTTCTAGGAAATTAATTATAAAATCCCAATAAATGACCGCTTTTTTAAAATAGCATTAATACGAGTTGCATTTATCAATATTTGTTCACGACAAATATGAGATATTAAAAGTGTAATTGCATACTATTGATAAACATTTAATAGTTTTAAATTTATAATCGAAACTCCGTTGCTTGATAAGCATTCACTGGTAAGTGGTCGATCACTGGTTTATTTACTTAACACTGTAATCCTTTTAAATAAAAGTAATTGCTCAATTCGAATCCAGAAATCTGGAAGTAATATTAATTCCAGTTACTTATTAATAGAAAAATAGGCTGATATACTTTTGAATTTTTCTGGTACTATTTTGTTATAATGGAAGTAATTAAACGTGTCTGTGATCATTTTATTCCAATTAGATACGTGTGTTTAGAGTTTTTGTATTTGTTTCTTACTATGCTTTAACCAAAGATGAATTACATGCCTGAAATTTTCTTATCTCCATTTTGTAGTTGGGTAATCACCGTTAATTATAATTAAATTTGAAAATTACTTTACTCAACCGCTTAAACGCTACAAACGTATATACAGGGTGGTCCACGCAACTTGCACATCTCTGTAACTTCCAAAGTACGCGTTACAGAAGTGGAAGTGTTTCAGAGATTTGAAGGTCGACTTTGTTTTTTTAAATGAAACACCATATTTTTTATACCAAACTATAGAAGAATGTTAAATTCTGAGTAAAAAAGTGTTGACCTTCATTAACCCTAGATCTAATAATTAACGTGCAACGCAACGTTGCGTAGACCACCCGGTATATGCCTGAAGATTGAAATATCTCAAGTACTGTAGATATACTGGTACAATTATTGAATTAAATCTTCCAAGAAAAATGCTTTTTAAAATGCATTAAGAAATTAATTGAAATATAATCTACGTTTCATCCTTACCTATTTTGTTTTTTATTTTATTTTTAATTTAAAAATAAGAGCGCATTGAACGTCAATAGTTATAGTAATAACTCGACGCTTCGGATAAGGTATTGTTATCGTGAAATAGGAAAATCTAGCAGGAAACTCATTTATTTGTACAAATGTTACCTTTCGCATAACGATTTAAAACGTTCGCCTGGCAAACTACATAAAGTCAGAAACTAAGACGAAACAAAGGCGAACGCTACGCCTTTTCCCTGACATTCAAAGCGGACTGGATCGAAGGAGTTTCATCGGGATCGATACAGTTCTTCCCATAGAAGAAAATAGGAGTGCCTCAAGGACAAAGAGACTCGATCGGCCTGAATTTTTCGCGCTGACCTCCGATCCAGCTTTACAGCTTCATTTCATGTTGCGGTACCGCTTCCCATTCGCGTCCGCTTCTTGTATCGAACGGTACGTTACAAATCGCCCCGTAAATTATATTTCCCCTCCCTCGTCCTCTACTGTTGCCGCAACAAAAAGATGGTGTCGATGTCGTGCCGGCAACAATAAACGTTGCGCGACGTCTCTCCTCGTCGATCAAGACGAATGAATCGCGGCCGATAATTATTGCCAACCGCTAGGTTACTCGGGATTAATTCAACAGGAATCCGTTCCCCCGTTCTCCCCTTGGCCACCGTGTCTTTACTCATTAGCATAATCATATTATTTCAAAGTGATTCCAGCCGCGTGTAGGCCGGCCGCGAGTGGGATAAACGAACGGCACAATGTCGATACGGGCCGTTGGAATTCCATCCTACGGCACTGGGTGAAGGAAAGCCGGGGAAACACGTGGGAAATAGCAAAGGGAAACACGATTGCATGCGAGACTCGCTCGGCTATTTATTGACTATCGGTAGTTTTCCATGTAACCGGTACCGGGCTAATAGGCTGATCGTTGCCGATGATAACAGGCCTAATTGTGACACGTGAGAAGTGGAACAACGCTCGTGTCACAAAGGAGGATTTATGCTGGATGCTAACGAGTGTTTCCTTTTGTTTTTACAAGAGCTTCTTGCACGGAGTTTCTTTCCTTCTTTTTTTTTCTCCAACGAATCTGTAATTGAATTCTCGAGCGTTTCCAATTGTGCGCCGCCATTGTTGTTCGGTTTGCAGGTTAATCGCTACGAATGATTGTACGAGAAACCGGGAACGCGATCGAGGACTGATTTTACACGAAAAGAGGTGTGTTCGAAGGCGTGCGCGACGCGCGGCGAATAGAAAAAATACGCTGACATGATCCAGTTTCCTGCAATCATTCAAATTAACAGAACTATGCATCATTCTGTACTGCATTAGTCATGCATCGCTTTGTATTATACCGCTTATTAAGATACAGTAGTGGTATTTTAACGTTTAATTCATTGCTAATGTTACCATTCTTTTTTTCAATGAGCAACGACTGTTAGGTTATTAATCGCCTTTTAATATTTACAATTATGGCACAAATACAGTTCTTATTGGAATAATGCGAGTAGATTGTATGTAACTTATCCTTTTGCATTCGAGTGACGCTTCTGAGGCGACATGTGCAATTAACTAGAATATTTTCAAACGTGAAATTTAATTGTTATTTATATTAATTCTTTGCTTCCAAAGTAGGGCTTTTAAATTTTGGAAATTCATATCCAAAAATGTTTCGAGTTCAAAGCATTAACTCTTTGCGAATGATTGACGCATATGCGGCTAAGCCTAACCTCTACAGTAACTTACTAATTCGTGCATATATTCTATAAATTTTGTCCTGTATTTTTGACATGAAGAATAATTATGTGCGAATAACAGAGGTTTGTAATATGCTTTGAAGAAGGGAATTATTATTTATAATAAATAATACCAAGATTAAAAGTCCTCCGTCCTCAAAGAGTTAATAAATACGGAAATGGTTCTTGTGCCCAGAATAGTAATCAACTGACAATTCTGATTTTTCTTTCCGCTCCACCATATTTTATTCATTTCTTTTCTCTCTTTTTTACGTCCCACCCCACGTATAATTATTTCATCGAATATCGAACAGCAGTGATCAACACATATCAAACCTGGGCTAAAGCCATTGCTTTGTTTGAACGAAGTAATTTGAATTTCAGGTAAATAATACGTACTTGTCTGAAAGGTCCATTATAAGAGGACCGAACAACAATCGAATCCAATTTTGTAGTTTAAATAACAATTGTACAAATTCATGTTACCGTAGGCTATTAACGTTACGCGGTAACTAGATTTATGAAATCTGTTCCTTGAGCAGACAATACGTATCTTTACCTCCGGAATTGTAAGTTGAAAATACCGCCTACCGCGAAAGTACGGACTGCCAGTCATAACAATTATTTCATGCGGGGTGTAAGCACCGGTATTATGCCTCCCCTGAGCCGCAATTACCGCTAACTCAATAGTATTTACTGCGAGATTTACCGAAACCGCTGTTTTCGTCGTGCACCCAACCGTATTGTATAGTACACTTAGTAATTACTTCCCACACAGTTGTTGCGACAATAACCGCCCGCTTAGTGAAAGCAAACATACGATTCCGACAATTTGTACCCGTTCGAGTAACGATTTCGCGAAAATCAATTGCAAACTATATTTTCATCTACTTTTTGTAAGCTATTAGGATTACAATTTGTACGAATGTAATCAATTATATAGGAGAAGAATGATTCGAATAATTCAAATTGACTTTCAAATTTCACGATAGTTTCTGTCATTTAGACAATATTCTTAAATTAATATAATAGAATGTATCTTTTATAATTCTACTACAGTGAAAAAGGACTTATACAGTAAGATATGCTATAAATTTAGTCATTGCAATTGATTAATTTTCAAAAACCCTTCAATTTGATGTTTCGTGTTATTAGTTTAATCCACGGTTTATCGTATCTTATCTTAGTAATTACTCGATTACATAAAATTCTAGTTAATTCTAGTTATTTTATGAAATTCAATGTTATTTTTAAGTTAGTAAGTCTGTCTTCGTTAATTTCAATAGGTACAGCAGAAAAAACGCATCATCACACGTTTTTTAACAATGTATTTGAAATTGCTCATATAATTAAATTTTCTTGACTTAAAATGTTACAGGAATACGTTCTTATAGAAACGTAGTAGTAACGTAGTAGTTTTATAACAATATCGTTATTGTATAATTTAAAAATTAGTTACAAGAATTACTATATTCAACCTTTTTATTGCAAACAACTAAATAAATGTTTATTTTGAAATCATTTATAGTAGCATCTTTTATTTTATTGGTACATAAGATGGATGTTATAGAATATTTTTATCGACCATTATTAGTATTAAACAAATTTGTCTATTTAATATACATCCGAAGCTTCTTTTAATTTTATTATATTAGATTCTATCAAGCTGAAACTTTCTGAATTCTTCCACGAGTGATAGACAAGATAGCAGTACAAGCTAAACAAAAGAAAACGTAGAAAAATTTATGACAAGTATTTACTTCTTTAAACAAATATAATTTTTGATAATTTGTACAAATTCTTCAAGTTTCTTCTGAAAGTTTTAAGAAATAAATATAGACGTTAATCTCGTTTTTTATTATTCACTGATAATTAAATACAGTCTTTTCTGTAGGGCACCAATTTTGATTAGTGCAATGATTTTCAAACTCTTTTTGATATTTAAACTTTGTAATCTTAGGCTACATTTTAGAAAGTGTTTTAGTAAATTTTTTAAAAATTTAGTACGTGTTCAAAATGTAAGTAGGGGTTGATCTTCATTGGAAGTTTAATGTGCATCAGAATTTTCCGTAATTTTCATGCATTTTTCAATTGTATTGCACGTTACAAACACTTAGGCAGATAATTGTCGTATATTAGCATTGATTACCATATTCGCTTATTATTCGAGAATGCATATGCTATCATAATGGCGCTTAATTCATGCATCTAAGAATTCCCATGCTTGCTCGTTAAAGACACGTGATTAGGAACACGAAACTAGGTTTAGAAATACAAACTCCATTCTTCAAGAATTCTATTATTAACCTTAATGTTCATATCCCTGTTTATACGTATAACATCAGAGTGTGTGTGTATAGTACAGCGCTTGGTTATTGCTTTAGGTTAGGATTAGGGTTATAACATTATGTAGGGTGCCCCAGAACTAGTGTAAGAACCGGAAATGGGGGTAATTGAGACGATTCTGAACAATTTAAGTGTTTCAATGTTTTTGAATTATTAAGGAAAAGCAATGTATACCTCATAAGTGACAAACTCTTCTTCGTCATCTAAATTATTACTAACTATATAGACAACCATGTAAATATAAGAAATCATAATTTTTTAATCTTACTGAACAGAAATATGTCAGTCTTCCAATCACTTCAATTATTTTTAATTGTAACTCTCAATGTGAAAATAAATAAAATCTTTGAAACTGCTATAGCATTTAGCTAAAATCTCTTTTCTCTATCAATGTTTAAATATTTTGTTTTATGTATTAAAATTTTAAATTAAAAAAATATGCTTAATTAGCAAAAATTTATTACAGGACCCTCCAAATGAAAAAGAAGATTAGGCTATAATATTTTCACCAATAAAATCTGCAATTAATGTTTACTTACGCCATTTAATTTTGTCATAAAAATGAAAAATGTCGAAAATACTAGACACATCTTGCGTTATTTTATGAACCGTATTTATTATGATAAAAGTTTCAGTTTTTTCACTGAAAAAAGATAAACCTGCATTTCCATAAATATTTCTGTAGTTAATAATTGGTTGCAGTAGAAAGTTCAGAAGTTTAAATTACCCAATAAAAATGCATTTAGTGAGAGAGAGTGCCTCTATTACGACAATATCAAATTGTGTTTTTATTTCAAAAACTGGTTTGCGCCGCAAATATAAAATTCGAACTTATCTTTTTTTACTTAATCTGTATACATTGTAGATTATTTTAATAATTTTTATTTGACTTTTCAAGACCTAAAGCTCACCAGTAGTTGTTGCATAACTTATAAAATATTGCAAAATAAAAGGGAAAAAGTTAACTTTTTTTATCATCGATAGTAAATTATTTAGTAACTATTAAACAACATGTAATATAATTTGTGCTACGATAAAGAACTAAGAATTATTTAGTAGCTATTTCGTTCATTGTATATGATTTTTTAAATTAATTAAAACAGATTTAAATTTAACATTTCACTTTCATAATGAGTTTAGACAGGGAAACGTTAAACTAACTGATATAAAATTGCCACCCATAAATGAATTGCTATAACAAATCAATGTTATCGCAATCGTGTATTCAATTTTTCTGAATTTCGTTATCAGGTGTTATAATTCAAAACTGTGAAGAGATTCGTCGAAGAACATCGACTTAATTAACTGTATCAGCCGGATAACCGCAAGCTATTTAAAAGTGAACCTCGCGAGGCACGCATGTTGGATAATCACCGGAACACGTTCGCAAAAATGTGATTCATTAGAAATAAAGGCAATTTCATCGTAAGTTTGCCCTAGCTCGTCGTCGAAACTTTTAAACAAACTCT